>JAHXMQ010000807.1:68114837-68142798 GCA_020466415.1 Ammodramus savannarum pratensis
CAGCAAGCAGCCAAAAGCCAAGAAGAAAACCAAGGTGCCCAGGCACACTCACCTCCCCCTCCCCGCCGCGGCAAGACGGCCGGGGGTGGGGGGGAGAGAGAGAGAGAGAACAGACACAACACACGATATTGGGATAAAGGCTGTCAACCCACGACACTGGGAAAGATCACAACCCACCAATTCGAACACCCACCAAAGAAGACAAAGACTGAGCATGTGGACTAGTTAGCACTAGAAGCAAAGGCATAATTTAACCAATAAAATATGAGAACTGTGTAGCCAATGAGCATTAATTCCTTTGTTTGCTAAAATGTATAAATGGTGAAAAGTTCTGAACAGCCTCAGGATCCCCACCACTGAGAAGTCCAGAGTGAAGAGACACCATCAAGACAGTACAGGATCCACAGGAGTTGACTATCTTGAACTTGATCTCTTTCTCTTCTCTCTTTTTTTTCTCGTTTGCTCCTTAACTTGCACAGAGGCATTCCTCAGTAACTGAATCTCAACATATGCCTTGATATAAAATAGATCTTCCTACAAAATATGCAAGTGCATTTAGTGATAGCACAGGGAGAAAACTGAAAGAGAATAGATTAAAATAGTTTTAAACTAGATATTAGGAAGAAATACTTTGCTGTGAGGGTGATGAGGCACTGGGGTAGGTTGCCAAAAGAAGATCCAGATGCTCCATCCCTGGAAGTGTTCAATGGTATTTGAGCAACCTGGTCTACTGGAAGGTGTCTCTACTCATGTCAGGGGAGTTGAAACATGATTTTTAAGGTCACTTCCAACACAAATAATTTTATGATTATTCTTCCTTTTCTTGAAAAGGAATAGATATATCATCCTCTGTAATTTTTATACTTCAACTTCATCTGCAGAATCTATCTCTGGATCATTGCTCAGCCTATAAATATTAGCTCACTTGTACTTAATCCTGCATGTCATTTTCCAATACTTGGATCTATTTTCGGATTCTTATAATTTTGTTAAATTTGAAGGCTAAAACTTTCCATGGTAGCTATTTACCTCATCATATAATACTTTACTATTAATTTTTAAAGTAGCAAAAAAGGAAACTATTTTCACAATTACAGTAAAGAAATGTTATTTACCCTTTTTATTGTTGTTTTGCTGGTTCACAGCTGATTTTCTGGTGCTGTACTAGTTTGAATTTTAACACAGCTGTCATTCTGTCAGGGACATGCCCTTGCTCATTCCTCTGGAGAGCAGGATCTGCCTGCTTGCTGGTGCAGCTGAGGCTGCCAGAGGAGCACATGGTCCTGCCCTCCCAGGCTCTCTGTGCTCTCCTGCCTTCTTGCAAAAATGAGTGTAAGAGGTGGTGGAAACAGACTACAGTTAATAGTACTCCCAAACACAAAAAAGATCTGACCCTAAACTAAAAATTGTGATCTGTGAGCATCAGTATTGCCCATCAGTCAGGAAACTTTCTGTCAATCTCAGAAATATTTCACAGTTCAAATAGTGGTCTAAGTTTTGAAATGCATAATTTTCCTGACTATTTTTAGAACATGTATGAAAAAGGTAACAAACTCAAGGATCACAACATTTTAGAAGATTGGAATCAAAGTTGCCTGTCCAATTCTAATGGGCATTCTCCTTAGGATTCAGCAGTCAATTCTCTGCAGATTTTTCTTGCTCTATACATAGAACTGGGCACTTCAAGGAACAAGCCAATGACTAAGCATGGATGTATTTATTTCCAGTGGGAAGGATGCAGAAAAAAAGCCTCTTGCAAAACAGAGACAATGCATTACAGCCATGAGCAGCTGCACTTCACTCCATGGAAGTAGGTGCTGTCTTCTCTTTCAGAATTTCTGTGCAATGGTTAGCAACCTTTTCTCCTAGTATGCCTTTCACAAATGACCATCATTTTCATGTTATATTTCATTAAATAACCAAAATACAGAATTGATTGACAAAGCTTAGTGAGTACCCATGAATATCACAGAAGTGGCTCAAAAAATACTAAATATTATTCAAATGGTAAATTACTTGAAAAAATTAAGCTTTTGTCATTTTAGATTAAGATTCAAAATCACTGGATGTTTTGAACAATTTTTACCTTGCCTTGTGCCATTTCTCCACCTGTCAAATGGAGATAATTTTTCATCTCTCTCCATTCCTCCTGGAAGGGAATTTTCAAGATGAAAAAAGGCATCCACCTGTTATTTCATAGGCAGTTGACTATAGAGAAGATATGAAGTAAAATATGACATGGCAATAGAAAATGAATGATGGCATAAAATTAAATTAAGCTTCAAATAACTCTTAGAATATTGTTCTTTCCATGGAGTCACAATTTCTGTAGGAAAAAATCGAACTATAAATCTCAAGCACACACACTCCTATGCTAAAAGATAGATTACATTTAACAATTTCTCAACTGTTAAAACATCTGAATATTTAAATTACATCTGCTAATTGTATTGCTATATCATTAATCAGGTAATTAATATATGTATGAGCTTGTTAAAATTACGTCAAACACTTCTCCATGTTGCATGTTTCTTGTTTTTATCCTTTCAGATAATTTTCTTTCTTCTTCCCAATAACTTTCATTACCCTTTTCAGAACATTAATCTCACGAATAGCATTCTAGTGAGAAACTTTAAAAAAATTATGGCAACAATGCATTTGCAGCAGAAGTTTTGAGGCTTAAGAAAAATTCATTGCTTCTCAAATTCATGGCATTGGTGAGAGCAGCTAAAAATCACAGTTGCGTTTTCCTGATAGAGGTGATATTAAAACCCCCTGTCAACACACTAATTTCAACTTCATGCCTTTCAGTATTATTTTTTCCTGTATTTTTTCCCATTTTTTGGATTTATTATTTTTACCAAGCTGCACAATATTTCTACACCTCAAATCAATGCCTATACTTGTAACTCCTAACTTTATTTTCCTGTTTGTAATCTGAAATAGTGTTGGCTTGTGGTTTTACAAGGGGGATTTATTACCAACTATGCATTCTAAAATGTTCCAAAACCACAGTAGCTTATCAATAGTTTAAAATTCTGATAGTATTTTCAATAGTATTAATGAGTTTGAAAAAAAAAAGGTGTATTTCCCATCTGCCTGAACACAAACCTTGTTGTGAGAACTGAAAAAGCAGCAGAAATTCAGTATCTTTCTGCTTCAAAAACACCTGGTATTTGATAGGCTCCTATCTACCTGGAGCTAGAAAAAGAGGCAGATATTTTAATTATTTTTATGTTCTAGTTTCATTCATACAAGAAGGAAAAGTCAGCAGCCTAGTATTCATTAAGAGAGCAATGAAAAGGATGCTAATTTGTTGTCTCAAAACCAGAAGTCATTGGAAAGTCACTAAACCTGTGTTCTATATATGCATTCACACACACACACACACATATATATATTTGGGTCTTAGGAAACAAATGAAACATCAATTTTTAGCTCTTACCTGGAGAGGATTCAACAAATTCATAATTTTTAGAGTGTGCATACTGTAACTGCATTCAATCTAAGAGCTCAACATGTCTCCAAAAGCATCTGCAGGAACAGATGCCTACATAATTTTATAGAGTTCCTGCATGCAAAACACTACATAAATTGTGTGAATCCCTTCACAGAATCTGCTGAGAACATTAGGCTAGGTAATATAGCTACAGGATTTGCAAATGTTAAAAAAAAACCCTTAGAAATGGATCTTACCTTGAATTTTCTCCATTTGCATAGACTGTATATATTTATAATGTGTCTGTGTTTGTATAGACCCGGAAGCATGCTTACAAAGAAAAGAAAAATATCAGTGTTACTCTGTATTCATATACTGGTTACAAGCAGTTCTCTCAGACAAGGACAGGGCAGAAACACTGCATTTAGAAAGCAGAATGATATCAGTAAGGGTTATCGCTTTCACTGATATCAGATAAAAAGAAATTTTCTGCTTTGTGTTTGGCTTCTGGAGAAGAAAATGATAAATATGCATGTGTAAGCAAATCAGTTCATGCTACCAGCAAATGCAGCAGACTTTCAAACGGGTTTCATTTTTAAGTTCCTTCTTTTGATCTACTTCTATTTTCCACAAATATTCATTTTTGCAGTAAAACACAGTATAGGTCATTTCTGTAACAACATTTTAAAGTTTAGAGCCAAATACTTTAATAAGGTCATCCCTTTCCCTTATCTATGAAACAGTTCTAAACATCCTCCTTCCTGAAACACTGATAATATTCAAAAACTACTTATTTTAAAATTCAAATGTAGTGTGCAAATTGCTCCTGCTATAATATTGCAGCATTCAATTGTCTAATTAAGTGGCAGAATAAGCAAGCCACATACAGGGATTGACCTGCTAATCCCATGAAAATGAGGGACCCTCTGAAAGCAAAATAGTACATCGTCTAATTTTTTCTCTCACTTCAGCTGGATTAGAAGAAATTCAGTCTGAACATTGAGTTTGTAGAATTAGAGCTTGATGTATCTCTTTCTTTGTGGAATTACATGTAAAAAATCTTAAAACATTCACAGTATCAGAGCAGCGACATATAAGACTGGTTTGAGTGTAAATAATACATCAGAACAAAAGAAGACAGCAAGTCTGTTCTAAGATAGAGAATAGTTAGGAAATTATTAATTTCCATGGGTATTTCCAGCTGTTGCATATCTTCCACTGCCCTACAAAGGCCTGGATGAGCTTTCCCAAGGAACTCTCCTTGTGGCACAGGGTGGCCAGCTTGGAGCTGTGGCCATGCACACGCTGCTGTCCCATAGTCACAGAGGGGCTGGCAGCAGAATCCTGCCTGGTCAGCATCCCTTGGCTCCAAACAGGAGAAAAGCAAAAACTTCCCTGAGAAAACAAACAAAAAAGCCTGTGGAAAATGTTTTCACCTCTGAAAAACATATTGAAACAAACTTTAAATAAAGACAGGGTGTGACTTTTGAGGGAGTAATGTCATAGGAATGACCAGCTGGCTGACTCCAGCTTCATGAAGCTAAATATTTTTAAATTCTCTGTTTTCTGACTATGATTTGTTCAATCTTTTAACCAAGTGCACCTGCTTATTTAAAATCCACAGCTAAAACTTTAACACTTAAGATGCAGATTTTGAGGAATGTGAAGGGAAAGAGGACATTTACAATAAAAAGTAATCGGAGGGTTAAGAGGTCAATAAAGTTACTGAAGATTTGAAACTAAAATTCAAGCCATAGAGGAAACTGAGGCTGGATGAGGAAAGGATATGCTTGTCTGAAACAATAAATAAAATTAATGATTATCACTATAAATCTGTTTAAATTTAAAATTATTGTCCCATAATTTAGCTGAATTTATTGACAATAAAAAACTTAGTCTTCATCTCTGACATTGATCACCTGTTTCTGAAAATACTAAGCATCTCTTCTGAGGAAGATGAAAGTCCTAAATTTTTAGAGAACGGTAAACACCATCTAAGTAGTAGGAAGCAATCTTTTAGTAGCTAACTCACCTAAAAGGCTAGGATTAAGGAGTTAGGCTAAGCACTATTATGACAGCCCCTGATAATTATGTCTTGTGAATATTTGCTGTCTACCTTTTATTTATTTAAACTTTTCTTATTTCATGTATCTTCAGCCCATGTGTTGACTCACACCTCAATGAGATTTTGTGAGTTTCTGAGCCTAACCAAGTGCACCTGCTCTATCAGGTGCTGAGGGTTACAAGGCTGTGCTCCTCTGGTGTGCAACAATTACACCAGTGTTCCATGACCTGTAGATGAATCCTCATCCTGGTGCAGCAGCACATCTCCTTACAAGAATACAAAGCACTACACTCATCACTTTATACACAAGGTTATGTGAAATGTTATGAGAAAAATGGACTTTTTTTTTTTTTTCTATTAACGTTTTCAAATATATTCTGTCATTTCAGGGCAGATCACCAGGCACAGAGATTGCTTTGTCAGTCTCCTAGTTTGTGCTACAGCTAGTGTGGGAGCTGGAAGTGGATTCCATCTGTGAGATGAAAGGTGGGATTCAGACACGTCTATTTTCTATTTTGTTATTTTAGAAAGAGCACAAATATTAAAAGGCTGCTGATGGCAGGCTCTTTATTAATGCATTAACTCTAAGAAAGTAAGCTTGTGCTCTGTAACAAGAATAAGGCACCTTTAGGGAGACATCCACACATGTGCACTTTGTATTTCCTAAATGATAACTGTCATGTCAGATGCCCCATCTCACCAGTGGGTGTTGTCTCCCTGATCACAGCTTCTAAACAACAGAAATATGCCTGTTGGAGATGACCCAGATGGTTTCACTACTAACATACAGCGACTGATGGGTCATCACATATTTATAATTTGTTTCTTCTACTGTGGTATGCCTGGGGGTACCACTCCCTGCAGGTTATACCCACTCTACAGCAGCTTGTCTACCATCCTCGCGAAAAGTCAGGTTTCTCAGCTTGAAACAGTGGGGATGCTTCTGACATCAGGAATATGATTAATGAAAGTAGCTAAGGCAGAGGTCTCAGCAGAAGGAGCAGAGAGCTGCTCTGTTGTCACAACCATCATAAGTGGTAACAAATTACTGGTGGTACTCAGGGCTCAGCTCACTTTTAACGCATGATGTGTGCACAAACTAGAGAAGTGTATATGTTACACATGCCAAAAAGAAAACACACAAAGATGTCTGAAACATATTTATCATTCCCAATTGTCCTGCTTGTGGTATTCAGTGTGCATTCAGCATTTCTGCTTTAGAAACAGCCAGCTCCTGATGTCAGCTGTGCAGGGCCAATTGGGCAGGGAGACATAAAGCATTCATTAGACAGGATCACCACAGCAATGACATAGTCTTATTGTCTTTTATAAAATTTGAAATAGAGAAAGTCCTTCCAAAGAGAGTTCTGGGAAGGAAACCTTGTCATTTGACTGTTAGAGCTAGCATACTAGAAACGCCTTCTTTTGGCCCATAGAACTAATTTAGTACTTTAAGTCCTATGTCCAAAATGAGGATCAATTACACAAGAATCCTCTCACATTTTAAGACTATTTTCATTTTTAATTCCTTTTACATTTTTTGGGCACCTATAGAAAGCTTTACCTGCCGTAACTTACTACCGGCAAGGCAAAAGACTGTGTTGTTCCCTTTGTTAAAGAATGGAAATATCATACTTATCATGTAAGCAGCTTTGATAGAGCTGCCCAGGGAGCTGGCCTCTACCTCACTAAGTCTGTTTTTGTTTGGTGCAGAACTCACTTTGGGCAGAAGTAGAACAAACAGCTGATTAGTACTGATCATCATGGATCTGCTGGCACGAGAACCGTGCTTCCTATCCCCTGATGACAGTCAAGTTAAAGATACCTATCCCAAGAATTCTAAGGACAAAATGTGCATCAAGTCAATAACCTTACACATTACAGATCATGAAATTTTTCGCTTCTATATGCAGAAGACTTTTTTTCCTAGTTAAAAAACAAGAAATGTAGGGAGCTTCAGGTAAAACAAAAGGCAGGAAATATTCAGCCACAATACAATAGAATGCATATACAGGAAAATATCCTTTCCTGATCATTAAATAGGAAACTATACAGAAGTGGCTATATAATGCCAAATTACATAAACCAACGTCATGATTGATGTATCAACAAATATCACTAACTATATCTTTAATGAGAGCTTTCAATATTTTCTGTCAAAAGGATATTATATACTTTTTTCATCCTTGCAGTCATGTGCCAGTACACTACAGTTTCCTGAGTTATGACAAGTCACTTGTCACTCCATGGGGCAAAAAAAAGTGAAATTAAAATACTCAGATGAATTTTAAAAAAATCCATTCTGAAGATAGAAGCCTGCTTAGTCTTAAAAAAGAGTCTTCATAATTTTTCAGTACTGAATAGCAAAAAGAAAAACCTCTGACAACAATCTTCCATGAAGAACACAAAAACAATCACAAATTGCTTCTTGGGAAGATTCATGTGAGAATAATACCACACCTTTGTCACCCTGGCCACAAAGCCTTTCTTGAACAACCACTGCACACACACACACGTGCACCTGTAGAAATCCAATGCCTGAGAATCCACTTTCATACCAAAGTAGGTGCTGAGGTAAACCAAACTCACAAGTGAAACACTGGTGGTGCTACAGTGAGCACCAATGAATACATCCCATATAGTAAATATGTAGATGTATTGTTCAGGTAATAAGACAAAGCAATGCTGACTCAGTCCCTCTTTTGAGGTCTGGGGAGATTTCATCTTACACCTATTTTCACTGAAAAGTGTGTCCATTTACAGATAAATCCTTTAAATATGACACAGAGTCTATAGAAAAAGCAGTGCTTTGTGCAGTTCTCTTGACTGTTCCCCCTAAAGAATAAAGTACATAAACTCTTAAAAACTGTACACTGAAAATTTCAAGACTTTCATAACATTTCTTTAAAATTTTAATTAACTTTGTAAAGTTTTTTTTATTAATTAATTGCTTCTTTTCTCTTGTGTTTTGAAGGTTCAACACTAGAGACTTATGAGTGTTTTCCAAAACGGAAATTCCATAAAGGACCATCCAGCTGCAAAATGGCTTCTACCTCACACTCTTATCAATGTGACTGCGACTTCTAGCAGTGTAAGATGCTCAAACATCTCCTAGCTTTTATTCCTCAGGGAAAAAGCAAGAGACAGGATTTTTTGGAAAGTGACAGTTTGTTTCAGTGCTGTTAAGAGCAATGAGATGCAGCAGTCACTTCAGAAGGAAACTTGGACATTTCTTCAAACAGAAATATCATGTAATTTCTCTAAAGACAGATAAATTAAGTTCCAAATATCTAGCAGCCCAGCATGGCTGTATAAGTAAAACTATTTATTTTCAATAACTCTCCATTACATTCAACTTGACTGAACACTTTGTTTTTTCCTCCTAAGTAGTCTAAGACTTAGAAACACTACCAAGTATGCTTACACGTAACCTGTGCATGTGACAATGTATATATAGAAAGAAATAAGGTTTGGCTGCTTCACTCCCATATTATCTCATATTGTCACCTGGCTCATGGAGTGCCTTGAACACCTTCAAGTTGCAGAACAATAATTTCATTTGCCCACCTCCCTAACATATCCAGGCCAGCACTGAGCACCTCCCAGCACACCAGCACATATCTACAGGAATTAAAGACCTTTAGCTCTTCCCAGTCCTTAGGAAATGTGTTTTCTCCTTTCTTTCCCAAGACTGCTGTCAGTGTGTCAAATAAGAACAGATGAGCTAGAGGAAAAGGACAGATATAGCAATGTGTACGTTAAAGGCATTGAAAAGGAACACAGTGTCTTCATGAGGGATATTGTGGCTGTGGAAGAAAAATGAGGGACTGGCACTAAAGAGGTAGAGAGATATTTGAGAATACACTTCAGCTACTTTAATGCTGTTTTGGTAAAACAGAATAGCTGTGGATGCAGTTTAGCCAATGACTATAATCTACTCAACCTGCATTGCTTGCTGTTATAAAAGAGAACACTGTGATGTTAGATCTGCCATAAGGTTGACAAACTAGTTAATAATTCAGAATTAGACTTCAGTGAATTAGATTTCTGCTGCTGTCAAATAAGCTGCAGTGTGACCCCACTAAGTCTTGTGGTTTGAGGATAGAACACCAAGAACTGATGAATACTTAAGTCAGGTATTAAAGTCAGGTATTTATATTAGCAAGTAAAGTCCATGATATACTCACTTTTATTTTACAGGCACCTCCATATTTACTCTTCTAGGAAGAGACCTAAATTTATCTCAAAATGCTTTTTCTCAAAAATGATGGAATAAATTTCAAGAAAAAAAAAGAATCTGTATTCCAATAGCATCTAAAAGCCCCCATCGGGACTAGAGTATTAGTGTAAGAATTGTGCCACTGTAAAACAAAAGGCAAACAGTAGAATATATTTTTCTAAAATTTAAACAAACAAGACAAACTGAAGAAAGATGATAAACCCATTCTTCAAAACAAATTGTAACTAGATGACACAGTAGTTTGTGGCATTAGGGAACAAAGGTGCGGAACAGAGATCAATATCTAATTCCCAGTGTATGTCTACCCAAACCCAAAGATTGTTCCTCTTTAAAACCAAAGAAATTAGCACCCGACCAAAGAAATTAGAATATAAATAAAATAAAAAAATAATTTTTAAAATTTTAAATATTTTTTTCATTGTGTATGTCCTTTAACAGCCTACTTCCACAATGAACAGCTTTCAGCAATTTTGACACTAGTAAATATAATGATATGAAATGCACAGCATTGGAAGAAAATATAGAGAAACAAATATTATACTTCCAATTGTTTATTTGAAGATGTTCTTGGAATCAGAACAGCTGTTTTAATTAAGAATTACTATGAAATTATTTAAAAGTAATTTTCATACATGTTTCTAGTCATAGAAAATGAGCTATATTTATCCATCTATATATCTGCATAGATATGTGGTTATCCTTTTCTACAGAAAGGCTTAGAAGAAAAAAAATACATTTCTTTCAGGTATATATAATTTTTTTCTTCTCAGTGACGGATACCGTACAGTAACTCCTCTTTCAGTAACTCTATGATTGTTTGCTTTGTCACATCCTCACTTCCACAGCCAGTAAATATTCAGTTATCTTTTTCTTAAGAAAACAAACACCACTATTGCTGCCCATTTGTGTTTGCATATGTTAAGAGGAATATCTGCTTGATTCAGTCACGCTTTTCCTTGTATTGGGAAGAAGATTTGTCAAAAAAATTTACAGGGGACTCTAAATGGAGTTTTAAATGCATTGTTGTTTGATTTAGTTCAAAAAGTTGATACTGACAATGGGCATGTCAGACATTTTGGCAACTCCTGTTGCAAAGGGGTTTTGCTTTAACAGTAATGTCTTTCAGTAGGCTTGAATTAATTTCTTTGTGGTGGGGGTGTCATTCCTGTCATACCTAATGGTGTTTATGATTGCTTCATACAGGACTTGTCTAGAGAATTAATGTATGACCTTTATATGTAAATTAAAATGCTACAATAAAACGAAAAGTGACATGAAAAGTAACTAAAATTCTCCTCAGTGACATAAAACCAACAAAATTTCCATTTACTGATAGAAGAAAAAAATCAATGGAAAATTGAAACTTCAAATGTTACACACAGATGCAACCCAAAATGCCTGCTGATATATGGACTTCACTTGCTCTTTTCCTTTGGTAATGACAAGATCTGCTGGTTGTGTGGGAGGCTTGGTCACAAAACTATGCAGAGAAAGGCTAAAAACATTCAGCATCCATGGAGGGACTTATTAATTCCTACAGTACAGAAAGTGGTGCAACTTCCAAGAAAAACAGTGCATTATTGGGAAATGCAGGGCTACACAAGAAATCTCGAAAATTCCTACATCTGCCAACAATTACAGTTTATTTTACCGTTACAATAACTATAAGCTCTGTTAATGGAAAATAGTCCATTTAAGCACTCTTAAGACTGGCACTAGAGAAATGATATTTTGTTGGACAAGTTTTCCATTCAGATAGCTTTGAGAATCATTTCTTCACAATACAATTTCCTCAACCTATGAATTGCTGCTTGTTTATTATTCTGTTTGCCAGGATTTTAAAAGTTCTTTGCCTATGTTCTCTCTTCTCATCCTCTATTAAACCACTGTGTTAATCCCATCGGTTTCAGCTGCTTAAAGATTCATAAACATGGGATTTTCTGATCACCTCTGCTACTAAGAATTTCATTCTCTGGATGAAAAGCTCTCCTTTGCATGATTATTGCACATTACTTGTCTGTTTAGAATAAGATACTTGTATTTTTCTATGCTGATTGTGTGAAAATGCAAATTTACTTTCTGGGGGATGGGGAAAGAGGGCATACAATACTTTAAAAATATCATATTGGTTTGCTCATGTAGGAAAAATGGTCTGTGAGACATTCTTGATCCTGTTTTATGAAAAACTTAATTGTGCTAATGTACCATCCCAGCTACCTATAACTTTTGATGGAATATGTCATTCCCACAGTTTAATTGCCATGGCTAATGGTGGTTGCTCCATCAGTTTCATAGCACCTCAGCTGCTGCATTTCTCCCCCACTACTCCAGTGGAAGTGCCTATGAGAGTTGACATCTGGAAGATATCTCAGTAATTAGGAGTGATTCACTCTTTCCTTCCTTTTTCACCTCTGCAACTCCTATCTGTGGCTCTCAATTCACTGCAGAAAGATGCTGTCCACTTCCTATATCTGGATTTCATCACACAGCTTCTTGGAGATGGTAATTTGGAAACACGATGTTTTTCGTTCTCCTTCACAGACTTTTAGTATAATTTAGGACTGAACACTGGAAATTGGATGGGTGCTTAGTCCTCCAGTATTTTTACTTTGTTTCAAGACGAATTTTTGTTATGTTCAACTAGAGACAGAAGCATAAAAAAATTGCAAGACATTTCCCATGATTTTTGAGTTCTGCAGAAAGTCTGGACTAGCCCCACCACTTAGAATTGTACTTTCCCCATTACAGTCTATTAGAATCAGATTAATTGGTTTTCTACCTGGTCCAAAAGCACATGGAGTGAAAATTGGCTTTACACCTGCTCCCTAATTATTATGAGACATCTAGGTTCAGGAGAGCGTTAAAAAAACCCCAAAACACTAATAAGGTCCAGCATGGTTTCTCATCACAGATACCAGAGCTTTTCTTGGGATACAAATCTATCATACTGAGCCATTAAATTTCTAACTCTGGCTTTTAAATGTCAAGCTGGAGATGTAAAATTTTTGCCTTAATGACCTAATAGTAACTTCTCATAATAGTTTTTACATGTGTATAAATAGATCAATGAATATCAAGGATAATTGGAGACAAGTTAATGCAAATCCTGTAATTACTGGCATGTAGTTCGACTGCATGAAACTCAGCCTCAAATAATGTTAGGCATTTCTGAATTTTGGTGGAATCAGTAAGTTTACTCAACAGCATGAACTGAGCTCTTAAATTGCAGCATAGCAACTATTTCCTTCCACTCAATCAAGAGAGAGGACTCACAAGATGCAAGCTGTATTTCCACTGTACTATGGTAGACACTCCACCGTGGCATGGTGAGTACCCAGAACATCCAGTTATTATTCTTTGTACCTTAGTTTTCCCAACACACGAAACAAAAACATGTACTGACCTCTTGGTATAATACTGTGAGGTCTCCTGGCTAGAAAGAACTGACAAGACTGTGTAAAAATTATTGAGGTCATACAGTTTAAAAATTCTCATCCACATTGCTGTGACCAGATCAACTGACTCACCTACAGACTTGCATGCTTTCCTCAATAATATAACTATAAGAACTTATCGTATTTCAGTCCTCATTTATTTCTGGCAGTGCAAAACTAATTTACTATTTACACTTTTCTATACCTTTTCATTATTTATTGATTTCTGTCATTGAATGTTGCAATTTGTGAAAATCTATAACTAGCATAATTGAACAAACTAGTATTTTTCCATGTGTTGTAATGGAATATGAAGCAGTTAACTGGAGTAATTTTGTATTCCTAGTTTTCACAGTATCAAAAGTACATCTAGAAATGCTGATATATTTTCCTAGCAAAATGTAATAATTTAATAACATTTATTGATCACTTATTCACGTATAAAACTTTTAACTACTAAGTATTTCACATCTACCATAATTTGACAAAAAGTGATCTACTCTAACTCATACTGGAAATTATCACATTTTTGTCAGTGAAGCTTTGGAAAGGAAATATTTTCATTTTCAGAGGTTGTTTTTGAGAAGAGTTTGGAAGCAGTTATTAAGCAGGAATAGATAGGAGAAGAGTTATTCCTCAAAATAAATGAAGGGGAAATTACCTGTAGTTACCATCTGCAACAAAAGTCATGTACTTAGGATTTTATTTGAAGTAGAATCCTTTAAGAAGGCAGATGTTAGTCTAAAAAGAGTGAAATAGCTTTAAAAATATCTTGTTTCAACTACCTTAGTTATTTGAGTTAGTGGCCTGTGTAGTAAATCAAGAAAAAAGTGGATTATGTGTCCATTTTTACATTTTATGAAAATTAGAAACATCAAATACATCACTAAACTAAAAAATATAGTCCTAGAAAATAGATTATAATAAAATAAAACTATTTTAAAGGTCACCATTATACTTAGATTAATATTTCAGAGGACTAAATCACTTGATCACTAAAGATGATTTTTTTTCTATGCTACTATATTTTTTCTTACATCTCACTGACAGCTAACATCTTTTGTTTTTTGACAACTTCCTCATACACAGTAGCTAAATCATTACAAAGTTTTAATGAATGAAACATGTGGCTGTTTAGAAATAAGAATCTAAAATGATAATAAGTAATTTCCTAATGCTTTTATTGCTTACCTACAGTATTCACCTTCTGGGCTGGAAGTCATTTCCCTTGAGATAAGTAAGTGTTGTTAGGAGAAAATTACTGCTGTCTCTAAGTTCACTTTCTGTTTGAACAAGGAACCTTCTTTCTCAAAAGAAGATAGAAAATTCCCAATATTTTCTCTTTTGGGGAGGATGCTTTGGGATTCATTAAATACCAGTGAGATAGAGAACATTCCAGGCAAAGTGAGAAGAGAAAAGGACAATAGCAGCTTCCTTCCTCAGAAAAATTGGTCTGGTTAATACAAAAAAAAAATGGTGAATCACCCCTTAGGATATACAGTCTTGTGCAGAAAGAGAGGTGATTCAAATCAGATTCGATTTCTGCCCTTTACAGTTAGAGTGTTCTCACTCTGATTTAGAAAATACAGTCACAGACTAAAGAAAACTTGAATAGTATCTGTGTTTCAGACAGAATCTTTGTGTCCCAGCCTCCTTTGTAACTCATCTAGAAACCTCTGAATCTCATAAGCCATTGTCATAGGTCACCCCAGCAAGCAGCTAAGCCCCACACAGCCTCTCACTCATTCTCCCTCTGTGGAATGGGGGAGAAAATAGGAAAAGTCTCGTGGACTGAGATAAAGACAGTTTAATAGGCAAGGTAAAACCTTCACACACAAGCAAAGCAAAAAAAGGAACATCACTTCCTCTGGTATTCAGGCAGGTATTCAGCCATCTCTGGGAAAGAAGGGTTCCATCTCCTGTTATGATGACTTGGGAAGACAAATATCATCACTCTAAACATGTCCCCTCCCTTCCTTCTTCCCCTGATACTTATGCCAAGCATGACACCATATGGTATAGGGTATCCCCTCGCTCAGTTGGGTCAGCTGTCCCAGCCTTCTCTGTCCCTTCTCTGTCCTCATGTGCACCCCCAGTCTCCCTGCTGGTGGGGGGGTGGGATGAGGGCCAGAAAAGCTCTTGGCTCTGGGCAAACCCTGCTCATCTATAGTGGGAGCATGCCTGTGTTATCAACCCTGTTTTCAACACAAATCCAAGATACAGCCCCTACCAGCTATTGTGATGAGATTGAATTCTACCCTAGACAAAACCAGCACACCTATGTACAACAAGCAGTGAAAAATATGAAACAGATTTCTAAAAGTTATGGGCTTTACTGGGAAGGAGGTAGGATTTGAATCAGTTATTCAAAGCTCAAAACCTCAGCTAACACAGTTAGACAAAACAATTACATAGGACTTCTCAAGACTAATTGTACTAAATACTGGAGCAGTGGCATGAAACTGGTCTTTTTTGGTTTTAGGATTGCTATCAGCACGATATGAATACTCAGCTTCCCTATACTAATTTGAAAACTCAACAGCTGTTCAATTTTTGTCTCTATGAAGGCAGTATTAGAGCAGCATAAAGGTATCAAGACAGACATCTGTTCAACTGCACATATAGCTATCTTGGAGATTTGTTAATTTCTGTGTTTCTTAATAAATCTTCATTTAAGGATGCCAAGCAATTTTAAAAATGCAAATTGCACATAATAAAAAGTTTTTAAAGTACACAAGTACTACATGTATTTTACATAGAGAAAAATAAATGCAAGAATATGTGGTTTGCCCAGCCTCAAATCATGTATTTAAAGAAATTGTACCAACTTCTTTGGCCTCCTGGACAAGTCTCAGACCAGCTACCCTTAATCCAGTGAAAGCATGGTTGATTTCCATGTATAATTATTTGAATATAAAAGTATGAAGAGATTTCAAAGTTGCACAATACTACTATATCTTAGAGTATTTAAAATGCTTAGGAAAAGTACTGCAGTTTTTCTGACCAGTCCCCATTTAGTAACCAGTAAATGTTTTTCCTCAAGCTCCAATTAACCAGGTATAATTGTGATTTATTAGTTAACCATAAGCATTTAGCTATTCTACTAATTCAAGGTTCATTTAATACTTGGGAGAAATCTGCACAAGTTTATTCTACTTCACTGCTCTTAAAGCTGTACATACATCATGAAGAGTAGACAGGAAACACTCTGCTATGAAGACATTTTACATCTTTTATTTAGCATGGCTAAAACTACATTGGAAATCTTGAGCATCAGTATCAGCTCATCAAACTAAAGCAGAAATGCTTTGGAAGGGAACATCCAAAAGCGAGGAAACCAACTGAATTATGACCCAAGGTCTGGTTATCTCAAGTGGCCTCTTTTGCCTCTCAGCATCAAGGGGCAAAAATACAACTGTACTCTGATCATTTGCTCTACAATCACACAGCCTCTTCTGCAAATGAGACACAGACCACAGATGGAAAACATGAAGCATGCTGTTACAAAGTCTACAGCAGCATAGACATAAAACAGCTATTAGCTCCATTTTACTGGCTGCTTTTCATGCAAGGGGAAAAAAGAGTAAACTGGAGAGTCACATGGTTTATGAGGCAATTTCTAGAACAGAGGCAATAAAAAAAAAAAAAAGAAAATATGCTTATGGGCTTGATAGGAAAAAAAATCACTTAAACTGATCTAGGAGTGGAAGTAATACATTTAAAGAAATGCAGCAGATGGAGAGCAGAATAACATCTCGAGTTAATTTATTTTTGAAGCACACAATGAGTTTTAGGATATAATTGAATTAAAACATCAGAGAATGAAATAACCTCTTTCTTGTTCTGAATATTGTTCTCACAAAAAACCAAGCACAGCAAGTTGCCTGCAATTTTTAGAATAAACATCCCCAAATATTTTTTTTTGCACTTAATGGATCCAATATAAACCTGCTGGTTGATGAATGTGTCTAAGTCTAGCAACAAAATGGCCAGTCACCAGCTGCCTAGATTTCTTCCTTATTTTGGCATCACTAGAATACAGAGCTTGCCATGCAGGTGTACTGGTTTTGTGGATCTTCCAGCAACAGTTGTGAGTGAAGTGTTTCCTTTGATTTATAAAATACCTGCTTTAAGTGCTTTTCTTTTCAAAACATACATTAAGAAATGCCTGTAATGCAGTGGCTTATAAGAGTTGCAGTCCTCTGTACCTAGACTGGTTTTAGCATTAATTCCATGTCATTAAAATTAATAGCCCTGCATAAGCAAAACAAGATATTTTTCACCTCTGGCCATTCATACAAAATAAAAAATTAAATACAAGTTTATTTAAAAAAACCAATTACAATTTTATCAACCCAGTGGCTAACTTCTATTGCTTCATGGAAAATGTCAAGACTACCATATAAATAAATTAATTCATTTGCCTTGACACAGACATTTTCTTTCTTATAATGTGGGTACCTACCAGATCATGATGCATACATTCTCTCCACTGCCTCCAAACACATGTAACTAAAGAAAAACTTCTGAAAAATGCCTGAAAGTTAAAGAACAGCAAATTTTAAAAGATAATGTAATGCATTTCCTTCCATCATTGTTATATTTGCTGCTTTTCAAATTGATCTTTCAGAAAAAGGGATAATCTTAGTAGAGTATTTTTGGATGAGTATTCTGACCAGTTGTATTCATATCATTATTATTGAATTATGCAGTGATAACTAAGAGGTACTCTGAGTAGTACCTCTTAGAGATAGTCTCTAGAGATCTGCTTGCATATTTGCAGCATTCAAGGCACTGTAATCACAGAACTCTTTTTCCCTTTTTCTGAGCCTTTTTATTTTACAAGATGTCCTACTTTAATTAGGGCAATAACAAAAAAGGAGGAAGAAAACAGTTATGAATTCCAGTATTAAATAGGGTTAAAACCCACATAATATTAATTTCTACTGCCTTAAGCACTCTGAAAACCCTAAATCATACCTAGCATCCATGGAGGAAAAAATACAATTTTAAAGGTGCAGAAAAGCTTATGGAAAATAATTATAGTGTACGGGATACATCATTGATGTGAGAATAAACAATCTTGCATTGGATTGTGATTTGGTTTGGATAGTAGTACACTAAGAGAGAAAAGAAGAAAACTATCAGGCAAATGTGGACTGATGGTGAGATGAGAGAATGTACAAAAAGGTTTTTCAAAACAGCATTATGCTTTTTCTCCTAGTTGGTCAACCTCATACTCAGGTGAACAATGAAAGGATGCACAGAGTAGAATAAAGAAAAGTCAAAATGGATTGTCATTAAATACCCCAAACATACTTTGGGAAAGGGAAAGTGAGGATATCACTTCAACACTCCATGAATTATGGAAATACTAGTAGCAGAGATCTTTCTGCCTCTATCAAACCGATCTCCAAAGACAATATAAATTTTTTTCACATTTTCTTTTATTCCAAGTTGGAATTTTAAAGAGTAAGACACATCCTCCAGGAATTTTGAACTAGCTTATTTAACAGAATGCTTTACTGAGGGCTAAAACATTGCAAGTCCAAGACTGATGCCATGTTTGATGAGGTTTGTAACAGCATGGTCTAGAACATAATTCTTTCAAAACATCTACATAGTTAGAATTTGGACAGTGCACAACTGACATTTGATTCAGTGTCTGTATAACAGCTGCACTGGCCCTGTGAGAGGTAGAAGATCAGACAATACTGAGACAATATTTTACTGAGGCCACTTACTTTTATTATACTCCAGTTCTCCCTTTTATTTTTGATGAAATTTTACTGTGGGAAAAATTTAGAACTACGATATGCAAAGGTATGTCTGGGTGGATAATTAAATTTTATTGACCTTAAACTGGAATTTTAAAATCCATTAACAGATGAATTGATCCATTTCTACAGTGGGGATAAAATAAAAAATCTATCCCAAAAGGTCTTCATAAAACTGTTAATACCATCTATCTTCCTCCATTTCCCACCTCCCCCCGGATTTTCTCACTCAACTCTAATCTACCTTACTGAAAGAAAAATCTCCCAGCCCCCACCCTATTCCCACCATCCAGTTGCCTTTTTTTCTCCTTCTGACAGAGTCTATTTCTGTTTCCTTGATCTGATCTACAGTTCCCTCTCTGCATCACTTCTCTTCCCTCAGTTCCATGACAGAGTACACAGCAAAATTTATAGTACTAGGGCCGAGTCAAGGGATTTGCACAGAGATCATGTCCTGGTAACACTTCACACACTTCTGGATACTAGGTAAGATTAAATTTTATTGTTTCTTAAGAGCAACAGGTGCAGGATAGCTACATATCCTTCTCAGTGACAGAAATGGTAATGACCTGTAAACCTACATACATAACAGATAATAGTTGTCATATGTTCATGTGAAACTTTTTTTGGTGCAAAATATAACTTTAATCAACCTAAAGATGAAATACAGTCCAGAAAAGTGGACTATAGCAAAGGGATCTCATTAAGTATTCCCTCTCAGAAGAGAAAAAATAATTCTACTTCTGTCAGTTCTTTAATGCATTTGCATATTCAGCTATCAATTATAACAAGTGAATAATACACTCCAGGCCAGACTGTCCAAGAGAATAAAAATCTGCATACAGCATTGGCATCTTAGAACTGAAGCAAAACTGAATATGGAAAAGGAACATATCTAACCTCTCTGGAGTTATTGTTTGATAACCTCTCTGGAAAGGTCTGGCTAAGAAGCCACAGAGGAGTTCATTGTTTTGTGAGCTGTTACAGCACATGAAGCTGTGACTTGGCACCTTCAGGGGCAGAAGTTTACAGGAGCTAGGTTAGTTCTTTCACACACACACTCCCCTCCTTTCTTTTTTTGCAAGAGACATTTTGCGAGATCAGGTGTGCTGTAGAATCTATTATAACCTATGCAGCCAGCACATCTTCTAATGACAGGTAACTTGTCGCTACATGCTTCACTTTCCTTCCCTTGCTACAGACTGGCAGCTTCTGCACACTTTTTATTGTGCAGGTGCTTTCTTTTGGCAGACTTATTCAGATAATAGAGCAATCCAATCAAAACATCACTGGGAACTCTTGACAGAACATTTGCTGCTTTAGAAACATTTGCACTCGCCATATGGCAAGGGCAGTTTAAGCTATGAAACTCTGATAATTTTGGGTTTTACTCAGGGAGGGCATCTGAGATTTATGATGGCCAGAATTCATTAAGTCTTGACAAAGCCATCCAAATATTTAAAGCAATTCTGTAGGCTAGTTCCAAAGCTGAATAAAGGAGAAGCATTTGGTTTTCACTGCCATTTATATAAGGACCTATCCATTTCAACAACCATTCTGTACCTTACAACCACCAAGCCATATTAAAGTGGCACAGCAGCTTTCTATGGCAATAGAGCAAAATATAACAGCTTGCAGTACTAGTAATCTTGTTTGCATTTTTTTATTGAGCATTTTCAGTAACATACCAAAACATGAAAAATAATGATAACGTGACTAGCATGATAATGAGATTGATTTCTTCACATTTTAAAGTTACTGCATTTCTTAAATATACCAAACTCTAATTTGCTTTAAAAACAGAAGAGGATCATTTGTGTTTACTGGAGTTTTTATAATAGAATTCCATTCTGACTTGGAAACTATAGATAATAATTACCTTACATCTTTTAATACCATTAAAAAATGACATCTCTCCATAAATAGTTGTGAAATATGCACTAGCATAAATTATCAAAAAAAAAAAAAAGATAAATACTCTTGCAGATTATTGCTTGTTAGTTTAGCCATATAGCAGACTCCACAGCAATAGCATTTTTTACATGATCAGGTTTCAATAGTAAGAGCAACTTTTATTCCCATTTGCCCTTGAGCCAAGGGAGCTTTTGAAAAATACCTTTAGCCCTTTCCTATGGATACCAAGTTCCTTACCAGCCAGTGTTCAACATTTTTTTACATCAATGGAAGAGATGCCATTAACAGAAAAAAACCCATTACATACAGGCATATTGTTTGAGGAAAAAAAAAAAAGAAAAAAATGAAGCAGATGTTCAATGGTGATGGAAGTAATGTAATGGTATGTTATCAAGACAGTGTTTAGTCCCTTTCATGCTTTTCATTGTATGACTGGTTATTTTTTTTAATACAAAGTTAATTGATTATATATTAATAATTCGCTTTTACTTTGTGTTTTTTGTGTTTTAAAATTGATATTATTCAGTACAAGGGTTTGTAAATTAAATAATTCCTGTTGATGACTGTTTCACTTTCCTCAGCATTAGTTCCAATAATTAATGTGATGTCAGAGGATTAATTATCATAATGAGACCAGAGTTTCTCATTAAAAAAAGAAAAAAGTAAAAATTTTGAAGTTTCATTTCTTTTAGTTAGCACAAGAGCAAACCCATGATACACGTGCTTATGTTTAACAAGCAATCCAAAGACTGAAGCTCATCTACTTGAGAGACTACTCCAAAAGATCATGGATCCCAAAGACCATCTTTCTTTAGGAAGAAATTCTTTACAGAAAGCCTGGTTAGATCTCTTGCCTACCCAGGGAGGTGGAGGAGTCACTATCCCTGAAGGTGTTCAAGGAATGGCTGGATGTGGCATCTAGTGCAATGGTCTAGTGGAAAAGGTGGTGTTTGGTTATAGGTTGGATTTGATGAACTCAGAGATCCTTTCCAGCCTAATTGATCCTGCAATTCTGCTATTCCCTATGGTTTGAATAACAACTAAATTACTTGGTTTCTGCCTAATCTACCCTGTGAACATGAAATATGTACAGAATTACAGATACACAGAGAGCCCTGTTCCAAAAGCTTCTATAAACTGAAAGGAAAAATTGATTTAACATGGGAGGTTTTGAAACATGAAGCGGGAGTAATGCCTCTTCTGTTTGATCTCTGAGCCAACACTAGGGCACTTTCTAGCAGACTTAAAAAAAACCCCAAAAAAACAATCTAGCAGGCTGATGCACAGCATATCTACAGCCCAGAATATAAGCTAATTTAATAGGCATTTAAAAGTCAAGAATGATCTTTTCCCCATTGCCAAATCAAAAATCAGAATTACAGGGGACTAAATAAATCCACTTCATACAACTTGTTCTGGGCTCTCTATCCATAAGGATGCTTCACCATTTTAGTATCCTTAAGTTGTGCTATGCTATTCCAAGTATGAATACCAGTAATAACCAGTGCCTGGTTACATCACTGAGACTTTGGACAATTGTAATTGTGAAGAAACATGATACTGGGACTCACAGTCCCCAAATTCCCTACTGGTATGTTGTTTAGTGGTTGGTATTCAGCTATCAATGCTAAACTAGGAATTAGAGAAGGGAAATACTATATTGATACAGACTACAGATCGTATTTTCATGATCAGAGCTCCACAAAGCTGAGACAAAGGTTTACAAAATTGTATTAATCAGCTTAGGCTATTTAGCTTTCTGTGAGCTAATCCTCTTAGCTCAGATGCCAGGTAGGGTAAGATAGTAAAAGGTGGGTTGTTCCTACTCAAACTAATCCTTGGGCCTGAATCTTTATATAGCCCAACTAAAAAAAAAAAAAAAAAAAAAAAAAAAAAAGGCTTAGTCTTATAATCATTTTATGAATTACACACAGAGTTTTTACTACTAAACAATTACATCTGAGGGGGGGAAAAGCCCTTACAAACTTAAACTAAACCATAACACTAAAATCCCCACATTCCAATCATATCTCTACTGGAGAATATTCCATAGATTTTATCTACATAAACTATCATAGAACAGTACTCACAAGTTCTAAATTGTTATTAGCAACAAAAATCTTTGTTTAGATATTCTGCAATGCAAACAGGCTTCATAAGAGCTTTTTATATTCGCATGTAAAAAAATATTACAGTAATGTTTAGAAGTGGAGTTTGAGGTATTGATTTTTTATATAATATCATTCACTGCTTACTTTCAAATACACATTTTCCCACATGTTTGGAGACCAATATTTCTTAAAATACTTTTAGGTAACATGTACACATCTAAACACTTCAGCACTTGGAGGTCAAGTTATTTATTTGAGATATATTTAGATGTTAGAGTGTGAGAATAAAACCAGCAATTTTCAAAACACATATTTGTTTTTCAACCTGCTATTTGAAATAATAAAGGATACACTGCCTAACTGAATAACATATCTCCTTCCATGTTTTACAGAGAAGTTATCTCTGTTATCCAGATAACAGAGAAGTTATCTTTCTTTTTACTTTAAATATTATTATCCCATTTTATTGCAGTGTGAAGAAATCTTTTGTCAAAAATGAGATATTAAAGGAATTTGACTTTGCAAAGTCAAATTTACAAATGCAGAAGATCTCAAACACACCCATTTCCACATGAAATACTGTTCATACATTAATATAACTTTTCCATACTATTTATATAAGTATATATACTATTAATATAAGTATTCCCATACTATTTTTCCAGAGGAGCCGAATTTTTCACAGCAACCTTCATATAAACCTTTAAGTATTAGAATTATCATTCAATATATGAGATCTGGGAAATATTTAGATAGCAAGAATAAAAATTAAAATTATTCACTTTCTCATGACTTTTAATTCTCTCATAAGCATATCTGAATTTTCATGGTTTTTAGAGAATTAATCCTCAGCTGACTTAGAATCTACAACAAATCATCTTCCAATGATCAAATAGCACAGAAACAAACAAGTTCTAAAATTATAAAGTAACTTCCAAGTAACCAAGGTACCTATTACCCTCAGTTTAAGGAGGTAGATGATCTTATTTGTTCTTTTGGACTACCCTAGCTGTAAGTGAAGTAGGGGAATTAAGTGCTTTGCTTAAGAGTACCCTTAATTCCTGGCAGTGCTTTGAATGATGTACACTAACAGAGTGCACTTTGAAGAAAGTGTGGCCATGCATAACACAGCAAAGATTAATGTCTACAGAAGAGATGAAGGTCTGGTGCTTTCCTCAGGGGAGGAATCATTTCATTACAGTCACAGCTCCAGTTATATGACCAACATACATAATATGAGATCAGAATGCAATACATATTGGAAAGAAAGGATATACACAGCCAGCTTTAACCACTTGAAATAAGAGCACAAAAAAAAAAAAAAAAAATAAGCTCCTTTATAACATTACACAGGTGTCTTGCCTGTGTGAGATTTCTTCTCCAGATCATTCAACCATTTCAAAGGCTATTCCATAGCTATTCATTTTAGAAAGGACATAGGTATCCTGCTTTAAGATCCTGAATTTAGATTGCAAAACTCTGATGAGTGAACACATCCACAGCCTCTGACATCAAAATCAATTTTTCAAGCTTAAGGATGTTAATCTTTATTAACTTTGTTCACCTTCATTAGATACACTAAAGTGGAAGAAAACATTCCCATGGCTTACCTTCCTCTCTCTCTTTCATCTTTCTTCTTTCATAAGAGGCATTCTTTTATTCAATCCTGCAAACAGCAGAATTTTATCTAAACAGGTAATTCTGTGCATTAGAGGAATTCACAGACACCTTCATGATCCATTTTTAAATGCAGCTGGTTTTACAAAGCTCCAGTTATGGCACTCTGGAGTCCATGCACTAGTGAAATTAAATGGAAGTCAGGTTATTAAATTATCTGTCATCTCCATTCCTGAGTATTTACAAGGCAAATATATGGAACTCTAAGTTTAACCTCCATAATTCTGTCTAAACTTTAGGAAGCATTCCAGCACATCGATCAAGCCTTGTTTATGCTGCTCCTTTCAGTTAAATATTTGCTCTGCTAAGAAATATTTAAGGAAATTTTGGTACTTCTGGTTCTATGTAAATACACAGGTCACGTTTACTCTGATGCATCCAAACCCTGTTGGACATAGCATCACACCTAGATTTGCGTAGTCATTTATAGCTGAAACAATAAACATTCAGAGACTTCTTTTAAAAACAAGCCTTTATCCCATTCCTGAAAAAGAGACATCACAGCAAAGTTGCAATACAAGAAGGAAGCATATAAAAGTCTCATTTAGGTCCCCTATAACCACTTGGAAGTGTTTATTATTGAAAGTCACAGCAATCACAAGATATCCTAAACCTTCACTTCAGCCAAAAATCAAAGTCAGAGAAAGAAAAAAATATGAAGATAGGATAATAGCTGTAAAAAGGTGATGACAGACTGAAAGAGAAACAACTCATGGCTTTCTCATAAAAGCAATTTCTTCATTCTATTTTTATCAGGTTTGTTATTTTTCACATTTTAGTATTAGACTAGAAGCTCGGATATTTCCAGTTTATGACTTCTAGAACAAAAATGTTTCATAAAAAAAAATTATTAAAATGCATATGCAGGCCTAAAACTAGAATGGATTATTTGTGTGGAGTTTTTCAATATACCACTGTGATCTTTATAGCTGTGCAAGAAGAATCATACAGAAGAAAACTTCAAAACATATTTTTTTGGAGAAAGAAATGTCAATATTCAAGATGTATATGATTGGGTTTGTTTACTTTGAATTAGAAATGAAATTGGAATTCAACTGTTTATGGGAAACTTGTACACCTAAAGCAGGGAATTTATTACAGTGCCAGAGCTGTGTTGTCTCAGCTGCTTTTCTGTGGATTAGCCATGCTGTCTCAGGATGTCAGTTGTCTCTTGAATTGTGATTGTGCTTTACATGTACTAATGGGTGAGCCATTAGAGGTTAATTAAAACAAAAAGCTGTTAATATACTTGCTATGTCACTAAGTACTTAAAAATCTGTAGGTGGCTGATAAGGCAAAGTGCTATGAAATACTGTCAGCTTATACTTCCCTGATCAAATGGAATGTCAGGTTATATATTGTTTTAATAACTGTCACCATAACAATAAAATGAATGGGAGCACCCCAAAGCAAAACTAGATGCAAGTCAATATCTAGCTCCTGTTCTAAGACCTTGATCATACCTTCCATGTGTGAGTTAAAAACTATTTTTTTCCCCTCCCACAGTTGTCTATTTGAACAATAAGATATTTGTAGTAGGACATACACATGCTTCACATTTATATTTATGCTAGCCTACGTAATTTCTGTGAACTACTAAATAAAGACAACTGCAAAACTTTCATGGAGTTGTATTTACGATGTACTGGAAATCAGCTTTAGAAGAACTTTGTATTTAGCTTTATTCTCTATTGTACTTTTCACCAAAGAAGCACTGAATAGGTTGCCTGAAATCCTTAAATTATGCATGAATAGAAGTTTGAATAATCTTTGCTATCAAGAAAGTAAAATCACCCAGAAAACCCTTCTATATAGGTTATTGCGGTTTGAAGTCACAGCATAAGAAAAACACTTTTTTACTGTTAAAAGAAAAATTAAATTAACAAACAGCTGAGGAGAGGAAGAACTAAAAGTTGGTTAGGTTTTGCCTTCACAACTAGCAAAGGAATGTTTCTTAGTCTTTTCTTCACCACCCAGGAACAAATTCTTTGCCACAATTTCCCTTTACTTACATCAATTCACAGTTATTAAAAATTCCTGATTCTTGTCTTAGCTACCTTTTAATCATTGAAGCATAGAATTGTTTGATTTGGAAGAGCTTGAGTATCACCTAGTAATAACTCTGTGCCAGGGACACCTTCCACTAGACCAGGGTGCATGAAATCCCATCCAACATGGTTTTGAACATCTCCAGGAATGAGGCATCTGCAACTTCCTTGGGCAACATATTTCAGTGCCTGTTCACCTTCATTTTGAAGAGGTTACCCCTATTTTAAAGGGGTAACTACCAGGCACTGGGAACTCCACCAAACTGCTGGGGCTCCTCAAATATGGACAGCATTTTAGCTACTTTCTCCACCAGTTTCCTCAGGATGCACAGATTTGTCGTATCAGGTTCCATGGGTTTGTACACTCTCATGTTTCTTAGATGGTCTCAGACCTGATCTTCTCCTACAGCAGATGGTTCTTCACTCTCTCAGATCCTGTCTTTACCTTCTGTGTGTGTGGCTCAAACAGCACAGCTGAAGCACTTGTAAGGAAAGACTGAGACAAAAAAGTTGTTGAGCACTTCTACCTTCTTCAAATCCCCCAAAATTAGATTTCCCTTTTCCTTATGAAGTGGGGCCATATTTTGCCTAGTCTTCATTTTATTACAGACATAACCCATAGGAGCTTTACTTCTTGCCATTGACACCTGTGGTCAGGTTTAATACTGTCAGGGCATTAGGTTTCCTAACCTGATCCCTGTCTGTCCAGACAATGTCTTTATATTCCTCCCAGAATACCTGTCCCTGCTTTCACACTCTCCAGGCTTGATTTGTGTTTCTTTTAGTCCAGGACACCTTTTTTCCCTCCATTAACCTCCTGATCATTTTGTCTGTCTTCCCCTTTGTTGGGATGTAGAACTCCTGAACTTGGTGGAGGTGATCCTTGAATACCAACCAATTTGCTAGGGCTCCTCTTCCCTCCAGGGCTTTATTCCATGCTACTCTATCAAGCAGACTCCTGGAGAGGCCAAAGTTTGTTCTTCTAAAGTCCAGGTTATACAGAGTTTGGTATGCACCCTCCTCACAGCCTTCAGTACCTTGAAATCAGCAATTTGATGGTTACAGCAGCTGTAACCAGATGCACATTCCCCACAGCACCTCTTGGTAAGAAAAGGGTTCAGCAAAGCACTTCTCCTTGTCGGCTCCTCTATCACATGGAGAATGATGCTATTCTTAATGAGTTCCAGGAACCTCCAACAGACACAGAATCACAAAATAATGAGGTTGGAAAAGACCTCTAAGATCATCGAGTCCAA
>JAHXMQ010000807.1:68142898-68169120 GCA_020466415.1 Ammodramus savannarum pratensis
CAGGCCAGGATGCCATTGGCCTTCTTGGCCATCAGGGCACATTACTGGCTCACATTCAATCGGCAGTCGACCAGCTCCCCCAGGTCCCTTTCCAGCTGAACGCTGTCCAACCACGCTCTGGCTGACATGCCAGGTCCTGTTTGCCCACTCTGCTCCTTGTGCTCCCCTCTGTGGGCATTGGGGGTGACACAATTCCTCCTGGCCCCACACACACACACGCCTCATCAGCCACTCACATGAGAGCTGCCACTTCCTTGCAGGTCTCAGCACTGCCTGGGTTTTCCCTTGGTCAGGACCACTCCCTTCCTCCATACACTGTGATGCCCTGCTCTACTAGAGAATGTGCCTGCTGTTAAATCTGCAATTAATGTTTTATTAATAACAATGTGGTCTACAACCATAAAGCCCAGCATGATGAATATTAATAGTTGGAAAGACGATAAAAATTTCAAAGCTAAGCACATGTGATTCATTAATATGAGGGGATCATCGTAAAGGTCTACTAGACTAAAATGTAGAGTTAAAAGGCCTTTTTTAAAAAAAATTATTGCCTTTGTTGTGATCAAAAACATCACTTGGTGCACTGATATTCATACTAATTGACAGCAGCACAACCAGTGTTCCCCTAGACCTACTGCTTTCTCCCTCTTCACTCCAGCTTGACTCTTTGCTGGGTAGATCTCCCACATCTAAGCTCTCAGCTTTAAATTGATATTTAGTTGAACATACAAGATACTTCCCCTCACTGTGTTCCCCAACACTTATTCCCCTCTTCCCAACAGACTACACTGGTTTTTCTGCCTATAAATTAGATACAAGCATTAGATATAAGCAGGCTTCTAAAATTGTGTTGGTTTCAGCTAGATTCAGAACACAGTATGAATCATCTAAATCTAACATTAACTCCTTCGGGTGAAGTAACTCTGCAAGAAAACAGAAATTTTAAGGTGTCTTTCCCCTCAGAACAAAACCAATCTGAGTATCTGCATCACATTCTACCTGCCCCAATTACAGTAGATGATGGCTTTGTTTTTCACATGGAAGATAAGTAAACATGTTAAATTTAATTGCATTAGTAAACATGTAGCATGAAATATTGCTGAAAAAAGAGTTTTAAAAGCTAGTTGTGAGAAGTTCTGAATTGGACTGCAATTATAAACAATGTAAGTAGTTGGAAAAAACATGCCTTTGTAGAATTACCTCTTTGAGTGACCTTTCTTTGTACTAAACCTGAGGATTTTTAGGACAATACCTTGGATTTTAGACATTTCAACTCCTGTAACATGTGCTGCTTCCGTAATTTTCCCCTAAAAATTGATTCGTGTAGTTAAGTATTTACTGTTTTCATTGAAAAGAAGCACTAAGCCTTTATAAGTAACAAGTCAAAGAAGAGTAAAATCTCAGCAATTTAAGACATAATAAAGTAGGAAATACAATGAGTATTATGAGCAAATCAAACATGACTGCATGCTACTTTTATGCTCCATTGTCTTACATATACTTCTCTTTGTCTGTGAGATAAAGCATGTTCCATTAGTTTGGTATGATCAAGGAAGAGATCCAACAAAATTTGTACATTTATGAAATTGCAGAGTGGGACACAATTACTATTATGTATTCTGATACAGACATGCTAGAGCTCTTAGCATCCCAGTGTGAGGTCTTTTCTTCTTATTCTAGCATAGAGAAACAGAGAAAGATAGCTATTTTTAATGCATGCATTTACTATTTCCCCCTAATTTTGGAATAGTGCTTATGCTACTTTTTTTTTTTTTTTTTCAGAAAATTTGATACTAAAATTTACCCTGCCACATTCAAATGTCCAAGGGCATATTCATATTAGTCAAAAATGCAAAGATACCCAGGCTCCATGATCTCCATAATGTACATGCTTGCCTTTTCTGTTTGCAAGTCTAAAGAGGTCCGCAAGAAACTAGCTTTTATTAATAAATATCTATAACACTATCTCAGTGCATGAACATTAAACAAAAGAAACCTGACTTAAAAAGAACTTTTCCCCCAATAAGTAATGTGCTCTTGTAATAAACAGAAGAAGTATAAAGAATCATGGAATCCTTAGGGTTGGAAAAGGCCTCTAAGATCCTCAAGTTAAACCATCAAGCTAGCACTTCCATTTTCACCACTAAATCATATCCCCAGGTGTCATATCCACACGTTTTTTGAATGCTTCCAGGGACAGTGATACCACCACATCTCTGGGCAGCTAGCATTAAGGTTTGACAACAATATCAGGGAAAAAAAACTTCCTAATACTTAATGTAAATCTCCCCTGGCATAACTTAAAGCCATTTCCTCTGCTCCTGTCACTTGTTTCACTGGAGAAAAGACTGACCCCCATGTCTCTACAAACTCCTTTCATGTATTTGGAGAGAGCAAAACGGTCTCCCCTGAACCTCCTCTTTCCCAGGCTACACAATCCCAGCTCTCTCAGCCACTCCTCGCAGGACTTGTGCTCCAGACCCTTCAGCTTTGTTGCTCTTCTCTGGACAGGCTCCTGCACCTCAATGTCTTTCTTGAAGTGAGATGCCCAAAACTGAACTCAAGGTGCAGCTTCACCAGTGCTGATTGCAGAAGGACAATCACTGCCCTCATTCTGCTGACCACACTATTGCTGATACAGGCCAGGATGTCTTTGGCCTTCTTGGACATCTGGGCACAGCTGGATCACATTCAGCATCCCTATATCCTCTTCAAGTAGGCAGATTTCCAACCACTTTGCCTCCATCCTTCAGAGCTCCCTGGGGTTGTTGTGAGCCAAGGGCAGGACTCACTCCTTCAAAATATGCCATGTTTAAGGGTTGGTAAAATAAGAGTAATCTACTCTCCAAAGTAAGTAATGGGACATTTTACATAGAAAAAAATACTGCCTCCTTCGAGGTTGATAAAGTTTATGGAATTAAGTTTCAAAATCATAACATTATTTTGATTTTTGTTGAAATTTTTACTGTGGGTTTAGCAATTCTCCCATAATCTCCATCATACATTTCCTATAGGAAGATAATTTATTTGGATATAGAAGTATGAAGATTCCACATTCTTTAATATTTCATCAATGTCAGAGAAACAGAAAAGCTATACAACTAGGTTAATTTCTCTAACTGAAGTAGTAGTCATATTACAGTATGCTTAAATGAATGTCTTTTTAAACTGCATAAATATTACAGCTCATAAAATGACCTGATTAGAAATACCTGTAACTATCACATTTATTGTTGCATATTGTCCTATTATCTTTTTCCTTCTAAATCTGTACCAAAACTTGGAGTTTAAAAAGTTGGCAGGGGTGTTGTGATATTGAATTAGCCAGGTAAGATCAAATTATGTTACCAGTTTAAAGTGCTGAAGCATTCCCTAAAGCAGCTTTCATTTGAGACAATAAATGCCATCATTTTCAGACTTCATTGACTCTATTATTCAACGAGGAACAACTTCTTTCACTGCACCAGGTTTCTAGTATCATTTGTGTCTTGATGAGGTCTTGTTTACCTCAAAAATTAAAGTTAAGTAATGATCCTATTTAATGAAGTACTAAGCATAGTAATAAAAATAAAAATATTTGCTTCTTACATCTCAAAATCTGTAAATGTCAATATTTAAACTTTGTTCACTAAGGAACTCTGTAATTAGCCAATTAAGAAAGCCATTTATTCAGCCCAGTCATTTTTGATTACTCAAAAATGGAAATTATTAATATTGCAGTAGTTAAAAAGCAAAGATAAGGCTTACACTGGGGAACTTTTTCCTTGAAATGAGATTAATAATGTTCTATCATCATAGCTTACTTAAGTGTTTACAGGTAGCTGAGAGTTTGATTATTTAAATCAGAATTTCTAATGTAGCTAAACACTCAATATTGACTACAAAATCCTAGTACAGTCAAAATCTTTGAATCTCAGACTTACAAACATTCTTCCAGTATCCAAGCACTCAAAAACTATACCAATGAAATGTGGGTGTATAACTCTTCAGAACCCCCTATCATAACTTCCAACCACAACTGACTATGCTGAGGACTACAATAATTATTGAAGTGACATATTATAAGGACATATTTTCTATTTCCATGAATTTTAAGAATGGGTTAGAGATAATATCCATTTATGTCTCTTCCGTCAGCTTTTCACAGGATAATTATAACTGAGTAATAGGATTTAAAAATCCTGAACCTGCACAGGTATATACTTCTCCAAGAGACTTCTGGAATACGAATTTGCATGGCTGACAAATGTACGCTTGCATTAAATAACCTACAAAAACTTCTGGGAGTTCCAGGAAAGAAAAGTGGCTAACTGATAAAGAAGCACTAACTTGTTTTTATATGCAGAACAGTAACATCCTGCAAGCCCTGCTCCAAACTGAACTCTCAGTATGCTAGGTGTCCTGAGTTCCCTCCTCATGACATCTGTGTGAGAAATGAAATCATTAGTTAAGCTGGGCCAAAACTAGAAGTTCTCAAATGCAGAACATCCATGGATCTCCTAAACAAGAGGTTCTCTCTCCCATGTCCCTTTCAAAGGAGTTACAAACACTGGGGACATTTATGCAACCCATTCTTAAGTAAAGGCAAAGCCAGTCAAACAAGAAATATATTTTTCTGACTAGTCTCCTGTGCTATCCTCATGGAAAGAGGAGGACAATTGAAAACAAAAGAAGCAGAGATACATGAACTGTATTAAATTTGGCTCTAAATTACAATGCTTAAGTGCTCTGCTTTTACCACTTTATGACTTATTATTTTTCAAATCCTGCTGCTTTAACTGAAAAAATAAGAACCTTTCCCTCCAATTGTTCTTTCTAGAGGGAAGAACAAAGTGTTTCAGGTAGAGAAGCTCTCTTCTTAGTGACAGAGCTCTGGTGGGTAGGCAGAAGAATCCAAGAAAGATCTATCTGTCTGGATCTGCCTTCCCTGGAACAAGCCTCATGGGAGATTAGGATGTATGATATGGAAGATTACCTATCCTCACTCCTCTGGCTGAACACTGACTGTGCCTCAGGGAGAAGGGACTATAGGAATGCCAGTAGGTCCTGTAAGGATGTCATGAGTTTGTGCAAGGGAAAATTAAAATAATCAAATGGTTGCACCAGTAGTGTAGCAATGGTAAAAGAACAAGAACTTCTGGTAGAAGTTCAAGTTCTGGTAGAACAAGAACTTCTGGTAGTAGTTCAAGTTCTGGTAGAACAAGAACTTCTGTGTCCTCTGAGCATAAGGGCTGGTAAATTTAGAATAATTGACTGCGTTCTTCTATTTCCTCGTGCACTATGTATGACCATCTTGTATGACCACCTTATTGCACATTGTCACAGGATGGCAGAATAAAGCCATGATTGCCACAGAACTTCAAAAAAGTGAGTAGATACTGAAAAAGGACAAAGTACTCTTAATAATTCAAAGCAGATTAGAAGAGCTGCTATATATGATGATTCAGGCTTCATTCACCATGTCCTATCTAATTGCAATTACAAGCTTTTTTGTCCTTAGTTGAGCACTACTGAAGGCAGTAATCAGCAAATGAACCCCAAGTTCAATTCAGAGATGCAGTTCTTCTGTTTTTATGCATTTTGAATACAATCATATCAGACTTCACTAGGACTAAAGAAAGATGATTGTCAGGAAAAAGAAATATGGTCCACTTAGGAAAATAAAAATAACATAGGATTTGTACTTGAAGTATCGTCCACTCTTCAAATCTCATATTAATATACTTCATGAAAAAGTAAATATATTTAGATGAATGATTAGTAAATTAGCTTTTTTCTTTTTAATTTAATTAATCAAATATCTTTTATGAGCATAATATTCCTCCTGTGACTTGGAGGTTCAAGTACATTGCCCAGTATTTCACTGCATACCAAAAAGCCTTCAGTGTTACTAGAAGTCAGAATTAAGTTTGCCCCTCAAATCCTTTTAAGCCAGACCACAGTTTGAAAAGTGTTTGAAGATATAAATTCAGGACACCCTTATATTATCAATGTTTTGTTTTTTTCAAAAAAATCTTTTAAAACATTCAGGTTAATCCAAAGTAAGAGCAATGCAAATAAAAGCTTTTTCTAAACATGAAACCAAGAGCAATTTAAACATTAAAGACAAATAAGAGCCTAAGTATAGCATGCTCACACTAACATGCTGTAAAAATCCTCACTACCTTCCCTATACTCTCTATTAGTATTATGTGCTTTAGACTTCCATTATGCTACAGATGATACTTATTATCATACTACATTATGATACAGATGATACTTATTTAGGAAACTATAGAAGGCAATGAACCAATCATTAGGCCATTTTTAGACATCTTCACGGTATTCTCTGAGGGTTTTTGCAAAGGAGCACTTTTCTCAGATCTGCTGGATGGTGGTGGCATAAACAGTGGTGTTATTTCTAGAGCTGAGCTTTCTCTTTAACGCCTCTACCAAGGGCTCCTAAGTCCTTCATGCTAAACCAATTTTTCATTCCTCTTGCAACATTCTGGTCGCCTCTTAATTAAAGACAGAGTGCTTTAGTTACAAAAAATGGTTTTCTAGTACTGGCAATTTCCCTCTTTGATTAAAATAGCAAATCCTTACTTTAAAGAAGGGTAAAACCCTGTTCCTTTTGATAGTTGCTTGTACTGATTAAGAGAGAGTTGAATGCTTCAACTGAAGCATTAAAAACTATACAAGCAACCTAAGAATTATTACTAGATCATTACCAGTAAAAACTAGGCAGTGTGCAATTGAATTTGGGATTACTGATCCTCAGCTTCTGTTTTACATGAAGAATATCAGTACACCATTTTCTTCTGGTAAACAACATGGACCATTAATTTTACCACGGGGAGTAAATTTCAAGTAGAGAGTTGAACTAAAAACCAGTAAATTTATTTGTTACGGTAGTGTTATGTATAACAGTGTTTATACATTGGCTTTATTTCAAGATAACAGCAGCATGCATCAAAAGCTTTATTACTACCACTTACATGTTTCCATTCTTAAAATTCCTTGTTCAGCCTGAGCAAGTTTTTGAAACCTATTTGAAAATATTATCTGCTGAGAAGTGTTTTCTTAAAGTTCTGAAGTTCCATCAAAAGGCTAATAAAAATAACACAATTGAAAATCAGCTCACAGTCTTGTTCAACAAACACCTAGGATTTTTAGCAGAAAATGTTACCTGATGATGCAAAACCCTACTTAGTCCTAAAATAGAGATTTTTGAAATTGGTAAAAAATAGCAGGTGCTAATTCCTGCTACAAACCAACAGTACAAGAGGTTATCTCATGGAAGTATCATAAAAAGACAACTTATATCAGTGATCTTATCTATGATAGTGCTTAATATGAAGAATTTTATTTCATAAGACTCAATTATTTTAACTAGCTTTTACCATACAAAAAGACCTTTACAAGATAGCACAAAATATACAGCTACAATACTGCATATTCAAGGAAACAATTAATGTTTTAGGAAAAATTAATCAGTGAAATGAAAATTTCATACTCAACATTACATCTCATTCTATGGTATCTAGTATTTCATCACAAAATGAGCTTCAGTTGAAAAGTCGTTTGTTGAAAAAGGATGTGATGAAGCCTTTTGATCTCAAATATGTCACTAATAGATTATAAAAAGGCTTAAAACAAACTTATACTATCCTACTTTTCAGGTCACATTGCAAGTCAGATACACAATAACTTTGTAAGAGTAGAGAAAGGCAGCAGCTTTTGTCTAAAAAGGGTTACTGTCACCACTGTTTTTATTTGTAGAGATCAGAGCTTCTTATCTGGTTCTTAATAAAGGATCTCAGACGCATAGCTCAGATTTCTGCATAGGTATACTTGACATTTCTTACCTAACCAGTGCTAACAAGCCATAATTTCTCACCTGCAATTGTTACTTCTTTGCATTTTTTAACATTTGCAAGGAAACGCCTGCTCAACAAAGTGTGCTATTATTATAGTTTTTCTTTTCCAAAATTGCTTTTAATGTCTGGATAGTTAGAAAACAAACTCTTCACCATCCATCAAATCACTCATGACTAATAAGGAATTTGTATTTGTCAGTTTAGAAAAAATTATATAATTTGCATTTGAATTTTTGTGTGCAGTTTAATGATTTGTAATAGTAAAAGGAGAGAGACTTCCAATTCTCTGAAGATCTTGGTTTAAATGCCTACCCTGCCAGTCACTGATTGCTATGTATGAATATGTATACTTTACTCTTGTGTTTCAATCATCCAGTTCACAAAGAACATGATTCTTCTTTTCTCCTAAACTTTTCCTCCTCAATTACAAGTCTTTTCACAGTGTGACTATTTTGATCACACACTTCTGAAATCTCACAAACGGATCTTTACCCATATAGGCATATTTAGAGTACAACTTAAAGTTTTCTGGAGTGGGAAAACGGGAAGGGAAGGGAGGAGATTAAAGGGGAGGAAAACACAAAATAAACCCTACCAAAACAAAACAAAGAGAACCTTTCCCACATGTAAATTATTCTGATAACCTGAATCACAGTCAAAGAATGAGATGCAAAAGTTGCCAATTGGATTGCAGGGACATGATTTGGATGTTATGTACAGAATAAGAAGGCAGGTATGCATATCCTGGATATAAGAAAAAAGCAACAGCAAATAGAAAACTGGAAAGTTTGAAGTGGACCAATGATTATGCTTCATACACACCTCTATATAAAATATCCAGTTGTCAGACATGATTGCATCCAAGCACTTGCATAATTCAAGAAAGGGATTTAGGGAGAGGGAAGACTGAGACACTTTCAGAGAAGTAGACATATAAATAAGATTATTTTGTTCCTTTGCTGTTCCAGGTAAATAAATTGTGTAATATTAATTCCTCTTTTTTGGCTGAGCAATTATTCCCAAGAGAGTAGGAATTCCAGTAAAACAACCAAAAATTATCTGCAATATTGTACAATTGCATTTCACAAATCTCATATATCATGAGAAGCTTTTGACAGTTTTTGAGGGGTAACAGTCTCTCTCTCTCCAACTACCTGAAAGGAGGTTGTGGCCTGGTGGGTGTTGGCCTCTTCTCCCAAGCTGCAAGAAACAGGACAAGAGGATGCAGCCTCAATTTGTGCCAGGGAAGGTTTAGATTAGATATAACAAAAAAAAATTCTTCATAGAAAGCGTTGTTCACAATGCGAACAGTCTGTCCCCAGAAGCGGTTGAGTCACCATTCCTGGAGGCATTTTAAAGGCACATAGATGTGGCACTTAGGGACATAGTTCAATAGTGAACTTAGTTCTGGGTTAACAGTTGAAGTTGATGCTCTCAGAGATGTTGTCCAAAAAAAAAACCCCCAAAAAAACAACAACAAAAAAAAAACCCAACAAAACAATTCCATAAACAGAAGAACTTTCTGAAAACTCTTTCTCAATGCTTTGCAACAGTGTGCAAGACTGGCAATAGAAAGACCCACAGATCCACACTAGTTCTCTAGAGCATCCTTCAGAACTGCAGATGTGAGGGCTTACAAGGATCACAAGATAAAGAAATATGTTTCCTGTAGCAGTTCATTGTCTAAAATACAAGTTGCTAGTAAGGCCATTCAGTAAGGAGCCCACCAATGCTTCCTTCCTATATGGAAAGTCGCTTTTAACTGCCTTAGTCTTGAGTTTCCAGACCAGGAATAAAGGGGAAACCTAAGAATATTGAAAAAAATTCTTTCAGGGAGAAATATGGATCCCTTTGACTAACACTATTAAGTCTTTATTTCAGTCCATATACTCTTCCTATGCTCACATTCTAGAAAGGATTATTTCTTACAGTACAAAATTACAAATGGATTTAACTTTTTGGCCACCTGCAAAATCATGATGGAAAGACAGGAAATGCTGTTTCTAAAGCAAAGCCAGTACACCTGTCTTTGAAGCATGGTGTATGCAAGTATGTTGTAATTTCTACACAGAAAAGCATCTCTTAGAGGCCATCTAAAAAAGCATTGAGATCTCTGCTATTAATCACAGTACAAATAACCTAACTATTAAAGCTCACAATTATATCTCAATATTTATGACACATGTTTTACTTAAATGTAAAGAAGTTGCACATCTCTTGGGAGAAAAGAAGCTGAAGTTAGAAGTAATAAAATGCTTAGGTTGTCTTTTTCATAGAATTATGTATTTACCAAGGTGTTTAATCATATTTTATTTTAAAAAAATTCAGGAGATTGATTTTTACTGGAATATCTTTGTATTCTGAAAGAAAACCAAGTGCTTTTCCTTCAAAGAAATGAAGGAGTGATGAGGAGTCAATGAAAGGAGCGAAATTAATTCTGTTGCAACCAAATGATAATTAGGTTTTGTTTACTTAATACGATACTTAAGCTGGAGTATAAGTTAATTAGACTGGTTTACAAATAGTGGCACGTCTCACACACTGCCTGGAATAGAAATGTTACTCTTGCAAATAAGGATGTATGACTGGCAATATAAAATCAAGAATTGGTGGTAGTGCTCTCCAAGAAACAAAAAAGCAGGGAATGTAAGTCTAATGCCTTCCCTGCTAATCAAAACCCCAACAACTCCACTTTCTAACTAAATAAAAAAAAAATACTGGGATAAGATCATTAAGATAAAAATTAAAATTTATAATCCATTTTTTGGACTTCGCTGCATGTAAGTTAGATTTACAGGGAAAATATTTTTGAGAACTTAGAGTCTGGAATCCAGTGTCCTAGCATTCACATACTTTAATAGATGAGCAGAGATCCTCAGTAATCATGATGATGGCTCATGAATATCTTCATTTTGGGACCAAAAATACTGTGATGTACTCCAAGCCTCCTAGAACATAAACATCCTTTTGAAAGCTTCATTTCACAATAAGTAGAGTATTTTGCTCATTATTCATGCAGTAGTTAATGGGTTGAAGTGGCCAAACTGAATCAAGTTTTGTAAAAGTAGGGAAAGACAAGAGGGCATAAGAGAATCGCAGCTTCTGTGAATTTTACAAACCAAAGGAACTGTGAGAAAGTCAGCAGAAATATTTGCACATAAGACATGATTCAGTATCTTTCAGTGACAGAATTGGAGTCTTTGTTACATAAAGGCAACAGATTATGCAACTGGTTAAATATGAGCTCTTAGATCTTTAGAAAGTGGAACATTTTATTCCTTTTGCAAGTGTATGAAACCCTTAATGGTCTACAGATCTTATGAGGATTTGTGTGTTTCTGGTTTACTGCTCCAAAGCAGTACTGGATTAAAAGAGTGAATGCAGCAATATCTATGTCAATTGAAAAGAAGCTTTAACCTCAGTCTGGTCAACACAATCAGATTTCTTGAAAAGTAGGAGGTAAATTACATCATCTGAACTATATAGCTTTTGACAAATACTGTCTTTTGCTTTAGAAACTCACTTGTCTTCTGCACATTCCAGTTGAATTCATCAAATCAAGAGGATGGACAATATTACTGGCAGAGAACTGTTTCAGGACAAGAAAGATGTTGGCCTGGTGTTAAAAACCACAGAAATCCTTAAAACATGTCACAGAAACATTTAATAGTGTGTGAACAAAAGAGTTGGGTGAATCAAAAGAATGACTCCCATATATGAATGTTCATCCTAACTTCATGATCAAGGAGAAAATAAAATGATCATTGGGGAAAAGCAAACAAAAAGCTAAACAAAAAAACAACACCTTACCTCCATCAGTGGGGATCATCCAAGGGTAATTTCTCTGCTGGGATAGCCTTTCTAATGCCTGAATCCCAAGATGAAAAACATGAGCAAGACTGAAGTATTCTGACTGCTACCCTGTTACAGGCAAGGAATACCGGAGATTGAGAGGAACAGCCAGAGAAGGTTATAAGCAGCTACAGAGGGAGAGAAAAAAAAGTGCAGGATTCTATACCCTCGACACAAATGTGAGAGGAAGATAATTGAAAGCTTTTCTATTATTTAAAGCTAAAGGACTGACATACCTATTCCTCATTTACCACAAAATTACAGGGTTTAAAGAGACGCTGCATTATCATTTAAGTCTATTTCCTTACATTAATTTTTTTATCTACATAATTTCTGTGACCTGCTTATCTACTTCTCCTCCACAGTTAGAAGCCACATACAGGCAATTTATTTCAGTGCTTACCTACTTACGCATTTTGAAAAAAAAAATTAAAATATCTAACCTTATTCTTTCTTATCATTTCATGAATTATCTTTTATCTTCTCATGGACATGGAAAAGAATTATTCCAGTTTTCTTTGCAACAGTGTTTTACATGTATAAGGGTATCATCTTAAGCAGAATAACATTATTGAATCATATTTTTTGTTGTAAGCCATGTTTAGTTGACCTATGCTCACCCTTATTATCCCCTCTGAGCTTTCTCCAATTGTGCAAAGCTCAGAACTGGACAGAAGCCAATATCCTCCCAGTATTCTGTAGAGCAGGATTATTTCAAAAGGCCTTACAGAATGTAGATTCACTTTTACCAGAACACAGTATCAACTTTTTTTCCCCAGAACAGCAGGATATCCCTGGGTTATGGCTCAGCTAGAGGTCCATTACTGTGCTTTTTAGAATAACTGTCACCTGAACATTTATTTGACTTCCTATCTCATGCAATTTTTAAATTCCTGCTTTAATGTATTTCCCCATAAGTTTTGCACCTTATTTTTTTCCCACTAACTTCAATTTCAACATTTTTAATTATCAAGTGTGTAGTCGCTCTCAGTTCAGTGACATCACATTTTATTCTGCATACAGTCACCCCCCAACCTCTAGCAAAGCTCTGATGAAATTAAAGCATCAGAGAATTGTTATTTGCATCAGTTCTCAAACCTTAAAGTTTAAAATCAGTTCTGGATAAGATTGATTACACCTATAAATTGTCAAAATATCTTTTTTTTTCTCCTTTTGTAATATGAAGATCGTATGCCTTAATTATTTCATCTTTCAGCTGCTAACATCTGGTATTTGGGTTTCTGTGGGTTTCTTTTGAGTTTTGGTTGGTTGGTTTGGGGATTTTTTGTGGTTTTTTGCTAAGAGAGAGTGTTCATGATCTTATTACAACATACTCTTCAATGGATCCAGTCTCAGGAGCAGTGCAAGAATTTGGTCTTCATTTTACCATTTCACTTTTTGACAAGTTGACACAATTGTCTAAAGAAAAAATATTGTATGAACTACCTGTCCAAGGACAAACATGTATCCTTGGGGAATAATTAAGTATTCAGAGATTAAAAAACTCCTAAGAAATTATTTTTTTTTTAAGAATTAGTGCTAAGAGTTCAATAATTGAGGAATACCAGCACTAAAATTAGAGCTTTCTCTTCAAATTCAAATCTCAAGGTACTGTATTTACTTCTTTTGATCATTATAGAGCCATAACTTGTTAAGGCAAGTGGGATATGTACCTGCTAGCCTATTTGTGATATCATTAAGATCATCCTTTTCCAAAGTTAGTGGCAAAGATATTGAACCTAAAACCATGCAAAAATTCTGTATCTCCTACATGTTTAGTGCTTAATAAGGATATAACAGTAGTTGTATCAAAGTAATGATTCTAAGTAATGTGTTACCTTAGTGGCACCAAGAATTGTCTAAAATAAAGCTGAACTAATCAAAAGACAAAAGGTTAGAAAAGTAGATTCTAAAGTAAAACTTAAACTTTTTCTTTTCAATTTTTTAAAAAAAGCGATTATTTTTTTCCACGTAATCTGATAAGCATGAGTAAGATTTCTAGATTTTTCTGTTTCACCCTACCTGTAAAACACATTGTTATTTACTCTTTGAAATTATCAAAGTATTTGGAGATTTTGACATTTTATACAAATAAGTACTCATCACAGAAAGTATTTGTTTTATTTCCTCTTTTTGGCAATATGAGTTCAAATACAATAAATTACCTCTCTCATGTTAAATAGATGCATTTCAGTTGAAAGAAATTTGAGTTAGTAGCCCTTTTTCAGAACCTAAGCAAAGTGAGCTTGGGTAGTTTTGCAGCTCTTATGTTACCATATAAGCATGCACACAGGTAGCTTTAACTGAGCTTTTTGTCTCCTCAGAATGGTTGCCTTGTATGCCTGAGCTCATCTAAAGGGTTACATACAAGCAGTAATAGTAGTGAAACATATAAATAAACATTTCTCACTTAAAATTATTGGGGGGTTTTAATAACCGATTATCTTAGACAATAATATTGAGATAATAGTATTATTATAATACCCATTACATTATTATTACTTATAATAATAATATTAATATGCAGATATCCTATTAATTTTATTAATACTATAATAATTCAGATAATAGTGACAAGTAATCTATCAAATGTAATTTATCTGAAAGCCAACATGAAGATCTTGACACTGTTAAGTCTTGTCAAATAGTTAAGACCTGAACTAGAAAATACCTTGACTTTGCTTAACTGTGTGTTGAATGAGCATCAGGTGAATGCCACAAGTATAAAAAACTAGTTAGTGTCACTTGTGCTATCAGCATTCAGGCATCCCATGTAAGTCACCATACTGGACCTTCATCTGACTAAATTTCCACATATCTTTTATCCTTCATAGGACATGTGAGAGATATTCAGTTGTTTACTGCCAATACACAGACTGGAAAAAAGTGAATGTTAGATACTAGCATTTTGACCATATTACAAGTTCAAGATGCTGTCAGAAAATAGAATAACAGTCAATACAAGAATTTTTTAATAATGTTGTTCCTAGGAGATAGTAGGTGGCACACAAAGCTGACCATCCTCACTTGATCATGTTGCCCTGCATACGACAGTCTGTCTTTTGGAAGGACTGTACTTGAGGTTTTCGTTTGTAACCACAGTCTGTTGTTAATCTATTATCACTTTTCCCCATCAATGAAATAGTATTTACCTTTTCTCCCTTTCAAAGTCACTTAATGCTAGCCTTTACTGTGTAGCTTTTTTTTTTCTTCTTCTAACTCTTTCATTTGCTTGGCCTAGAATTACTTCAAACAAGTTTAATAAACAGTCACATGAAATGACTCTGCATCAAGTTAAATTGATGAACCCTGTGTAGGAATGTTTTCTTCTTCTATCTTTCCCTTCTATAATACAATGCTTTTTCTTTCTTATTTGGTCAAAAGAATTCTGTTTGAATTTTCTCTCTCTGTACCAAACAGAGCATGACAGCTCTGTTAATAGTTGAACTTACCAGCTGGAAAGGTAAATTACTCAATTCAAAAGTTAAGATTTTCTTCCCACAAAGTAAGAACAGAAATATTTCCTTCACTATTTAATAAACATTGTTTTCCTCTCCTCCTTGTTCCCTCTCTGAGACTATAACAAGCTTATCTTAGACTAAAAAATCCAAAGCAATGACTTGGTTTTTTTGTACTTTATAAACATTTCTGGTTTATGTACTTGAGTAGCTTTTCTCACTATAATGCTAAGTATTTAATAAACTTACCTTCATGTCAGGACAAAGCAGATTAATTGAACTATGAAAATAAAGTAGACAAAAATCTAAGTTCTTATATTTAATGAAGAAAGTAGCAACTTACAGGAGTAATTAAGAGGCTTAAAGCTACGTAAAGGTAGAGAATAAGGGAAGTTCTGGTCACTCTCTAACGAAAATGAGGTGCTAGAACTCATTTTTGCAAGCTTCTATTGCAATTGAAATACTTTTAAGTTGCATTATTGCTGTCACAAGACATTTTATCATGCTTGCATTACAAAGAACAGTCAATTGTCAAATAATTTAATTTCCCTATTCGAGCTGGTAATGAGGGTACTGTTCAAGCATTATATAACCAAGTGACAGAAATCTGCTGTACTCATGTGTTCAAAATAGTAAAGAATTGCATTATGTAGTAAATATTTCCTCAAAAGTCTTCTGTAGATAAAACTATAACTTCACTGCAAGAACAGGATGCATTCAAAAGCTGCACTGCACAGTCAGTTTTCAATTGAATGGCTCAAGGATTGTTTTATGACTAGATAGTAATAAAAATTTAACTTCAGAGACTAAATTTTGTGATTGGATATCAATAACAATTTAATTTCAGAAACTAAATGTCAAGTTTTAGTATCTTAAAGCTACAGTAACAAAACAAGGCAAGAACACGTTTCTTTCTCTCAGTGGTTGGAATAAGAGGCATAACAAGAGGTATAAAAGATATCATCTTATGAGAAGAGTATCTTAACATTTTCAGAATGCATTCCAAATGCAATGAACATCGTCCAAATTTTTTTTCAGATGCTGCTTGTGTTCATAAAGGCTGGAGGTGGCCTTGTCACTGTGTTACAACAGATGTCTAGTTACCTGATAAAGAAACATCTGAAGGGGATTTGAGAAGGCAGTCCCTGCAAGACACCTAGGAAAGATTTTTCTAGAGTTCAAGGTTGCAAAACCTAAGAATTTTTGTAAGACTCATGGATTTCCCCATGAGTAAAGTACAATGAGATCCCAGGCTGGACCAGCTACATAAAGAACCCATGACAAGCAGCCACTCAAGGAAATAAGTTTAGGAAAAGGCTGAATGCTGTTATACTAATCCCCCCTGGATTATTCTCAAGTTATTTAGCCACCTTCATTCAACTACTCCTCCTGTATGCAGAGCTTCCTTACAGATGTATGGTAAGGCCAAAAGTATGACAGAAACACAGCTCCCCCATAATTTCTGACTTATTTTTTAAAGTAAGTGCTTGTTACAAAGAATAATGACCCAAACTGGAACCAAAAACTTTTATATGCAAAATATAGAGAGATCACACACTAAGAAACACCAAGTGTAGCAGCCTAAGTCTCCCTGCTCCTATTCTTATAACTAATATTTTTTCTTTATTTTTTCTTTCTTCTCCACTTTGTAACACAAGAAGCATTCTTTTTTTGTTGTTGTTGTTGTTGTTGTTTGATGCACTATAACTAGTGAAGAATAGTTTTTATACCAGAATTGCAGATTTCTTCTCCAAGATTCCAGGTTTTCCTCAGTTCTTAGGTTTAAGTTAAAATAACATTCCCCACTTACTGGCCCTTATTACCATAAAGACAAAAAGCTACCAAAGGAAGATCCATGAGCATCAGGCAAATTCAACTAGAAACAGTATCTTCCTTCAAAGGTAACATTTAAACTAGATGAAACACATAAATATCCAGATTAAAATTCAACCATGATATGGATGGGAGTAAGGGAGGAATTTCTAAAATGGACAAGAAACTCAATTGTCCTTGGTTGCCCAGGACAGCCACATCACACCAGGAGAAGTGGGCATCATTTAGGCGTTTTAGTAAACTACAGAATATAATAATTTACTGCCTTCAGGTTTGTCTCTTCCCCTTTTGTTGTTGTAAATTCACATCCACACTCAGTTTAAAGAGATAAAACCCACTCCACAAAGTAAAGCACCACTTTAGTTTCTCAAAATCTGTAAAGTTTATAAATGTGTAATATGAATTTTACTCAACTAATACTGCTTTCTCCAGTTAGTTAACTATTTCAGAACTTTAAAAACTCAATTCCAGAAGACAGCCAAATGCATCTTTGTTGATGATCTTAAAGTCAGTGTATGATTGCCTTTGATTCTCAAAGCCTTCAATACTTCTCTCAAGTGTGAGGTAGCATATTTTTTTTTCCCTTAAATTTTTTATTTTCTTGTTAATTTGTTCAAATCTAATTGCACCACTTTATCTGACTGATACCACAACATTATTTGGCATTGAATTTTGCACTTTGACATATATCAACTTAACTGGATAAGAATGGGAAAGACAAACAAAACTAATCAGAAACAAAATTAGTTTACTTCCAAGCATAATTCAATGAAAGTAATGGGAAAAGGTCTGAGTCATTACTTAAACTGCAGAATTTCAGGAACACAGATTGCACATTTACTGGACTCATGAGCCAGCAGGGGCCAAGAAGGCCAAGAACATCCAGGCCTGTATCAGAAATAGTGTGACCAACAGGATGAAGGCAGTGATCATCCCCCTGTACTAGTGAGATTGCCTGTTGAATTCTGTGTCTAATTTTGAGTCCCTTAATTTAGGAAGAGCATTGATGTGCTGGGGCATGTCCAGAGAAGGGCAGCAAAGCTGGTGAAGGGTTTGGGGCAGCTGAGGGAGCTGGAGTTGTTAAGCCTGGAGAAAAGGAGGCTCAGAGAGATTTTATCACTCTCTACAATGGCCTGAAAGGAAGGTGTAGCCAGGTGGGGGTTGGCCTCTTCTCCCAAGTAACCAGTGACAGGACAAGAGGACACAGCCTTAATCTGCACCAGGGACGGTTCAGGTTGGACATTAGGAAGAAATTCTTCACAGAAATGGTGATTGGGCATTAGAATGGACTGCCCAGGGAGGTGGTAGAGTCACCATCCCAGGAAGCATTTAAGGAAAGACTGGATGTGGCACTTAATCCATTGATTCAGTTGACAAGATGGTGTCTGGTCACAGGTTGGACTTGATCCCAGAGGTGTTTTCCAACCTAATTGATTCTGTAGTAGAACAGAACATATTCCTGTATGTGCATACTTAATGCAAATTCTGTCCTAAGGAATAGTATCACTCACTTTAAGGACCCAAATAACTCCCCAGTAGACATTAAAAGAGAGATTAATATGGCTAAGGATAATTCTGCTCTAGGCAATGATGTCAGTACTCTTGAGAATTCAATTCCTGCTGGCCTTGCAATTTAACATGTAAACCCACTTGTACACTGGAGTTTTTTGTTTCACAGTGGTGGTCTGAATAGAAAACGGACTAACATATGTGACAAATCTTACAATTTGCAGATTACAGTATATTTAGATTTTTTTTTTGTTTAAATTAAAACAAAAAAAGGAAGGCTGCTAAGCCTGCAGACCATCTCCTTTACCTACATCTAAGGGGAGAGCAACCAGCCATTCTAGCAAGGTCTGCTGCTTCACGAAGCCCATTCCTGTCTTTGCAGCCCCTTCCTCCTGCTGCTGAGTTCACAATCAAGCATATGAGCTGGTAACTATAGTAAAAATTAGTAAAGCCTTCTCAAAAACAGGCTTCCTGCATTCTCTCCGGCCTCTGGTAGCAAACAGCTCACTTTTTCTCCACACACCCCCTCCACCTACTACCTTACAAGCATGCAGTAATACCAGTAGGAATTTTAATCCCACTGAGTTATATAGAATATAGGAAAGCAAATTGCTTTTTTCCAAAGTACATTCTAAAGCTGCAAAAAAGATGTGACAGGTAAAGCATAGAACATAGTAACTCTGTTGCAAAGAAGAAATAATGTACCTAGATTAATTTATCATGGGAGAAGTCTTCAAAAAATAGAAAGAAAGAATGACTGAATCAATTTTGTGAATTTTTTACATGCTATGAATAGCTTTCATTGTTTAAGAACACACAACTCTAGAGGTCCTTCAACTGCAGAGCAAGTTTTTACTGTAACATTTTGGATGGCATCACTTGTCATGCTTGTAGCACTTGCAGTTACAATGCAATATTGTAATATGAGGGGAGGCCAGGATGTTTCAACTTAAGAGATATTCTTCTGTCACGCTTTCTTTTCACTTCACTTCTTTACCCCTTAGACATACTTGTTTTGGTCGCCACTGCAAGGATGATTTTCTCCAAACTCATTTCCTTCTGCAGGGGGAAAAACTGACAAGACTGGCATGCAAAAACATCTTACTGTTATAAGCTTCAAAGATGAGATACATTTTTCCTCTTGTAAGAGCTGTTGTAACCAGCAAGATACATTCACCATTTCCCTGCTGCTCCCAGAGAAACAGCACAGGATCTGTGCTCTTAATAGAACCAGACACTGTTTCAGGTGTAGCAGCACAACACATGATAAATCTGAAGGCTTAAACTGGGATCAGGTATTATATTAAATGTCAGTCAAACACTATCCTACACGAAAGTACTTTCAACTCCCCATCTGTTCCCCACCCTCTCCATTTCCCATGAAGAACAAATGTCTGAAGGAGAGTCAATGCATTTTAACAGGTGTGATGTGATCAAATACTATCCTGTGTTCCCTTTCCTTCCTTAACAAAGCCCAACATTGTAATGAAAGAAATAGGCACTTCTAAGTTTTATCTTATTGAAGTTATACCCTAAATATGCTTCATCACTCAAAAAATGAAGAATGAATGCCTTAGTTATTTCAAATTGATGACAAAATAGTCAATATCATTTATATGACCTGTTCCACATGGGGTTGTCAGATAATGCATTTCTAGGCAAAACCACGATAATCCACTCTCATACTAGAGAATAAGTCTGAATGAACCTAAAGCTAGCAACTTGTCCATGTTTGAACTAGCATTAATTGTCTTCACCAGAGCTAGCACAGGGCTGTGTCTTGGGTTAGTGTTGGAAAGAGTGTTGATAAGACAGGAATGTTTTTTTTTGGTTTTTTTTTTTTTGTGTTTTGTTTTTTTTTATTTTTTTACTGAGCAGGGCTTCTACAATGTCAAGATCTTTACTTCTTTTAGTATTGCCCTGCTGGCAAGGGGTCTGGGAGTGCAGAAGGAGTTGGAAAGGGACTCAACTGAGACAGATGATACCAACTGACCAAAGAGATATTCCATACAGTAGGACATCATGACCAGTTTATAAAGCTGGGAGGGGGATGTTTGATGTGAGGACCTTTGTCTTCACAAGTCACCACTGCTACATGTGATGGAGCCCTCCTCTCCTGGAGAGAGAGAGTTAGTCTTCTCCTGGAGGTGTGTGAACACTTGCCTGCCCTTGGAAGTGATTAATTCATTCCTTGGTTTGCTTTGATTGTGGGCATGTGGCTATAACTTTCCCTATTAAACTGACTTTATTTCAAACCATGAGTTTTCATTTGCTTTTCCTGTTCTCTAGACCATCCCACTTGGTGAGAACCTACATAGCGCTTGGTTGCTGCCTGGGGTTAGCCATGGCACCACTAAAAATCAAAGACAGCTTGGCCTATCAAATATATATTTCAGTTGCCTCACACTCTCCAACAGAAAGAATTCACATTATAAATCAAGACATTACCCTTCATCCTTCTGACACATGATTATTTCATTTGAAGATAATTTATTCTGTTGGGGTTTCAGTCTATTTATCCTCATCTACTGACTGCTGGAAGAAGAAATAGAGTTACCTGAAAAAAGCCATTATGCCATTAAGTCACAAATGAACAGAATTTTAAAGGCAGTTCTCATTGAGCCAACCTCCACTGTTACAAGTATGATTTTAAACTTTATACCTAATACACCCAGAAAGGGGAAAAAAAATGAAAGCGGGGTATTGTAATGAATTACTTTGCACAAAATGTCAGCCTCTCAGGATGGATACGCAAGATAAGGTATTAATAAAGTTAACACATTTCCTACCGCGACAAAAAGAGAATTATTAAAGTGATCTCACAATCAGTGATGTTTAGTGCCATAACTCCTTAAATCATTATGTTCTACTCAGGTAAAATGAAGGCTTCACATGAAGTGTGGAATATCTTACTGCCAAGTCTGACTAGGAAACTGCCAACATGCTTTAAGCAGGATATACAGTAATAAACTGCAGTACTACTTGCCAATATGTAAGTTTACTTTTTCAGTACTGCATGCATTATAAAGTTTTAAAACAACAATGCTGAAAGATACCATTTCCTTTGCTCTCTTTCCTGCTTGTTGAATTTTGAGCATCCTAATGACCGCCCAATTCTACTAAAGAAAAACCCACCCCCTGTAAAATAACTGGACATTTTTCCCCTGTAGCTGCATATAAGCTATTTTAAATGCAAAAATCCTGAAGTAATTTCTCTGGATTGTTTCTATACTTCTCCAGAGGATGTTGATGCAATGCTACAACCCATTTAAGGGGATAGGTTAGAAGTTATTGTTCCAGACCCTTGCTGTGAATATCTTCTTGAATACTCCTTCCAGGTAGTCATTGATGTAGTTTTCATGTAGTATTATGTTGTGAATCCTAGGTGTTGAGTAGTTCTGTTTGTTTTCTAAGAATGTTTTTCCCTTCCCTCACCTTTGTGTCTGGAGAGGAGGTCAGCTGTGGTTAGGCAATGTCTATGCATTTGGAAAACAGAAGCCAAGCATCCTGAGGTCAAGCCATCCAGTTTTAATCTTAAAAACATCTTGATAGCAACCAGGGATGTGCTGATCCATAACAAGGGCATACATAAGTCTGTAATAGAAAGATCTTGCTCCAGATATATGGATTGATCTGTTAATGAAAAATAACTTTTTCAAAGTGTCTGGGGGGTCTTTAGTTTGCTTTCTTAAAAAAAAAAAAATAAAAAAGCTCTGCAACAACCATTTTCAGGCAGATTCCACATTTTTCAAAGCAATGCCAAAGAAGTGCAGTTTGACATACCCATCAGCATTGCAGCTGTATACAGAGGCTCCCAGCTTTCCTGAAGCTCAGTGATGATCTAATTCTTTTCAGATCTCCTTGCCTGTGCAAAGAAGGTTCCTAGTACTACCAAGGGGTGGTACAATACAATTGCTTTTGCTCAAGAGAAATATCTCCAGCTTTGTTTATTTTGCACAGCTAACTTGCAGTCAGACAAAGGAGTGCTGGTACTGACACTGGAAATGGTATTGACTGCATCTTGTAATAGTATATTTAAATCTTTCATAAAACTGTACTTAAATCTTTCTTTTCTCTCTTGCCTTTCTTAAAGATTTTTTTTGCAAGTGGTTTTTCATCACTTCAGAAATCCTTTGTTAGAAAACTATATTGGTGGCTGATGTTTTCACTGCTCTATAAATCTACCCTCCCTCAAAATATTCTGCCTCTCATAGTTGATGTTCCACTGAGAAGGTAATTGAAAGCCATACATTAGTCAGCCCATATTGCATTTAGACCATTCTTGTTTATCAGCTTTTCACATCCATTTTGGGACTCTGAGGTATATCAAATATACAGAAAAATTCAAAACAATAATCTCATGTTTTCCCCTTAAAAACAGAAAACAATGTCAGTATAATATAAAGAGCAGGGATGACAAGCTTCTCTGGCACAAATGAGTCAAGTCTCACAGCAAAGTTAAAACGTTTTCTACTTTTTAACAAATTCCTTTTGGTAGCAGAGTATCAGTTACAGCAGTTGACTCTTTGCTATAAAATTCTTCCAATAATTGCACCAATTAGGTGCTCCAGAAACACTGATGAACATTTAAGGGCTGAACATGAACACATGCTATATGAACACTTGAAGTTTGTACAGCAGTGGGGAAACATACTTGCTCACTATTTTACAGAAGATGTATGTTATCATATGTTGGTAGCTGAAAGCCAGAAGTTCTGATTTCAGTTTCTGCTCCCACTGAAGATGCTCAAAAGACCTACAGCCTTCACAAAAGGGGGAGAAGACCACTAAGTAGGCAGATTATATGTGCAATATGTTCACCATTGGTTAATCCTGAGTCTAAAGGTACTTTTCTCCAACTCTTAGCACTCTGATATTTGAAATAGTCTAATATAATGAAACAGAACATTAACAGAAAACTAATAAAAGACAAGTGAATACAAAGAAAACATGCCATTTTACAAAATCATGACTTGATTAGCTACATGAGTGAACTGAACTGTTCAAGGCTGCGTCAATTATTTTGTCTGCAGCTTAAACTCATTACATGCTTCCTTATTAAGGCAGTTTGTGTATGCCCCCATAAGTGCCAATTCTGATGTTAACTGACAAATTGAAATGTACAAAACCAAAACACTTTTTAGCTTATTATGTTGGCTAGATATGTACTATTTCATTAGAAGTACTAGGAAGTGTTCCACAGCATTGGAATTCAATTATCTGTCCTTTTAATTGTTACAGCAGTCCTGTCTGGCATGGTTTTTGGCCAGGATTAAACAGTGCTCTCCCAAACTATTCTTGGGCACAATTCAGGAATTGGCAATGTTCAGAAACTACTCCCAAATGCCAATTTAGAAACAGCAATTATATTTTTAAAGACTAGGATTCTAGTGTTCTGTCATTAAGGCTAGCTGACACAATATAGTTGTACTCATGACATACCCATTGACTTATTTAATTTACCAATGTAGGCATATGCAAAAAATCCTGAAAAAGTACTTCTCAAAGCAAAAATACCCAGATGTCAACAAGATTTTGGCATTCCCCAGATGACTAAATGAAATCCTTTTTATACAGCCAAAGACTCAGATATTTTTTAAAGGTATTCATAAAAATTTAAGCAAGGAAAGAGAGAGGCCAGAAATGCAAACCCTCTGTACCACATGAAGAGAATCTCAATTTTAGATTTATTCTTATTTTTCATCTTCAGCACAGGGGAAGAAAACCTTGACCTACAAGTGCTGGCAAGAGTCATATTTCATTCTAGCAAAATTTCACCTAGCAAAAAGGCACCTCTTCACAGCTCTATAGGAGCTATTGATTAATACTAAAGAATACCTATTGATTAATACTAAAGAATGACAGCACAGTCATTTTAGGATAGATGATAGAGAAATCCATTTTCCCAAACAATAAGTTTTAACTGCTTAAGGACACCCTAATACAAAGAGCAGTTTAGAGAAGTGAAGCTGTTTAGATAGATGCCTAAACATAGACCCTAAAGCATCTTCATATATTGACTATTTCCTTAATACTGAGATTTCCACAAGAACAGAGGGCTTAAATAATGTATACCAACCAGCCTATATAGATATATATATATAGTGTTCTGTACTAATCGGTCTCTTCCCTTTTTGGAGTAATTTGAAGCTGTATTATTCCCCTTATGGGAGCCACCTGAAAGCAGAAATAGGAAACAGCTCCTTATTGGATTCAGTGATTTTTTTAATACACCATTTAAAAAATATTTATACCTTTATATATATGATCTTCCAATTGAAGCAGTGTAGTGTATTAACCTAGGTGCTAGAAGCAGTCTTTTAAAGTAACATTCCTTTCTCCCTGCAGGCTGAGAAGTAAAACCAATAACATTTCTTGATGACAAAACAGTCATGACAAGAATTAATTTTTATCTTTCTAGGCATCTACCTCCAGCCTCTAAATCTGACTAGTAACAATAGCTTAATGCATGCTGTCTTCCTTCAGCAGAAATGTTTTACTCAATAGTTTCAGGTGAATATTCACTAAGAAGATCTTTGAGTGAAAATCACTGTAAATAGAAGGAAAAATCTAGTAGAATGAGATGCATAGAAAAACACTATGCATTTAATATATTTAAATAGTGGCCAATTACAGGTATGTGCTCTACTATTTTTTATTAATTGAGAAAAAAAAATTGGTCTCTCCATCTGTAAATAAAGTGCTAAAGAAGATACCAATGGACTGTCAATGAAATTAGTATGCAGTATTATGAACCAATACTGTAGGGCTATTTCCAGAGGTCTGTTGCAAGAGGCCTCATATAAGCCTGTACATATTTGCCACAGCTTCCAAGAATTTCTAAAAGGTTAAAGAGGATTTTTTTCCCTGAAATGTCTAGTATTTTAGAAAATTATATCTTGTGCTTTACATGCTAAGTAGTTATGCAACACCCTACAGATCATGGAGGCTTTGTCATATCCCTTTCAAACCTCCCATATTTCTTCTCAAGAGCATCCTTGAAGTCACAACTCCATCTCATCATTAGATCTTCCAGCTCTTGCTTCAATTGGAGAGCATTAACCTATAATTAAATTTTCTGTGTTTTATTTTCCTGTTAGTATTTTCTTCTGATACTCTCTCAATAAGTCATTATTGCCCTGAAGACATACATGGCAAACTTGACAATCCCTATGTCTAAATACTTTTAACTCCTTTGTTTTCACATGCCCAACTAACCTAAATGACTAGAAATGTTGACCATTCTTTTATACTCTAAAAGCTACTATAACTAGTTGTTTGCCTTTAAAAGAGCTGCAAACTAGCAATTAAAAAACCCAAGAGCATGACTGTGTTAAAGGAATAGGCAATCAATGAAAACAAAACCAGACATTTAAAATAAACCTGAGAAAAGTTAATGCAATAAAAAAAAAAGATTATGCAAATAAATGCAAGGTCAAAAAGCCCATGAAGGGAGGGCAATTGACACGCTAAGGGGTGGTCTTCTCACCTTGCAGAATTTGCCTCTTTAATGCCTCCAAGCCTGGCCTGTAGCCTCACACTCTGTCTTGGGCAGACTGGCCATTACACATCCAAAACTCACCTCCTGCTTGCCTCAGCAAAACTCCCTGACACCACCACAAATGGGCAAATATGAGTCATTAACCTTTAATAGCCCAGTCTCATATGCACTAAAAACTACAAACTCAAATCTACAAAACACAAAAAACAA
>JAHXMQ010000807.1:68169220-68250003 GCA_020466415.1 Ammodramus savannarum pratensis
CACATATACATCAAATGTCTCTTGATAGCATATGGGCTACATAGAGAAAAAATATTAGAGTACTTCCCTTTGCTGCTGTTTTTGATGTGTTGCTATGACTGCCTTGAAAGAGATGTGTTTTCATCCCTGCTTCAAGACCCACATTAAACAGATGAAAAACTCCCAAGAAGAACCCTAATGCAGTATGTTAAAGTGAAAAAAGAGTGCCGACCCAAATAAAATTAAGCCACTGATGAAAAGGAAATTACTGAACCTGCATTTTCTGAAAGGTTCAGTATTAGTATCAGGACATGTTTTCAGAATAGTTCAGTAATAAGGAAAAAAAATCTTAAATTTGCAGCTTGCTACGCCCGCTGCAAAGTAACACAGCCAGTAATTTCATAACACTTTTCACAAAACAATATTTACTGAAATGAGTAAACAGGCACTGAAGTCTTAAAGGAACAACTACATATGAAAACAATTTTTTCAAAAAGTTGGATTAAATTTCTTTTGCAAAAAAAACCTCTCTGCATTTATAGCAATTACAAAAAAAAAAAAAATAAAAGGCTTCTAGGAACTTTTGCAAAATCTCTAGAGGGTAGTCATAAAACTCTATTTAAGCTCAACTCTCAAGTACTGAAAAAACTACTCGAGGAACTCAGACATTAAGCTCATTCATTTCCAGCTTCAATGTATTAGTTAGGCCCAAGTCTAGAGGATCTCCAATGATCCTCAACAAGCAGTTCTGACAAAGACAGGAATTCAAATTTATTTATAGGATAATTGATCCTAATACTGTTGCTCCAGTTTCATTAGCAAAAAATGGCAAACTAAAAAAATGTCAAGCTTTCACTTTAGTTTGCAGATTTCTATGACACAAGTCACTCTTCCAAAGAGTTGCTTGTACTCTGTACAGGTCCAACACACTGGGGAAAAAAACTAAAGCACAACAAAACCACATACCTCATAAAAAATGCATTATGCAGTTACATTGACAATTTCAGAAAGTAAGCCATCTATTTACCTAGCAAAATAGATTTTGACCTGGATAGTCCAGACCATGTTCCAGACTTAACAGTAAAAATTTTAACATTGCTAAAAACACCATAAAACTGCCTTACAAAAAATTCTAACAGGCATTCAGTCTAGCTGTGTTTATGACAGAGTATCCATGCTTGCTTTCAGCTGATTTTTCAATCAAACTTTTTAAGTGTCTGGCCTTCATACTTATTGTTTTTTCTATTTATAAAGCAATAATATTACAATTCAACCAGCAACCATCTCTGCTTAAGATATCAGCCACTTCAGAGTCAAAAGACATCAAGACATTAAAATGTCTTTGACATTTTTACATCAAGACATTAAAATGACTCCTTGCATATCCCAGAAAACAATACAACAAGCAAAAAGACTTGTTAAGCACCTGTAAGTGCCAAATTTTTACTTAAAAGCTGATTAACAAACAGAAAGAAAACTTTAGACAGCTTATACTAATGAACATGCTAAGCAGTTCATTTAGAAAACACACAAAAGACTGACTGAATACAAAATATTTTCCATCATGGTCCAGTAAAACAGTAATTTATTTTTTTTTTCTAGCAATTATGTTGAAATCACAGACTGTATTAGGTAATAATTGTGTCCTGCCATTCTATACCAGTTTCTAGGCAGGGTTCTATAGCAAAGGAAAATTCTTCCTTTTAAAAGGTCACATAAGGGAAATGCTGAAGCAGGAAGAATGCTTGCACTGTTTCAATTATTTCCCACCTTGCCCTCTAAACAACTACAAATACATCTTCATGCCTTTTCTGCTTCAAGGGAAAAAGTGCAAAGCATATATATCTTGAGTGTCAGAAGAAAGCGTACAGTACCACTTCTTTAAAAAATATATATATAATGGAAAATAACTACTATCACAGGCCACACAAATCAAAGATAGAAATAAGATATTTCAACAAGGGTACTGGAAGTGGATGGAGATTAAGTGTACAGTTATTACAATTTACTCACGCAGTGAGGAAGAATCCATTGACAGTACAAATACAACAGACATTACATACTTTAAGCACTACCCTTTCTCAGTTTTCATGTGCAAGCACAGGGCAGACATGATTACACCAATGTCAGATGGAATTTAGGCTTTCTGCTGTGTTACCTGAGTATAAGGGGGTTTCTAGGCAACAGTTATATTTAGGGCATTTACTACTACGCAGCTGAAGGGGTCCACAGCAACATGGGAAGACAACACATCTCATACATGTCCAGAAAAAGATTGAGCAAATAAAAAAAGGGAAAAGGATGCACCTCATGTTACACTATATATCTGAGGTGTAACTTCAAACTAGTTTACCAAAGGAAATGGCTACAACTGTATATAAGCAATCTGCCCAGCTCCTTAGACCCCTACTTTATCTCCTTCTACCAAGGAGATTTATCACCTTGGCACACAAAGGAGACTAAAAGCAGATTTTTTCAGTTATACATCCAAGCAAGGCCTAGGAAGATACTGAAAAGAATCTAAAAGTTTAATTCCTTATAGATATCAAGACATATTAAAAAAAAAAAAACAAACAAATAAAACCAAAACAAACAAACCCCCTAGTTCTTAGGGAAAAAAAAAAATCTGTAGATCAGTCAGTGATAATATGTGATGACTATCTACCCTTCCCTTAGAAATTTTAGCCTATACTTCATAGAATTTAATGTAGAGAGCATCAACTATCTGAACACACTGCATATAGAAAGAGCAAAAGAAAATAATTTCTGCCATTTACTTTTTCATCTTTAAAATTTTAAGGAATTTGGTTGTATAGATCAGCAGAAATTTCTTGTACATTTAGTACTTCAGTCTCATAATTGATAATAAAATTAAACAGTGCCAGAAACAACACCAAACAAGTTTTTATAACCATCATACAGATAAATTTCAATCAAAAGGGCTTCAGCTTTTCAACATAACAAACAAACATAACAGAAAGAATCTCCTCTTTTACACAATCATTTTTGAAAAAATTAGGCTTCGGAGCAAGTTGAAGTTGGTAGTTCTTAAAAGGAAATTCAGACATCCATCACCACCCATAGGATATAAGTTCAACCTTGTGCAAAAGCCTAGTTTCCTTCTCTACCTCCCTACATCTTATGGTTAAGATCTTTGATACCTTTGAATATCAAATAACCTTCTTTTCCAGCAAAAGGCTTAACTTACACAACTCCCTAAAGCAAGTTGTAGTTTTGTTTTTTGGGTTTTTTTAATCAAGAAACATCCTCTTTCACCAGGAGAACAATTTGGACCACATAATTACATTCAGTTGTTAACCTACCAGACTACAAACAGATTTTAAGACCTTTAAAGACAAGTAATTTTATTAGCCTCCTTTGCTGACCAAGGAAAAAAAAAAACCAACAAAACAGACTACCACAAATATGCATTGTCCCTCACTGCTTTCTGCAACTGAACCAAATTTTAAACTGAAAACAGAAATATAGGTTGCCTCATTGAGACAGGCAATAAATATCAACTGATCAAAAAACCAAGAAACCCTAACAATGCCATCACACAAACACTTGCAAAAACAAACAAAAAATCCCAGCTTACCAGAGGAAAGACACTTCATTTGATAAACAAAAAATATTTCATTCTCACATTCCTTTTCTGAGAGAGCATCTTATGGAGTGGTCTGATTTCCCTAAGTATATCTGATCAGGCACAGCTGTGCATCAATACCTTCCCCTGCACTGCTGTGAAAGATGAGGCAACAATTGGTGCCTTGACTGCTGATATTTGTCAGTTCCTGCAAGCTGAAATAGAAATGGGATTTGGGAGTTTAGAGAAAGAGTTTCCTGCTAAAATGCAGTTAATAGTCTGGTGTTTAAAGTGTTGTTTTATTCCAAAATATGTTATTCTTAGGGTTATGTGCAGGGATAGATTAATTAATAAATGCAACAGAAAGGAATTGGCCTAGCTGTTTCTCTGCTACATACCTCCAAATAGCCAAACCCCTCCTTTGGCCATTTTTTACTTATCTTCCATCTCACTGCCAAACTGAATGTATATGATCTGCTATGTTTTACAGGGGAAACAGCAACTGAAGCCTCATTCTTCCAACATAACTTTTCTTTCCATTAAAATAAAGTATGTACACCACTAGATTCACAACCACAGCGCAAATTCCACAGCAGCCTACTGAGAAAGCTCATCAGCCTCTCCTCTGAGCTCATACTGAAGGTTGTCTTTCATGGGTTCACATCCAGTAGTGCATTCAATATTAGACTGGAGTGCCTAAGGCTAGTGGATGTAAATCTGTGTATTCTGCTTCCCCCTTGTACTGCCTACAAAAACAGGTGTGCCTTAAAAACTGTAGCCAGTGAAAACCGAGGTTTGCTTCTATCTGCATCTTCAATTTCTGACACATGCAAGCATCAATTAACTCCATAATCAGGATTTAGCCCTGAAAGAAATTAACAGAGGATCAAAGAAATGTAGAAGAAAAAGGTGGAGACAAGTGGTGATGTATGAGAAACTTACAGAACGAAACAGAGCAAAGAACACAGGTGGCAGTTCTGAAGAAAAGACAGAAAAAAAGACAAAAGGCACTTAAACCACTTGTGCAGACACCCACTGTGAAAGAACAGGGCAAGAGTTCCAGATTTAAACAAAAAAAAACGTAAAGAAAAAATGCATACAAAGCATTTTAATAATGCTTTAATGTTTTAATAATGGGTACATGATGAAAATCAGGATTAGTATTTGATTTTAGAATTTAATGTTACAGCTCAATGCTTTACTAAAAACTATTCACCACATCCATTAGTTTGTTATTTATTTGAGTGAACACAAATACTGTAAAAACTGTTCTGATAATTATAACACCATTAATGACTCTATAAAGGGACTATTGCTTGCAGCTTTAGAGACTATTGCTAACACTTTTATTAGGTCACTCAATGTGTTCTGCTTTCCCAGAGGCAATGTCATGTTTTGACCTAGCTGTCTGTTCTTTCTTGATGATAATTTATGTATTTATAATTAATTTTGTTATGGGTATTGCGTACTCAAATATGTATATTCTGTGTTTCTTAGACTTGGATCTTCAATTTTACATTCATGGTGACTTCTAAGGATGTTGGTAATTCTTTGAACAGGATTCCTCACTCAAATATTAGATGTCCATATTAAATCTATTTCCTTGAAATGAAAATAAAAATAAAAGTGATGCTTCCCTCAAATTAGCAAAACTTACTGGCTTCAGAATCATTCAGCTTCCTGGATGATTGTCAGGCAGATGATTTCCTTTTGTCTTCAGTGCTTTTCTTTGCACATCACTGACATCTTCCTCTTTAACAATATCGTATGTATGTGCTTTTTCTTTCCAAATATCTCTCTCTCTTCTGGAAGGAGGAACCCACTATTTCCTTCTAACTCTTGTAGTCTTATAATGGTTTTAGAAGAACAACAGTGATGAAATTTTGGGTGATTATAATGTTTGGGGTGTGGGTGCAGAAAAATAGGATGGATCCCCCACAAGACAGACTGGCTGTGATGTAACATGATCCACCTTTCATCCAGACCAGGAATAAATGCTTTCAGGTATTTGGGGATCAGTCAGCTCACAAGTACTTGGACAAATCTAATGTTGTGTATTTTCTGTTAGCCTCTACCATTCCAAACTAGGATGCACAGACCATTGCTTTTTGTTTATTGCTGTATATTTGATATCAGGGTGACTCAATGTAATGGATTAAGGACAGATTTGATTTTCTTAATTGCTTCTCACAGTATCAGCCATGATTTATAATTATTTCAGCTTTTACTATTTCGTAATCTGCTGCAGTTTACTAATGCCTTGGTTCTGGCTTTGTCTATCCAACAGCTTTCCCTGCACGACGAATCAAATTCCACCCTTTCATGTCACTCCGAGAGCAAAAGCAGGAGTACAGAAGGCCACATAAGAATTAGAGTCTTCCATGATGCTGAAGCTTGAGATGTGCAACAGAGGAGCCATGCAGGCACCTAATGCCCAATGTCATGTGACACTTCTCACTCAGCTTGGGTGGGTGTGTGTGAGGTGGCACAGCATGGGCAACTTGAGAAGAGTTCTTATGGAATCAGCACTCCTACATTTCCAGCACTTGTAAAAACAACACAGGAATCCTGTTTACCATAGCAGGTGTAGAAGTGAAATAAAATTTGTTCTCAAAAAATATAATGGTTTTCATGTTATTTAAGCAGTGTAGCATTCATGGTAGCTTCCTTAGTTTTATTGTTTACATGCTGGTACCCTATTTGAGTAAAACTGATTTACACTGCTCGTTTGACAAGATCCACATTTCACAGATGACACTTCAGTATTTTGCCCAAAATCAACACAACTATTTTTATGTGCATTCTTTTTATTACTTACTACTGTCTGAATCCCACAGCAACTTGAAAAGTCATTGACTTTTCTTATTATACTGAAGTGCTGCAGTGTGTTTTGATTGATGTGAGTCGATGCTAAATGTGTACAGTTTAACTTAAATCTTCTGGGGAATAAAGTTAAATCACTGGCCAAATATAGGCTTCACTCTCAGATAAGACAAAATATGATCCAATTTGATACTGGAGTTTATATAAATGAATTTATAGAATAATAATGAATTTAAGTAATGTCCAGTAAACTTATCCAGAAACTTGAATGATGTCTTTGACAATGACAAACTGGCTTTTATCACATACTTAAATTTCAGTTTCTACCATTTCAGAAACCACTGACAGTGTGCTTATGCTTGTACATTTGCTCTACTAGAGTAGAGAGTTTTAGGCTATATTCTGTTAAATTTACTTTCATTACATGTACAAATTTGTGTTAGAGCTTCAGAAACATATATGCACTGCTGACAAGGCAGTCAAGGAGAAGGCCATTTGGACTCCAGGCAATTTCTTAAAATAAGAATAGTAGGCCAAGAAATTTGCCATTCCCTATTCATACAAGAACTGACACATTAATCTAAAAGTCTATATTTTCAAAAATTTTTCATTAAATTAATGAAAAGTTGTTTGATACTGAATTTTTGAAGCTATAGTTATTAAAAAGGATGGATAAAAAATGATTAGTCATACATTAAACAATGTGAATTGTTACCATTTCCTTTTTTGTTCACATTCTTCAATGTGTCAAACATATTCTGCTACTTCTCAACAGAACATAATTTTGTTATACATTAATATTTATGGCTTTTTGTCATGTAGAAACACAAGAAAACTAACAGCATGACTATCTCTTTCAATGCACTATTAATTTTTTTTTCAGGTACAGTATTCACTTGGAGCATAGTTTCATAGCTTAAAATACATTTTAATGTGTAAAGTTGTATCATATTTTATATATATATTCATTTGGCACTTTCAAAGCATCTCATGTATGCATATAGCAAAACTGTTGCTCTCCTGCTTATGCATCTACGCTCTTGACTTTTTTCACATGCACAGATCATCTCCTGAGATTGCAGGCACAGAGCCTGTACGGATGGTTTGATTTAAATTTTATGTCATTTGAGGAGAGAAGACACTAAGGCAAAAAGTTTGACCATGGAGAAAGCAGATTTTTAGTGACTGATGTTGATAACACTTACAAAAATGAATAATGAATTTTACATCCCCACACAGAGTAAGATCACTGCTGTATCCAGAGAATTACTCTTCACGGCATAGATTAACTTCCATTTTTTGCCTGGCACAATGGGGTCAGGCAAAATTGCTGCTAGATTATTAAATATTATGGTGATAGAAAAGACAAGGTTGTCTGGAAGATAAGAATCTTTTACATAGACATACTTATATAGTTGGGGAAAATAAGCATAAGATTTCAAGCACAAAAGCCTTTCTACATTCCGTCATCAGAGAAACAACAAATAAGAAAAAAGAGCGTGGGGGCAGCAGCATTTTAAAGAACTTCATCTGCTACGGAAATTAACTGCACAGACTTATTTCATCGCCTGGTTTCATCTGATCTTTCATTCAAAGTGGACAGCCTTAAATCTATGTCATCTATTCTTTTAGCAGGCCTGCAATTACACACCATATTGCCACAAATAATGCACGCATTTCTTTATTATCATATGTTCCCTCATCTTCAGATGACAGTTTGATGGAGTTTATGAGCTTGCATAAGTCTATTCTGTATTATTTTCTGACAGACAGTTGATTTTTGGTGTTGTACATAGTATTCAATATTTCTGGGTTTAGAAGCCTAGCCTTATAAAGACTCTCAAGGGAATCAAGCAGGGTTTTTTCACATTTATGGGTAGGAAAGTGTGCCAGAAACATTACTTTATTGCTTAAAGAACCCCTTACACATTATAACCTTTTTGCTGTTGACAACATTTGGCAGAAGATAGTTTACAGTAATGCTAAGGCACAGATTTTTGCAAAATTGCTGGCTATACATCCTTAACTTGTGCTAAAATGAAAGCACAGTTCTCTTTGAAGTTACTGGCTCAGAAAGTTGTATCCCTGTTGGCATTCTTGTCAGTGGTCTCAGCAGACAGAAGCACCTTCTCTGTTGAATAGCTTTTGGTTTAAATCCAACAGATAAGTACAACTGTCCCCACAGTTGAACTAATTCAGTGGACAGATAAAGGGATTTAATTCTCCAGCTTTCCCAAAGCTGTTCCTTTTGAAACAGTAAATTCAATGAGCAGAAAACAAAATGTATAAGCCTTCCTAAGATAACCCAGGCAATCACCAAATTAAATCTAAGTATTATGTAAATGCATTCTTGGCATTGGACTTGATGTATTTCAGGATATTCAGGATATAGAAGCTTTCTAGTTCTCTACATATTATAGTCTTTTGCCTCTGGTATAAAATACTGCAAAGCCATACTTCCTCCTGCATCTCCAAAACTTGAGGAATCTGACTATGTTAGGCTTTTAAACTAACAGGCTTTTGTGCACAAGGTTAATTAAAGTGTTAATGCAGACAGTTAAGAAATTTGCTTACTCTGACTAACAGGCTTAAATAGTACTACAGTTTTCATATTCCTTTGTGATTATAATAAGCATATAACAAACCACTAGCATGGGAAGCTCTCTACAGGCCTGTGGTGTTCCAACAGGTGTTCAGCACTCCAGGGGTCATGCACAAGACCCACGACATGAAGTAACATCAAGGCCACTTTATGTTTAATACCCACCACAGGGGTCATGTCTGCAGTGCTCTCTGCATGTTACAATTTGGGAGAAATTAGTTATTGAGGTGTTTTTACAATTCTGTAGGTCTTTTGCAAACACATCCTAAATATGTATTACTGTGGTCTATCTGTTGTATTGCTGGCACTAATCCTGAAGATGTTCTTCTCTTGTTACTGATTAACTACTTGTTGCTCATAAATGCTTCAACCCTGATTTAGCTCAAATCAAGTGAACAGAGAACTTTTTCCCTGTATGAGTGGTAAAATGGAGTTTTATGCCATACATCACACAACTCCTTGGAGATCAGCAGAGATCCTGGGTCACCTTTATTTCCAGGGACTGAAAAATATTTAGAAAACCTCTGTAAGTCACTGCTGGAATAATGAAGGCACTTAGAATGGAAGAGTATGCAGGAGTGACACCTAGGATACCTGGCAGTTCTGGAACAAGAGCAAGGGAGAGAAAATTCCTTGGAAGATAGCAATCAATTTGGACCTAAGGGAGATGCTTATATCTATAGAAAAAGGAGCAAGGATAAATTCTGACTGGGAATGCAATCAGCAAGTTGTACTTTTCTGTGAGCAGTGCACAGAGGAATAATAAAACCCACAGACAAGAAGACCATTATCACTCTGACAATTAGTTCTCTCTTAGAAGTCCTAATTTTTTTCTTGACTTCAGATTCTGAAAACATACTATAAGGAAGCTACAAAACACAGACACTGGATGGTGCCCTTTCTGTTAATTCTTTTTTTTACTGTTTTTGTGTAATATGAATAATAAAGTATAACAGGCTAAACTGTTTTTTTCGCCAAATGAAATACCCATGATGTGCTGACACACGCTGGTATTTTTAAGGTTATTCTCCTGCTGCCTGGAAAGGATAAACTGCATTTATGTCAGTCTGAGGAACTGATTTATTTTGTCACAAGAACAATGTGTTTTATAGTGTTGTCTGACTTTGCCTATTTATTTATAGTTCCTAGTCCAGCTCACTCCTAGACAAACAACCTGTCATGCCTTTTCTTAATGTGCTCAAAACAGTGACTTTGAGCTGTCCTTCCTCTTTCTCTTCCAGCTGGGAGATCAGAATTATACTAGTTTCTAAGTAAATATATTTGAGTACTGCAAAACTAGATTCCATCCAAATTAATTTGTTTCACAGCTTGGTCAGTACCCTAGCTGTCCGTTTCCTAGGACTTTATGAGGTAAATTTTGTAGCATTGTATCATCACTGTATGAAGTAAATTCCACAGCTTTTTATTGAGGTGTTTTATAAGACATACTTGATAGCATTTTATGTAGCCACTTTATCAGACAGCATAAATATAATTTTAACTACAAACATTTAAGGCATATGTCATGGCATACAGTTGCCTATAAATATATAAACACAGAAACAGCGATAGAAGACGTGAAGAACAATGGTAACGCTCATTATTCTGAAGAAAATATTTGCAAAACTGGACTTTCAGTACAGTATGTCTTTTTCTACATGACTATGTACTGTGCAATGATTCAAGCAGAGAGTTTTTTATTTTGCCTCTTACATGATAGAGCTGCTCTCTCCCAGGTGTACTACCAGTCCAATAGTACTTGTAACATAGTATTTCTCTATATCCTGCTAACACATACTCACTTTTTTCTGATATATTTTCTGCTTTTTCTCCTCACAAATCAGTTCCAAGTCCTCTGACATAAGATGCTCTTGCAGAACTGCAGTCCCTGGCCTTACTCATCCAAGATCCCTGCAGTGAGTGCACTTCTGCATCACTCAAAGATGCTCTGCAGCCAAGCTCCCCAGGCAAGGTCCACAAAATTAGCTCAGGCATTAGACAAAGTAGGGTACCAAAATACAGAAGTAAGAGGGGTAAAACTCATATGGTTTCCCTGGTAGTGGGAAGAAGTCAGAAGAAAGGAAGCACAAAACTGATGATTTATTTCTGTATTTGTTTCCATGGAAACTGAACAAAAAACCACCAATAACTTCTGGGGTTTTTCTCTGTACTTCTTACAGGCCTGCCATATTTGCTAGGGCGACATGAAGTACAGAATCATTAGTAGACTTCCAACACTTGACAAATACAGAAAGGAAATAAGGAAGGTAAAGAGGTTATATTTGGAGATTTTCAAGTCAGGCAAAGAAGGGTTGGAAGGGGTTTCTTTGGTCTGAAAAAGAGCAGGGCGTAATATCTAAACGATCTGAAGCTTATGACTGAGCCGTCTTGATGTGACTTGGTAGGAAAAGCTCTCAAAAGCCCAACTTGGAAGGATTTTAGAGCACAAAAAAATAATCCATTGAAACCAGCTTGTTTAATCACCATTACATAAACAAACACTGAAAGTGACATAAAGTGATAGTGCTAAATGATCACCATTATTATCCCCTATTTTTCAATACACTGATCTGTAAGAGTCTGTTCTAGAGGTCCATCATCCACCTCCTGGAGTCATTCTAAACCAGCATCTCAATCTACTCGTTAGAAGAGTAACCATGCAGAAAGCCACACTTATATATTTACACAAGCAATCAAAAAGACAGAACTTTAGAAGCAAGACAGGTTTCAAAACTTGTTTTCTTTATGCTGTAATTTTTTTTCCAACAGTTTCAGTTTTAAAAATATACTATCTTAAATGATTCACATTTTCCTGTAAGATGTATTTAGTTTTTTACTGAATTTATTAAAACTGAAGAATTGTGATAAGAAGATTTTATTTAAAGGCGTAAAAAGTCAAATTCCCTACATGTGAAACACCAGGCCTTGCAAGTTCATTAGTATGTAAGAACAAAATAAGAACAGTGCACCTGGTCGTGAAGGTAAGAATATTGGCACCCATAAATTGAGCATGTAGGATCTTGAGGGTGACATCCAGCTGCATGTCCTGAAGTTCTGTCCATAGAAAAACTTCAGAGAGATCTCAGATTTTTCATCACTTTCCTTCTTTAGGGTATGGAGGAAAATAAAAGTTTCCTTCAGGATACAGACTATGCAGAACAATCTGGTGTGGTTCATGGAAATGCCACCATGTCTTCTTCTAAATACATGCTTTTGACTTTTTTTTTTTTTTTTTTTTTTTTTTTTTTTTTTTTTTTTTTTTTTTTTTTTTTTTCCCAGCCAATTAAGTAATTTTTTGGAGCAATGCTTAACACTCAGGGTAAGATTTTATCAGCCAAAATTGCAGAGTACCAACACCATTAATATTTACAGGACTAAACAAAAATCAAATATATGTAAAGACATGAGTTCCACAGTGTATACATGATCAGAGAAAACAGTGCTTATCAACATTGAGGAAGGAAAGGATGAAAAACAGGAACCCGGTTTCCTCCTTTGTGTATGGTTGGGAAACCTATGTGAATAAAGTACTGCACAACTTAAACATGGAAAATTATGTAATCTGTCCCTCAGCATTTTTTTTTAAGTAATGATTTTCTCATCATTTCAGGCAAATTAATCTGTGTAGTAAGGTCAAAACATGTTTCTGCAGGCTAATAAACAGTGGAATAGAAATTTCAATACTAGTTTGCTGTTGATGCATGAGAGAAAATCTCAGGTAAGCTCTCTGTCATCTTGATTCTCCAGAGCAATTGCTGGATAACAAAAGTCTGCAACAGTTTTCTCACACCAGTAGCCATTAATCTAAAGAAATTTGACTCATGAGGAGCAAGTCCTTCACATCCTGCTACTACTGATACTGCCAGGTCAGTTACTAGAATGTCTACTGAAGCTGCTGTAAAAACTGTTGGATAGTACAATGGTAATTTCCATTGTGAAGGCAACCAAAGACATCACAATTGTGTTCTCATGAACTGCTTCAAATCATGACCATTTAATGGCACTGAATATTTTTCCTTTAGGTCTGATAGTCATAATTTGCAAGTAGCACCTTCTGCCTGCCGAGCTGTTGATGAAATTACTGAAAAGTCACATATCTGTCTGGCTCACTTTATGCTTCCCATGATGCATCACAAGAAAGAAAATGAAAAAATCTCAAATTTTGTCAGACTGCCAAAATATCTCATCTAATTCCGAAATCAAATCAGCTTTGTTGCTTCAGGATCAGCTGAAGGGGCAACGCAGCAGGGCACAATCCATACCTGATGCATGCACAGGTGACGACATTCTGACATAGATGATTGAAAATTTGATATCCCACTGACAAACAATAAAGAACTGGCTGAGGATGTGAGGGCCAGGGACAGTTTTAATAGCAGTGAGATGCTGGAGTTTGAGATCCCAAGAGAAGGGAGCAAGACAAAAGCCAGGATCACAATCCTAGATTCCGTGAGAGCAGACTTTGGACTGTCCAGGGATGTACTTGGAGGAACTTCATGGGATATAATTATGAGAGACAAGTGAGAGCTAAGAGAGCTGGCTGACTTTCAATTTAACATAGGAGCACATATAAAAATCCCCCCTTTATACATATTGGTATTCAATAGTTTTTCACTGGGAAAACATACATAGGATTTCCCTGGGAGAACTTACATTGCTTTAATTTAGTTTTCATTCCTATTCAAACAGACCCTTTAAAGTTATCAACTTTGCAACATTCCAAAACTTTACTATGGTCTCATTCCATCCAACATTTCTCATTTACAAATATCAGATTTAAATGACGAAAAAATAAAGAACTTGTCATAAGACAGATTAAAAATAACACAAACAATAAAAATTATTATCAAAAAATATCTTTCTGACATCCAAATTGAAATCTAATAATAAGTAAAGTAGCAAAAGCCAATTACATTCTGATCCATTTCCTATGAATACATGTTTATTATACAATGTCCTATTAGCCATTAAAAAAAAAAAAGTTTCTTTCCTGTCCTTTTTTTTATTCATAACCAGACAAAAACATTAAACTCTACATTTTCATTTGAAATTGAAGTACTATCTGGTTCATTTTATCTTGTGATGTTGACTGAACATGGAAGGAAAAAAATCAACAAATATGGAGAAAAAGCAATTTAAGCTCAACATGTGAGTGGATGTACACAGATGCAAGACCTGATTCTGTAATTTCCCCCTTATACAACTAATTTTAATAATGTCAGAAAGAATCTATTGGCTCAGAGGTAAGAGAAGAAGGGAGAAAACAACTTCGGAAACTGTCTAAAGGAGAGATAAGAGCTGTAATTTTAGTTCTGTAGGGGTCACTGAAAGGGTTGCTGTAGAGGTGTCTGTTCATACAGAATCTTAGCTGCAATCACAAACCAACTACAGAGACACAGTAAGACCCATACTCTCACAGATTCAAAATGAGGAAATAATGAGTGAGTAAAAGAAAATGCACAAACATGGGGGCTGAAAGACAGATAATTCCAGCTATGCTAATTACCATAACTTTTCGGTCATGATATAAAAATTTCATTAAAGACATGAATAAAACAAAACTCTGATGAGCTTGTGAAAGAAATTTCTTGCATGATATGGGTAGCAGCAAACAGAGAGAAAATAATAGCAGCACTCTAAGACCTCCCAAAAGGTCAAAGGTGTTAAAACTCAACAGCATAAGAAGAAAAAATTGTGCAGTTTTCTGTTTTTGCTTTTGTATGTTACAGAAGATGGACTGCAGCATTGGAAACTTCTTTTAGTATGTGCTGAGTATTTTTTTCTTGCTTTAGCGTGGAAGAGGGAAGAGTAAGTTGAATATCATTCTAGTAATTAATTAAAATCCAGGTTATTCTGACACTTCTGGAAGCTGGAATCACATCTGACTAAACTGCAGTTACAAATAGACCTTGTATAAAATCAGCGCCTGTCTAGGCAGGCCATTACTTAAAGTGGTCCTCATTACATTTGATTATTTAAAAAAAATCTTGCTAAATACAGTGAACCAGCAGAGAAAATGTAGAGTAAATTCTGCAGTACTTTGCTGGGTTTTGACAATCAGGAAAGAAATGAAGATATGCTGCTTTGCTGCTTTATTGAATCAGGGTGAACCTATTTCAGCAAGTATATGTGTAAATGTACACACACACATAACTACTCCGGTTAGTATTTTTAAACAGTGAATACTGACTTCCCTGCTCTCACAACTATGGTATGTGTGCAGGCTTACGCTGGTCCTAGGCAAAAACACAGGCTGGATATCATGGAGAAACAATCCAGACCAAGACATTTATTCTTTGCTGAACTGTCTTTCAGTAACAAGAAGAGCTCGATTCCATCTTTCAATAGGGAAAATTCTCTCGATCTCCTCTTGAACCATGAGTTGAACACCAGGGTGTAGTTGCAACATTTCCACATAGTTATAATTTTTTCTCCATTGCCACATTCCATACACATAATCAGGATATTGTATTTTTAGATGGAGAGTACTACGTCAAAATTATTCTTTTCCTGTTTATGACCTTTACAATTTGTATATACATATGCATGCATGAATGAGACAAGACGTTGCAATCCAAAACTTTAAAAAATCACAAACTCTAGCTATATGCATATTTTTACAAATATTAAAATACATAGTTACATAAATGCTGTCAATGCTACATTCAGCTACTAATAATCAGCACACAAGACAGCTGGCAGGATTTCACAAGAAATATATCAATATGTCTTTCTTAGTAACCTATTTTTAATCATCCTTATATTTTAAGCAAGAGACAGTATGGGAAATAATATAGGAAATTGAGTGAAAACTTGAAGGTAACTTAGAAACAGCTAGGGCTATTCTATTTTGTGCTTTTATGTATTTTTACAATCTTTTAGATTTCTTCTTATTGCTTCTATGCAAAACTTTTTTCTTTACATTTTTCTTTCTCCACTCCATGGCATGATAAAGCTACTAAATACTGATACTTTTTATATGCAAAAAAAGGAATCTTTCTGATTGAAATATAAATATCCTTTTTCCTTCTTACACAGATTTACAGTAATAGAGTAAAATATTATAATGATTCCTCAATACTGTAAAGAAACAAGAGGTTTGACAGTTAAAGATGACATGTCATGTGGCATCTATAATGACATCTTGTGACATTACCCAAATTATTTTGGTCATCACTATATTATCAGCAGCCACATTTACTATCTTTTTACTTCTCATTTATTTCTCATATGTAGTTTCTTACCAGCAAGTGGCAAACACGTATTGGCACATCAAATTTTGAAAAAATCTTGTATTCTTCTTCAAAGCAATTAATTCCTAGACATTTTTATCTCACATTGCTATATCTCAGAGTTCTTTAAATTTCAGACTATACTTAAAACTTAAAATACAGACTTGAGTCTCTTTTGTAATAAAATATTGCATATTTGGCTAGGACATGATTGTGCTCCAACAGGAAATTCGTTACTAATCTAGTACCAGTTATTAGGCTGATATTCTACTGCAGAGAGAAATTGTATAGACAGTAAAAAAGTAGTATTAGGACCCGTAATTCAAGCCTAATGAAGCAACATTAGCACTTTTATGTCGTGCTTTCTAATTAGAAAGTCTGTTAATGAAATTGGGGCATTTACTTAATTGCTGTGAACAATTATTTTCAAATTAAGCCTAGCAATTAAATAGCATGATTAAACTCATGCTACAGGCTTTTTAGTAGAGATATGGTAAGTATCTTTCCTGTTGTATTATGCACCGTAGTCAAAACTGAAAATCTTCTGATTAGCCAATGTAAATTTAATTCAATGCCATTTCACCATGAACATGAATGAATATGCAAAAAGGGAAAAAAAAAAAAAAACTACCTCTGTTATGGACTCTAAATAACAGCCAGAAAAACTCTAGTAAAAACTAGTTGTATTGGGGATATTTTTTCTCATGATTTCCTCTGTACAAGGGAAGGTCAAGGAGATGAATGCAAATTTACCACATTAGCTTGCATTCCATGTAGCAAGGATGATGAAATAAAATGCATTTTCCTGTTAAGGCCACAGTTAAAGCTGACAACCCTTCAAACCATTCGATCTCTCCTAGCACCTCACATAGGAATTTTTCTGGTGAACAAACTGAGATAATTGAGTAACCTGAATTAGTTATACCAGTAATAGTACGATTGAAGGTGATATGTATGACTTCATAGGACATACATGTTTCTTTTTATAAAACACAGGACCCCATTCATCAATGCAGGACACTAGATGTAGAGCTGTGTTTCACACAAATCCTGCTGCATGCTATTGCTTTGATTCTAATGATAAAAATGCATTGAACCTAAGAAATGGGTATTTTCAATGTTCAGCAAACTAGCTAAGAACCTATTAAGAATCTATGATATTTGCAGTATTAGAATGCCCGGGAGAAAGAAATATTAACAGAAAGACAAAAACTGAAATAGTGTTCCCTTTCATCAAGTAATATTTAGGTGCAATTAATTTTCTACTAATGACACACTAAATTAAAAAAAACAAAAGAATATATTAATTAAATAACAAATATTCTATCCTTTTCATGAAAACTTTGGAAAGTGATTAAAAATAACTGACCTCACAGCATTGGTTTTCAAGTATAAATAAATCCTAAAAGAATCTTAAATTTCACTTTATTGCAATAATTCAGCATGTGTTAGGTACTATTCATGAATACTTAAGAAAAAAGATAGGAAAATGAGCATAATCTAAATGTCAACCATATTCTGAAATAGTTTGATCAAGGATGTAAAAAGTGAAGACTGTAAGTTACCTAATGTGGCAGGATGGTTCTAAAGCATTTAAAAAAATTAAATGGAAAAGTTTGAATAAATTTGGCCTATGACTTGAGTTAATTTTCCCAAATCAGAGTCTCTTCTAACATGGCATGTTCTCTTGGATTCAAACATCGCTCAATATGAAATAAAATGTGAAAAGTCAGAAATAAAAATAAGAGAATAAAAAAGAAAAAAGAGTAGAATTAGCACGCAATCACTTTCACACTGAAAAGAAAGCTAAATGGTGGTTATATTTTGCTTATGATTTGTAAGTGTTCAATTGAAGACACAAGAAGTTCTTTTGGTGCACTCCTTTGTGCAATTACAGCAATCACTTTAACCACCTATCAATCAAAAATTTCTGGTTATTGAAAAAAGTTGCTTATGGTTTTTTTTAGAAAAAATAAGACTAACCCTGGGACGTGGAGCACTATAGTGCTGTATCATTCATAAATTATAAGCATACATACAACTTACTCGTTACAAATAAACACATTTTTCAAGTTTGAAATGAACATGGGAAGGGAGGAACCTATGATTAAGTGCTATGAAAAACCCGAAGAAGTCAATTATTGTTGGAAGATAAAAAGTTTACACAGCTTAATGGTCCAAATTGTTTGCCACAAAGGTAAACATCTTACATCAAAATCAGGATCTCTACAAACATTTTTGTCTTGTGAATTAATTCTATACATTTCTGTCCCTTTGGATGGATCATTTCCTCTCTCAGCCAACAGCCAGAGCCCCAAGGCCACCACAGGACTCTCTGAGCTCAGCCTGGGCTGGGGATTGACTTGCTGCAGGAAGGCATGCTCAGACTTTGAAGACAAAGGCCAGGATCTTTCAGGGGATGCTTTTCCCTACCACAGCACCCTGCATCTGCTGAGCAGTGTTTTGGTCACACAACCACCGTGGTTACTGTCACTACACATGTAGTAACACCTCAGACACTTAAAGGCACAGAGTAAACTGAGGTTCCTCTGCTCTGGATAGGCATAAGGGAGAGATTCCAAGCAGATATTCTCAAGAGGTGAAAACTAAACAAAAGATTTTTTCTGGGAAAATACAAAAAATCAAGGGACTTTGGCAAAAGACTTAGTACAACATAAAATATTTATCACTGCAGGGACTTAGCCCATTCAACTTAGCAAACTAAGTTTTGTTTGCACCCATTTGATGTTACATTTCATGAAGAGAGTGATAGAGGAAGAAGAAGATGGAAAATCAAAAAGACAAGAAAGATATATAAAGACAAACATATAGCTACCAGCTTCTGGGTTCCAGCAATGTAACAGATAGAAAACTCCAAGATGAAGGAAATGTTAAAGAACAACATGCTTATCTCCCTTGGCCTCTAAAATCCTTGGCCTCTTACAAACCTTTCCCCCAGATGGAACTTCCAGTCTCTCAGACACTCAGAGCTTGGTTAGAAACACTGAGGGTGATGCTGAATTGATTTTTGCCTTTTTGCTTTGATGCATTCTTTATATTCCTTTCATATATATTTGTAGCTCTGTACCCTATTATTGTAGTCATAGCTATCATCTTACCTATTCTATTAATAGACAGAAAGACAAAAGCAGCTCCAAGTCCTGGGAGTCCAAGGTAGGTCTCTCTGGGAGCCAAGGTTGAAACCAGCTCTCTGAGACATTTTTTCATAAACAAACTTTAGTTCCTATCTAAGGAGGAAGTGCAGGGGGAATTCAGAAGAGGGTAAAACCAGGGATGAATTACCTCATCACTTATGTCTCTAACTGGGGATTTCTTATCAATTATGTTTATTTTCTAAACATAGAGAAGTTGTCTCCATTTTATGTTACATATACATCTTCAGTGCTTTCCATCCAGCAAGCAGTGCACCATATGGATCCTTATAAAGGTAACCACTTTTTATCACCTAAGTGTGTCTGGCTCATGATTACAGGACCAGTGAAAATGCATCAAGGGGCTGCCTCCAGTGTGCCATGGCTGAGAGGCACTGTGGGGCTGGGGGCATGGGGGCACGGCACTGTCTCACCATCCCCTACCACACACACACACAGGCATTCCAAGGTGTCTCGAAACACCAATCTTTCCATTCTCTGACATGTGTTGTGTGGGGCTGTACTATCTCACCAAGGCCACTGCCCCATGCTCTCTTGTCAGCCTTAACCCACTGCATGCCTCCTCCTGCACAGCAAAACCATCTTTCTCCTCTGAGACCTCATTACACCAGTATTCACTTATAGAAACAGTCATCTTGTCAAAAGACAGGCAAAGAAGAAGAAATATTCCAAATGGGTATGATTGGCATGTGGTAAAGCATTAGATGAATGTAGCATAAATTTCCTACTTTAATATATTTCTATAGAACGTTCTATGATAACATACTATGAAAGCACACTAGCACAATTACTGATGTCACAAATAAAAAGAAAGCAACAAAACAAAACAAGAGATATTACTATCTCTTCAGTATGGAATTAATAAGACTGCAGATTCAAAATAAAAGTAAGTCATGAATATTTTCAAAGTGAAATAAGACATATATATACATTATATATGTATATATATTTATATAAAAGCCTAATTATATAAACTTTGCATCTATACATAAAAGGAATGAAAGTATACTTTATATTGTGCTCTACTAGATGATAACAAATTTCCAATTACCTACCAAAACAGACTTTTTATGGTATCTTCAGCCTGAGTTTTGTTACCCTGTAGCCCTGTAATATAGAGTACTGTCATTGATATTAACCGGCCACAAGATTTTTACTGACTTTGGGAGTCTCAGGACTTGTCAGGCTACCTCTGTCTGAAATTTTCATCTGCCTGCACCTTTGTTTTTCTTGGTTTAGCTGCAATAATCCTCTTTCTAATTGACATGGGGTGGCTATGGATAATTTGTTTTGTTGGTGTTTTCATGGTGTGATCATAGTTTTAGAGATGACAGAACCAGGCAACTATGCTTCAATGAGATATTTATGACTCAAATATAATGTTGCAGTTTAGAGAAAAATAAGCCTGGTGTGAGAGCAGAAAGCTCATACCTGGAGGTGTCCTCATATCAGGTGATCCAGGATGCAGCACTGAGGAACACAGGCGTGCAATGAGAAGAAGAGCTGGGACACAGGCTAGAGGAGAGATTTCTTCACCATAAGCAACTTTCCACATGCCCGTTAAAGACATGTAGACTGGAGCTAGAAAATATTGGCTTGGTTTTAGAAAGAACAAAGGGAACTCACACCTAACAACATCTAACATCCAGAAAGGGATCTATTGAGATGTAGCATGGAGCTGCAGACTAATGAAAGGAAAATTTACAACGCATGTTAGAAAACATGGGAGCAGACCCAGATGAATCTAAGGCATGTAAGAAAGAAGGAGTAAAGAAGAGGTAGAAAAAATGTATCAGCATTTTATTGGAGAGGTACTCTTCCCTCTCATCCTCCTCTGTATCCTCCTCTGGACTCACTCCAAAAGGTCCATGTCTTTCTTGTGCTGAGGGCACTAAAGCTGGATGCAGTACTCGTGTAGAGTCTCATATGAGCTGAGTAGAGAGGCAGAATCACCTCCTTTGACCTCCTGACATAAACATGATCTCAGACTTTGACTAGCACTGACCAATACAACCTTTCTGCATCTTCCAGGAAGTGGTAACCTGTTCTTTACTTGTAAAGTCAGTTTAGTTTTTGGTTTGTTTGAGGGTTTGAGATTTGCAGTTTTTCTTTTTTTTTTTTTTTTTCTTTTCTTTTTTTTGTTTTTTTGTTTTTTTGTTATTGTTTTCATTTTGTCTGTGTTCCTTTTTTTTTTTTAACTAGATCATTTCAAATTGTTTATCATTCTGAAGAAACCTGGTGGAGATATGCCTCTGAAAATGGGAAGTAAGATATGACTAAAGCTGGTAGAACCTGCCCCATTTATTTCACTGGTTCATATACTCTGATGCTCTCTAAGAAATACAGAAATATGTATTAACTAAGGGAGAGAGAAAGAGGAATTTATTCATATCAATGCTTTTCCTATTGAAGTCAGAAGTATGCATCTGCCACAAAAGCATTCCCAGTGCAGGCAGAACTACATCTGAGGACCTGCAAGCACATTTTGTTGTTACAATGAGGAATTATTCTAAAGAAAATAAATGCATTTCAATGAATGTTGCAAATATTGTATTTTGAACATTAAAAGAATTTAGCATGGCAGACACCTTTTTGAGGTACTTATACTGTGACCTAGGTCTGAATCTAATCTGAAATTACATTTACTGCATTTGCCACTACTTTTCTTTTCCTATTGCTTGAAATGAAGAGCTAAGGTGAGGAGAAAATGAGTCATTTTTAATAGTGAATTGTCCCTACACAAAGCCCAGGAGTTTCTAGATTTGGCAGGTATGTTTTTATCATAGCACTCCACCTACTATGAAGAAGTCCTTGTAAGCCATTTTTCATAGATGTCTGTACTTAATAAACTTCCCTACATTTATGTATTTGGGGAAAAAAAAAGAGTTTGAAATGATAAAAGTATTCAAAGGTTTGTCACGCATCAAACACAGTGAGAAGAGGGACCTGAGAATTAGAAAAAAATCATGCTAATTACACTCAGGGGCAAAAGACTTTGAAAGCATGATATCCAAGAGAAACAAATGAAACAAAAACTGAATTATGCTTTCCAAAAGTCTTTTATGCATATGCCAGCCAAGTAAGGTATCATGACCTTATTACAAGAAAAATATGAAATTAATAGAAACTGTTCTGACAAAAGAACAATTTTACTGACAAGTACTAAATCAACTGCCTTTGCTGAATTCTCACTTGTTCAAATTAGCAAAGCCTTTTAGTTCTTCAATGAGCTAATAATTTTAATTTACAATGTAAAAATCAATTTACCCTTGTCTAGTATTTCAGCTTTCCTTTTGTGTATGTATGCATATATTTGAGTTAGAGATTTTTAATTCTTCATATAATGATCCTTATGTTCTGGAATTTAAAAGTACACAAAATAAATGACTGAATTTCTACCAGAATATTTTTTTCTTCAACATATAATCCAAGATATAGTTCTTCCAAACTTGGTATTACGATTTTTTAAAATATAATAATGTTGGTTTTGGAATTAAATTCAACTCAGGTTATTTTTTGCTGTAATGATTTCAGTAAGAGTGAAAGAAGAACTTCCAAGAGAAAAATAATGTTTGACAACATGTTTTACCCCGGTTAAAAATATTTGACCAGAGCAGCACACACCACACTTCAGGAACCTTTCTTTCCTTAACATGATTAGAACTTTCAGTGTTTTAAAAGCTGCATATAGAAGCCAAACAGTTCAGAAGAATCCTTACACTGAAGCTGTTACAATGAAAGCTAAATTTAAAACACTGTATCTTTGGAGATAGGGACGCTACTTGGAAATCCTTTACTGGAAAATTTGGACATAATTAAAATATGCATCATTTCTGACCTCTGATATAGCTGATGACACAAATCTTTCAAGTATTTGGGATGGCAAGATAAGCTTTTTAATATGAAAAAGAAATAGTGGACTAAATAAAATTAATACAGGATTATATATATTTGCTCACATTAAAAAGAGTATTTTTTAATAATGCATATTTTAATGCTAAATTAACACATTATTTCCTCAATTCTGTTTGCATAATTAGTGAAAAAAAATAGACAAACAATTTTATTTTTTGTATTATTTGGGGTTATCAATTTTTTGTCTAAATCATTGCCTTGCAGATTTTGTAGCACTTTATGTTTATGTAAAGTAGCAGGTACCTTGACAAATCAGAACATTGTTCTCACTGGTGTCACTCTTTACATCAAGAGCTACATGACATGGTAGATATGACTATGCTTATATTTACACCAGTGTCAATAAAATAGATATTAAAATCTTCATCACAGATGAGAAGTTACATTACAGACAACAGACAGCAATGAAAAATTTGAAGCAATGAATACCTCTAAAAAAAACTCTCATTAGGTGTTAATTGTAAAGGATTAATTATGAAAGAGTTATGAATTACAATAATTAATATTTTCATTAGACAGAGATGTTTTGTAGACACTGACAATATAACAAGGAAATCTTTAATTGTCCTCTTTGAGGAGTCCCTAGGGACAGTTACTAATTCAACAGAAATGTTGCTTGTTCTTCTGCAGCACCTAGAGCCCTTCAGAAGCATTTATCAAGCTAGAAGAATTTACAAAAATTCAATTTAAGAAACCTTTCACAAAGGGAAATAATAAGAATCAAAAATGTATGAATATGTGAAACAAATTCCAAATTAGTGACGATTATGGAATAATCTATCATTAAATGATTCAAAATATGCAGTGAGCAAGCAAAAGTTAGAGTAATGAAAGAAGGGAATTTTACTCTTCCTATATGAACACTTACAATATACTTGATAGAAACAACACATTAGGTACATCTGGTAAAGTACTGGCCATTGCTGAACCCTTATAATAAAATGAATGGCTCTAGAAAAGCTGAGGTTAAAAAGCTTTTTTGGAAAGCCTCTTATTAAGGGAATGAGGGGTAATGCTCTATAAGCCATGATTAGGAGGTTCATTCCAAACAGAAGAAATTTAAGTGCTTTTTAAATGCATCTACAATGGCCTTAGATTATTCTGCAAGACCCTTAACTGTTATTTTTCTTTATTGGACTTGTTTTTAAAAAATGGGAGAAAAGCTCACATGAAAATGCTTGAATTAAAATACAAGAAAAGTTGTTCAATGGTGAAGTATTTGGTTTTTTCTTTCCATAGACACCAATGTATTCTCTATGGTGAATTTTGCTGTAAGGTTTAGAGATCTATCAGTCACTGGTACGTGTAGCATTTTACAAACTGGAAGTGTTTTCCTGTGGTGTAACTAAGAGTCCTTCTGGGCTAAGAAGTAATCTGTCTCACAAAAGCTGTAGGCAAAACCAGCAATTCTAAAAAGGAGAAGTTAAGAGCGTGAGAGTTCAAACTCTCGGAGAGATGTGTATTTTGAAGGAGAGAGACATCACTTCAATTGAAATACACGATGCTAAGCTCTTTAACATACAAAGGCAGTGGAGTAACATAAAACTAAGAAATAATTACTTCAGTAGAAATACCCTAACCAAGCCAAAGAAGTAAAAATGGCACATAGAAAATTTAATATGGAGTGAATTTCAGCAAGATAAAAGTTGTATGGCTTAAGGTTACAGTGTTAGAATACGGAGTTGGAGTACACAACCCTTCCTGCTCTGGATCATTACTTGGGTAAGAAAAGCTATCTCATCAACATGAGATCCTTCATTATTCTTTCAACAATTATTCTGCAATATTTTACCCAGTACCTACCTGAGACTACTGCTTTAACCTCAACTTCTGCTTGGTTTCTAGAAAATCTTTAAATCAGGCATTGACACAATTTCATGTATTGTTATCTCAAGTCATCCCAGAGGATTATCTATGACTATCATTCTGTTGAGCACCATCAAGCAAGCCTATTGAAAGACTGTAAGAAGTTCACTGTGGAGCTTGGCACATATCCTATGCAGCCATTTGTTTCTGTATTCAGAGGATGTATCACAGAGGATTGCTGCTGCTAAATGAGGTCCCTGAAGGCAGAGCACCTCACCAGCACCTCAGACTCTGTCAAGAGTTGGTACTGCCTGCTCAATTTTTCTGTGCCATTTAAGGACTTATGCATTCTGAAGACCGCTGTTATTTCTTCCACTTATTCAGCTCCCTTCTCTCTTTTTCCCCAAACATATATGAATGTACTTTGAAATGTGGTATTCCTAACTTCATATTATCGATAAATATATTGTAAATCCTGAATTTAAAAAAATAAAATTGCCAAGAAAAGAGGACACAGGAATTTTCATCATACCAGGCATTCCTTATTGCAGTCTTTCTGACTGCTGGCCATTCTGTTTTTCACTGATGAACGGTATTTACCAGAAATTTTGCACAAACTGTAGATCTTATCATAGGTCTGTAACTAATCCCTGTTTTGTTGTAGTGTGTTCCTAAGTTCCATGTATTATGTTTTGCCAGTTTTCTGTATTCTCCCCAGTTCATGTATTTTCCCCTATTCTCCTCAATGGCCTGACCTTTCCCCTAGTTTCATTCCTCCCTGACAGTTAAGTTACCGTGGCAACTCCCGCCATTGGGAGTGCCAATCTTTAAGTTATATAATTTCTCCTCCTCCTCCTACCCATATAAGTATTTGTATTCCCCTCCCCGGGCCCTACCAATCACCCCCCAGTCCTCCCAACTTTCCAGAGACTTCTACCTTCTGGGGGCTGTGGTTGGTTGTGGTCCCGGGGCCCCTCCTTTGTTTTATCTTTATTGGTTCCTATGTTATGCCCATCTTGTCACCCCACTCCTCTATGTATCCCCATTGGTTGAGTGTATCCCCTCTTTGACCACTCCCATTCCCTATATAACCTAATGTTTCCCGCCCCTCTGGGCTCTTCCCTGGGGGTTCTTCGCTGGGCGCCTTGTTCCCATCCTGTTGGATTACAATAAAGACCAACGTTGGCCCCCACCGAAGAGTGCCTCCTCTCTCTTCTGTTGCTCCCCGCGGTGTGTCCACCCGCCCGAGACCCACCCGCTAGTCAGCCCGAGGCCAAGATGCCGACGGGGGCTAGTGGACGGAACTGTGGCGAGGTGTCGGCCACCTCTTGCTAGCCGGACATGGGCCAATTACGCCCACCGCCACACTGTTTAAATTCATGGTCAATAGTTTGGATTCTCACCCCTCCCTTGAACACCAACCTACTCTGCTCCCTAGATATTCTTTAGAGCAAAACATTCTTGGATCCTTCCCAACTCTGAGTATTTACCTTGAGTATCCTTGACATTGTCCCTATCATATAAGTTATTTCTCTTCTAAGATCTTCCTTCCCAATTCTCAGACCTAACTATGCAATCAGTAAAATAAACTGCTTGGTCCCACAAAACTCTTAGTCCATAGCTATTTCTGTCCCATCTTTTTTTCCAATTTATCCACAGTCCTCAGTGTACAAGACATTATCTAGGGAAAGAAGGCTTCCTAGACTTCAAACAGGATTCAAGATAAGGGGGCGGGGGAGAGAGGTAAGACCATCTAGAGCATTCCACTTGAATTGGTCAGCAAGAAGGAGGAGAGAGCTGCTAAAAACAGAGCATAAATAACTAATAGAGAGGTAATAAGAATGTTGGCTGTCCAAGTCCCCACTAGTGTGACTGCTGGTCATTGTACATAACAAGATGCCTCTTAGACTCTTTCAGGCAGTAGATTTTGACCTCTGCCATGTCCTCATATGCATGTGACACTGTTTAGATGGCCATTCACAGGAAGACTGTCAAAATCTCAGTTCAACAAAAGGATATAGCAGTAGCCAAAAAGATTATGTTCAAAATGCTGAACACCACAGAAAAATAAATATTTTCAGATACAATTCACAGTTTATACATGGTCCAAGATGCATTGCATCTTACAGGTTTTTGGAATGCTGTGCTAATCAAAAATAGTACAGCTTCCCTGTGAGAAGGTTTGTACAGTTCCCTTGGATTCACAGTGGGGCAGAGCACTTGTTTAATCCCACTGTGAAATCTCTGCAGTTCCCAGAATTCCTAACAGCAGCTGCTCCTAGGCTGAATCACAGCAATAGTACTAAACATGGAAAAAACCCCATCCATCAGAGTCACTGTGCTGAGATGTTTAATGGAAAAATTTACATCTTGCCATTGTACTTCCTTGTCTCACACAGTCTCATGCTGATAGATAGTTTATACTTGCTCATTTTATATGTAAGGAACTGATGGGTGGGGATGACAGTTAACCTTGAAATCATGTTGCACTTTGGAAATGCCTGTGAGCCTCGGGGCACGGGAAAAAATAAAGGGAAAACATTTCAATTTTTTTTGTTTACCAGATGAAACACTCTGGTAAAATTTGAACTTCTTCGTACTGTTTTTGACACCCAAAATCATATGAAGAAAAAAGTCCCATCTGACCAGCAGATATGCATAATACATATTGTGTTGCCCTAAGGCACAAAAGTAATGGATAATTATAACTGATAAGGTTTTCAAGTACTTACTACTTGTGATTTTCAACATTAACTTTGATACAAATGTTTCATCCCCCTTTTGTAACTCATATTTTTGCCATTTGCTTAAAACAAATCACAATAAAATAACTAAGATATATTTTACCAAGTTGTTATCTATAAAACTTACAAGCCAAACTCCAGATCTGGAAGTAATTCTGACAGATCCTCGCACTTGTAAATGTCTCTGTAACATCAGTAGGACTCTCAGGGGGCCACTTCCATGAAGTGGATTCAAGTATATCTCTATCTTTTCCGTGTGTAGGAAAACATTTGGTAGATTGCCTAAGCTGTTCTCTGTCCTTTTAATCCACATGTTTTTTGGGAGAAATTTAAAGAATTAGATAACACGTAAAGAATAAGTAAATATTGCTCAAATTTTTTCAGATTCCTTTTAGCTTTGGCAGTTGCACATTATTATAGAGATCTTTCTCCACTTTGTCTACATAAGCATTTAGCAGAGTATCAGATCAAATATGTAATTTTAAACTAATATTTTAACCTTAAATTTTGATCATCTATATTTGATTTACCACAATAGTCATCTCTGTTCCCTCTGTTCTTTCTGTAAATAGCATTATTATAGCATAGATGAAGAATATTATTTCGGATTTTTTCTAAAAATGCTTTTATATCTATATATCTATCTATATATATATATGTATACATGTGCAAGGAAATTGCTGGAAAAAAATCACTCAAAACCCAACAAATCAAGCCAGAGCAAAATAGACCACAAGAATAATTTTAGAGGAATGTAGTTCCTTGTTAGGTGCAGCCCAGGAATTAGACCTGCTGTTGTTCCTGCTGACTCATGTTCAGCTTGTTGCCCACCAGGACTCCAGATCCCTTTCAGCAAGGCCTCTCACCAGCCATCCACATGCTGACCTGTAGTGGGCTTTTTGTTTATTTCACCCCAGGAGCAGGAATTATCACCAGTCTTTTATAAATTCCATACTGTTCTTGCTAGCTCACATTCCAACCTGCCAGGTTTCTCTGTGGGATGGCTCGCCCTTCTGACAAGTTCACCTCAGCACCACGTTTGGCACCAACAGGAAACTTGGTGAGGGTGCTTTCAACCCCATCATCTGTGTAATTTATGAACATGTGGGACAGAACTGGCCCAGTATCAATCCCTCGGGGACCTCACTTGTGACAGGTTGCCAACCAAAAGTGTGAGCCATTGGTTACCATCTTCTGGGTGTGAACTGTTTGCCATTTCCTACACTTCTCACACACAACCCATTAAATCTGTTTCTTTCCAGTGTGTTGAGGAGAGGCAATGGGAAACAGCACTGAACACTATACTGATGTCCCAGTAAAGAGGTATTTTATGTCTCTGATGTCAGTAAAGGTAATTCTAACTATGGTTTTTTTTTTTTGCTTCTGATCCCAACTAAAATGTCAGAAAACTATGAAGGCAACAAATAAACTGAAAACAAAAAGCTTAAAAGCTTTTGTGGGTTGGCAGGAAATATTTTGTAAAGGGAAATTCAGTGTAGTAAAACTCAGTTCGTGTGGCTTATTACAACATGAAAATAGATAGAAATTGAGAAGTAATTAGTTTGCAGTGTACAACTGCCTTCACAAAGACATGCTGGACACTGAAAGTCTCTGGAGTCTAGTAGCCAAAATCAAATGAAAAGAAACAATCAAAAGAAATTAAAATCAGAAATAAGGATGAATGCATACTTTTCTATTTTTAGGTCAAGTTTGAAATTCAATTTGCCAGGAATTGCATATTCTTTTCCTACTGACATCCCTAAATAGACTTAATGGTTTTCTAATTTAGCTCTTTGGTAAATTCAGCTCTAGAAAAATTGAAGTATTTGCTACATTTAACTAACACTTGTTTAATATATCAGTAAAGAAAAACACTCTCTCAACCAACTCAGAGTTATTATTCCAATGTAACTTCAGAATTTAGAGGGAGCAGATCAGAGCTGCACTGAACAATTTTTTTCTCTTATGATTTAGGATGTAATAGCAATGCTATGTTTACTTTCAAAGGAGCTGTACTGCCACAGGAGGTCCTATTCATACTGAGCCTCAAACAGACACTCAAACAATAATTATCTGATCCCAAAAAAGGCATTTTTTAAGTATCTGGAGAGCTGAGGCTGTCAAAACCTTGCAGATACTGTATTTGCAGAAAGCTTTTAGAATGTATGAGAGGTAAAAAGTAGTGTCAGCTTTGAAACCTATGACTGAAAAATAAAACCTACCTGTTCTTATATCCATGAATTGCATCCTGCTCAGTCATTGCAACACTTTTTTTTCCATTCCTTTTCTGTGGTACCATGATGGCCTCCCCATCCTTTCATTTTGCTTCTCCTCTTCTAGTATTAGGACCTGAGCCTTTTTCCTATACTTAAAGGTATTCCACTTCCTCTTATTCCAGCACCCTATCTAACCTATGTTACACCAGATGTTGAGCAGTTTTTAGAGTAAAACTCTCTGAAAACCTGGGCATTTGATATTCTTAGAAACTTCAAGCAAAAGAAACAAAACCCGAGATTTTGTCACTGATGACATGCTGGTTTGATTTGTTATAGTATTCATTTCTTCTTATTGGAAAGACCAGAGGCAATAGAAGAATATCAACATGCTGAATATCACTTCACAGCATGAACAGGTGTTACCAGGAGTTGATGATATATAATTGAGGGAACAAGTATATTACTAAGTCCAAGACTGTGGTGTGTTTGTACTTTTGCGAACACTCTTTTGTGAAATATGCACAAAATAAACATTCTGAATGAAAACCAATCAAACAAAATAATGAAAAGAAAAAAACAAACCCAAGCCCCAAGAAATCATATTTTTGCAAAAATAAAGGGAAGTAATGAAAGATACACAGTGCTGCTGAGACAATGTTTTTTTCCTTAATCTGAGCTGCAGTGAAAGATCAAAACTACCAATTTAGGAGCCAAAGGGGAAGGAAGTCCTTTTGTGAAACATGGTGCAGGGCATTCTAGCAACCAACTATTTACATTGGAACACTACTGTTTTTAAAACACCTTTTCAAAGAATCCTAGAGTCCTTTACATTGAAAAAGACCTATAAGATCATCAAGTCCAACCATAAACCTAACACTACCAAGCCCACAACTACACCACTGCCCTAAGCACCACATCTATGGGTCTTTTGAATACCTCCAAGGACAGTGACTGGGCAGCCTTTTCCAATATTTAACAATCCTGTCCATGAAGAAATTGTTCCTAATAGCCATCTAAACCTAAAGAATCAGTTCTATATAAATTTAATTTCATGAGAATTCAGTACAAAGAAGACTCTATATGAATGTTAGATATATTGCATTGAATTCCTGTGAAGAGAGAGAAAAACCGCACCTATTTATTTACTTCTTTTAATGCTGGTTAAAACCAAGTGTTTGGATGGATTTACAGAATCTATTTCTGCACTGATCCTGAAAGAATCAAAAGCAATTACAAGAAAATGATAAACAGAATAAGAGACAAATGCACTTCAAACACTTTTCTTTCAGGAAATGGCAGGACCAGACATGCTGGCTGTGTTCCAGTTTCAATGTGTTTTCAGTCTAAATTATTTTTTGTTCTCTCTCCCTGCAATTAAATATAGTGCAAGTGGGGTGCTAGATACACCTTATCTCCGCAATAGAGTAATTCCCCTATTAATGGAAAGGTAAGAGGGAATAAAGTGGAATGAAGCTGACACATAGCTCTGAATTAAGGCCTAAACAAGTACAGCAGTGAGACATTAATTTTATTTGTATTTCTCATCCTCTACCCCTAAGTTTTCCACTTAATGTTTCTGTGTTCTGATTTTTATCTTAGGAAAAACAGTATATACTTAGAAGCAGTAGTTGCTTCTATTAGCATGAAACAGAGACATTGTGAACTAGAAAACTATCACAAAAATACTGTGTTTCTGACCTTAGCTTTAATCTTCAAACTAAGCATCATAATTAAATAGATTCTTAGGGTTTTTCAGATCTGGGCTTTTCACAGTACAGCTAGTCTGTAGCTGAACAAGGTAAATCTGGCCTAACAAATCCAATTCAGCTGACCTGGCTCACTCTAGAGAAGAGGTAACAGAGACCTCAGCCAGCCCTGTTCAAGCTTAGATGCAGACACACCACTGGACAGAGAACTGGGTGGAGAGAGATCCCATCCAATCAACTATCTCACCTGGAAAATTTAAAGCCCTACTAAAAAAGGCAACCATAGTAAACTTGTGGCTGTTTGCTGATGACTCTTGGTCTGTTGTGTTGTGTGTCAGTCTCCAACCCACAACTCCACAATACAGGGCTGTTAGTTGAAATTCTATTTTATGTAACCACCTATTTCACTGGTCTTTTTATGCAAAGCCTGATTCCTATTCTCATTTTGTGACGCTTTGGTATTAGGAGTCCAAAGTAGTATGCAAAATCCATAGATTCTCACTCTATAATTTTTCTCTCTTTCTTATCAGCATTGACTTATGACATGGAACTTGCATGGAAGAGCAGAGGTTGCTAGAGTGTGAAACTGAAGGAACATGCTGTTCTGCTTGTACTAGTCACATTTTGGTAAGAAAAGCTCTAAAAATAAAGTAAAGTAAAACCTCTAGTTTGATGTAGTTATTAACCAGCACACAATAATGAAACATGATATTAAGAGCCATGAACAATGTGGCCTACTAAAAGGAAAAAACAACAGTCAAACTACACAGCATTTAAAATCTCAGACTAGAGAATAGAAAAAATTAAACTAGATGGTAAACCAGATTTCCAAATGAAGAAAGAAAGGAGAAGAAAACACTGTAAATCATACCAAAAAATGAGTCTGCATAGAAGATGTGGATTTTTTTTCTATTTCACTTAAGAAGCAATGAGAAATTAATAAAAAGAATGCTAGAAACGAAAACATATTTACACCTGGTAAAGTTGTATAATGAGTAATATAACTCTCAAGATAAGGAGATGTAATTTTTCATTTGAAACCAAGAATCAAAACAAAAGTAGACTAGATTAAAGCTGACCTTCATATAAATATTCTGGAACGGCACAGCTTTCTTAATTAGAGACAGACTCATCATCTAACATGAGCAATCTCTGTGAAAAAGTAATCAAACAGAACAGCAATAAGGAAACTTCTTCCAAAAACCAATGCAAACTGAATCACCATCATCATAAAAAACCTCCAGCCCGATACCAGTGAAGTTATGTTTAATTGAGAGACATATCAGTAAAGATATTGCAACATTAAGTTTGATACCATCTTGGAAAGTTCCCTGAAAATCTGGGTAACTTCTCAGGCCTGTATGACATCTATCCTATTCAGCTGCAGTGGTCCCAAGTTTAATGACAGTTCAACAATATCTGCACTGCACTACTGCCTAAGTTTTTGTAGCTGCTGATAAAAAGTATAGCAAGCAGGATGGAACACTCACTCAAGAACATAGAAAGAAAATCATAAAGGAAGAATGTCCAACAAATTGAACAGGACAGCAAAGTAAAAGAAAAAAAAGGCTACACATATAGTAAACACATACCTGCAACAGAGGAAAGCATCTACATTGGGACTCAGACACAGAGATTTCCAATATGCACTCTGTGCAATAAAGAATCTGCCAACCATCCAGCTGCCATATTTACAATCACTATTGGATCAATGACCCATTTCAGCTGCATTGTAAAGCCAGCAGCAATGTGACTCCAATAATATGAAACTCTAACAGCCTGGACAATTGCAACTAAAGCTTAGGACACATACAATGAAACCTTTCTCTGGAGGGTGGATACGTTCAGGCTGTCAATAAAAAACTCATAGAAAAGACATCTTTCTGCATTGAATAGCACTGAGTTTATAACAGCTGGCACACCAAGGTGCTAGAAGAGGGAGGACATCACTGTAGTTTCTGGTCAGCTTTCTAATAGAATTTGGGGAGAATACATCCTCTCAGTAAATTCACAGGCAGAGCAAGCTGCACTGTGTACATCCACAAAAGTGTGCAGACAAACCAGTGAAGTTAGTAAAACAGTGAGACTGAAACACATTTAATCTCTTGAGACTAACACAACACTTGTCAGTGGACTTGTAAGAGCAAGACAAAGTTAAGTAAACTCAGAATCTACATTTAGACATACTTCCTGATTTATCCATGGCAACGTCATTCACATTGCTTGTGACACTAAATGGGTGCTGGGATTTTACACATGCTGTGTCAATTTTCCTCATGGTATTTCCATAGGTATCACAAAACATGAACCCACTGTCAAGTTTCTCTAAGAAAACACAAGAACCTGAGACAGTCAAGGTTATAGATGATGATCTTATCCTACAACTGAAATAAAAATAAAGAAAAGGCAACCCAGGACTATGGACAGCCACAGGATTTCCACATCTCAACCAGCCTTCACTCTTACGTGACTGCCGGGATTTAAATACCATCCTAGAAGAAGACAGGCTGAAGCTGATTTAAGAACATAAAAGCATAATCAAATCTAATGGATATATAGACATTTTTTTCTTTTTTCCCCTCTCCTCTTGCCTAAATCTGTGAATATATTGTTTGGAAAAGCTGTGTGATGCTTGAGAAGGAAGCAGCAATCCAGGGAAAGGGGGAGTTTCATTTCAGAACTTTTGGCATTTGCAGTTGGTTGCAATTAGGTAGGCTGGAACTGTGCCTAAAATTCTGGCTCGATGCCTTGAGAAGCAAGTAATGAAATATGTATATGCTTAGTAATTGTTATTATTTAGTTTTTATTACTATGCTGCCACAATTTGTATGGAGGAGAGGCATTCCTACAAAAGGGGTATCTGTATCTGATAGCCTTTAATGGATGACAGTAGGATTTTCAATAACACTTTCTACTCAAGTGAATTTTTATGACTTTTTCAGCCTTAATATACATCATGTGAAGAGCCCAAAATGGACACCTGTTGACTTCAGAGATCTTCCAGCCAGAGAAACTGAGAACCACTAAATAAAGGCTGAGTAGAAAAGATTTTAAGAGAGTCCATTAACTGAGGGGAACAGCCAATTGTTTTTCCAGATTGTGTGAGTATACAGGCGAATTCCTTGAAGCCTTCAGATAGCTAATGTACAAAGTGCAAGTGTAAGATGTCTTATACACAATAAAAGAACCAAAAAACCCCAAAGTTTAAAGAGGTACTTTTACTGGTACTCTGTGCTAATAAAACAGTGAGAGTTAAAGTGTACTTTCTAAGTTATCAAAATATGGTCAACTTTGCATTCGTGAAGCTTCCCCAAACTGCCTTGAATATTTTCACAAGGCTCTTCTAAGTACTTTCTCAGTCATGCAAAGAATCTATGTACTAGCAGAGAACTAAATTCTCCTAGACACTAGTTAGCTTTTTAACCAGCAGCTCTTACTCTGAATGAATACAATTATAACTGAGCCATTATCACAAAATTTTCAGAGAATCTAATATTCATAACACAAGATCTGTTCAATAAAAATTGTTCATACCATAAGATTTGTTCAATCTTAACACAGTCTTTTCCATAAAGGACACTTTTCAATCTCCTCTGTAGCAGAGATATTACAAAGACACTTTCCAAGGCAGGATTTTCTGAAGGGAATACCAAGTCATTTTTGATAACATCTTTACCTTTGAGCTGAACAGCAGCAAAATTTTTGCCATTCCCATAATATTTTGACTGAGATAAAACATCTTCTGGGTTTTCAGTGACAAAACATATTTGATGATTTGCAGTTGCAAATAGTTTGGTAAGTCCCAGCAAACAGAAAATTACAGAATTACTGATTCATTATTAACTACATAAGTACATGTCCAGAAACTTCACGGAGTCTAAAAATGATGGATGTGCATAGCACTCACCAAATGAGATATGTGACCCTGACTGAATAATGATCAATATAAGTAAAATAGTTGAACTGGATCACAAAATGAGGTGGTTTGGAATAGACATCATGGTATTGCATCACACTTTGAGAGCAGAAGAAGAAAGGTCAGAAATAAAGTTATTTAATTCACAGTGTCTATTTAATCAATATATTGTTTCAAGTAAACATCATTATTACAGCTATATCAGATTAAGAATGCTTCTTCTTTTCTGTTTCTAACTGTTTCTATGAAGATCAAGCACTAGAACAGATGAAGTTAACAGTAACAGTATTCTCAGTAGCCACAGGGCACCTTTCACTCCACTGTTTTTTCACTTGTTGCTCTGCAATTTGCAAGGCTTACAATAAAAATCAAAAATACCTGCCTGACTACACAAAGAGACAGCCCTTATCAACTGATTCTATTCTGTCACAGTAGTTACACTAAATAGTAGAGAGATTTTTCATTCTGAGTGACAAAATCAAAAAAGACATTGGAACATTGCCTCTGCTGGTTTTTGAGGTACTGAAATCCAAAAATCCTAGTGCTTGCTACTCCTCAGCACGTTTACAGCAAAGCACTAGACAGCACTTCTCAAAAAGCTCTTCAAACATGAATAAATACATAATATAAGCAAAACCTCACACTGTAGACATCAATGACTTAGCTGCAACACCTACTTTACACTCATCCACTATTAGACCAGCCTAGGTATTTGAGGACGATTTGAGCGCAAATTGCAGGGTTTATTGTTTGTTTTTCAAAGAAAGAAAAGGAATGGAAAGCACATTAAGGGCCTAATCCCATCCTCTCTCATATCTAAACACATTGTATATGATGAATATTAAAAAGTGTTCAGAAGTGCTGTTCACAGACTGATGCAGATGAGTGGAGGCAGCTGGGGAAAAAACCCTACACTTGTAAAAAGGGAATTCAGGTTATAGATTGTCATGTTCACAGGTTTTATGGGAACAGAACATATGACAACAGTGTAAGGGAAAATGGAAACTTGTACTGCTTGAGAAAGTGGCCTAGTAAAACAGTTCAGTGATCCACTGATGCCATCTACTAGACACAGTTAAATAAGTAAGAAAAAAAAATAAAACTGGCATTGTTGTGTGCAATATCAAAATAATATAGGTTTGAATTTATTGCCTCATTCTGAAACTAAACTGCATATTAGTGGATCATCAAGTTGGCAAAATTGATTGAGACTGTAATCCTTTACTGGCACTAGATAATATTAAAGAAACTGTCTTAAATGACAGTGAATGAGTGACAGAAGATCATAGTTTTCCACATCTAAAAAGGCATAAGGATAATTTGCAATATTTTTTCTGTTATTTCAAATAAATTTTCTCATTGAAATAAAAAATTGTTATTTTGGGGATATCTCCCTGTGTTTAAATTCCTTACTTCATAGGTCATTCTTCAAAGGAAAAATACAAGTGCTTATGCAAGATATGAATTTTTCCATGTATGCATTGAAAGCATGCTTATGACTACTTTTGTACACATGATTTAAAACAGCATACTGGTTAATTGTTTAAATTTTATCATTTTTCCTCAGAGATAGTTTTGGTGGTTTTTTTTCCAACAGGTATAGTTTATATTTGCTGAGATTTTTATAAAGCTTTTTGGCTCCTCTAATTGCTTTCTTGGTATTTTTTTTTTTTAGGTTATTTGAAACTTTATGCTTTTTAGTATGCAAAGTCATATAATATGTGAATGTATACTCAAGAAACATTATTATCTAAAAAGTGTCAAAATGTGTATTTTTGCAGCTACAAAGATAAAGCTAAAAATAGGTAGTGGACTTAATTTATAAAGTGACTTATAATATGTTCATAAGAATAATTAATATTTACTACACTTTTTGTCCATATAAATAACTGCTCATATTTCTGGGTTTATTAGGCAATTTTCCTCTCCCTTAGACATTTAACATTTCTGGAACCATACTTGTGACAGGTTTTAATGTTTGCTTTTTTCTTTTCCCTAGAAGTCAGCTCATCTGTTACAATTCGGTGGTTAGTCATTTTGGCCCTGTTTGAAAAGCCTTTGCTGTAACACACTGCTGGTCATCTAAGAGGCAGATCAAAAGTGCTACCCACTGAATGAGTAGTTGCCAACAAAAAGGGAATTCCTCATAGGAAACTGATTTAGTTTTACATAGTAACTCCTGAGATAATACTTAAATGGCCTGAAATATCACAGCAGTAATCTGGAGGATTATTGTTTAAATTGTATTTTTTTCAATTAATAAATCTATGCAAACTGTGGCATCCTAGTTGCAAAGAGAGGATGAAACTTCGGAGCAGTGCAGGCATGGCCCGGTTCTGTACCACGTACATCATCACTGGGGGAGAGTGGTTTTGGGGGAAGAAAAAGGAAAGTACCCCTGGAAACACATCATTTTGTCTCCCTCCCCTCATTGGGGGGAGATTGCCAGGATCAGGCTGGTGAACCACATCCTCTGAGATTCCCCATCCCCTTCCCATTCCACCGAGATGCAGCTCCAACACACAGTGCTGAAAAACAGCACTAGCTGCTTAACTCTAACCTTAGGGAACATTAGAACCCTTGTTATCATTATATTGCAAGAGTTCTATTGTCATTACGTTGCAACGGTTGGAACCTTAGCAATATGGATATTGCTAGTGTTTCATGCCTCCTTGGCAGCTCCTCCAGGCATTGACTCTTCCTTCTTCTCACAGCAGCAAATGACTCCAGTTCTCCTCAACCAACCAATCCACTCTTTTATAACACTCTACTTATTGGCTAGAGATGTGGCCTGTTAAAATCAGGCCTGCTCCTAATCCTTAATAATTAGCTCAGCTGCAACTCTTTAGGGGGTAAGATTACATTTTATATTTCCCTTATTTACTTATGTTCTATCCCCCTACAGGCCCTAACCTCTAGGGAATGGAGCTGCAGATTTGAGCCCAATTCCAGCTGAGCTGAGCCAAAAGGAGCTGAGTCATGCCACGTGGAGCGGGATGGAGCAGTCTGAAGTGTCAGTGCCACATGGATTTGAATCAGCAGAGTGCATTGTTCTGGAAAAAAATGGGCAGTACTGTGCAGACAATCCAGGCTTTTTGTGACTTGCCCGTCATTGTTTGTCATTGTTTTAGGCTCAGGGATGAGAGCGCCTGCTGCAAGGAGCACCCTCCATCTTGTCTTTGTCTGGGAAACCATGTAGTGATGCTCGCAGGAACAGCTGCCACCTTGCTTTTGTCCCAGCAGCCACATGGAACTAAGCTGAGCTGGTGAACACCTTTTTGTTTGTAAATCACCTTATCTTTTTGTGCACTTTTTTCATTAATATTATTGCTATTACTGTGCTTTTCTTATTCAATTGCTTTTTGCTTTCAGTAAATTGTTTTCCTAACCTATAACCTCTGCTTTTGTCTCTCTTTTGCTGTAGGGACTGGGGGAAGGGGAGTGGCTTATTTGGAGTTTAATTTTGGTCCAGAATTACAATACTACATACATTATCTTAAAAAAAAAAAAAAATCAGTGTAAACCTTTTCAACATTTTTTTTGAGTTCATAACTGGCCAAAATTGACTTTATTTGACACCTTATTTGTGTTTGTCTTGGTGACTCAGAGCTGAAAAAGACAGTCCCCTACTATCTCTAGTCACCCAATACCACCTGGACAGTTTATGCTTTCTGGTGAGCATAACCTAACCCAGACTAGCATGATGCTCTAACACATGCTGTCAGAAAGACTTGCTTTGATACAGACTACTAGAGCTGAAGGCTTAAATGGGACTTCCAGGCAATAACTATATAAATAATCAAAGGAAAAAAAGAAAAGTAAAAACAAACAGAAAATCCATACAGAAAAGACAAAATCCTGTCACTTATGGTAACATCTTTTTATGGTACGATATTTATACCTCATCTGCGCCCTCCTTTATGCTACTACAGCTGGTATTGAGAACATACTATGAAAAAAAACCAAATCCAAAGCAAAAACAAACAAAACAAAACAAAACCCCAAACAAAATAAGGGGGAATTTTTAGCAATTAAAACAACCCACTTTGAGGTTCTATTTGAGATGGATAGATCTTTTCTGAATACGGTGTGCAACACAGAGTAACATTAACACAACTGTTGTGGCAATGACAAAGAGCCAGAGGAGAAGCAGGAGTTTCTTAAGAGCTTCTTAAGGTGCCTCTTGACTTTTCTATCAAAGTCAAGAACTGCATAAATACCAACCTTTCTTGTACAGCCTTGAAGTCTGACAGCAGAAGATACAAGTGGGGAGAGGATGAGGGCCCCTATTTTTCAGAAAATTTCTTGACTAGGCAGGCAGGGAGATGCAAAAATAGGAGTCATGTACACCTCAATGATTGTAGCTATTTTACTTACTATGGAGCACGCAGCCTGTATTTTGGCACTGAATGAAAGCAGGAATGAAAAATGGTGGTTCCACATTTGATTGCATTTAGACTATAGGAATATTTAAAAAGCAAATCTAGAATGCAAATGTTTTGGCTAAATAGTTTCTTTGTTTTGCCATAAGCAATGATGAAAACTGTCTTGGGTTATATTTACTTAAAATGTGTAAAATGTTAGTATAAAACAAGTCTCAAGTCGAGAGGGCATTAGCAAGCAACGCGAGCAAAAATGCAATCAAGCTTAAATAGATGTTAGTTTTGTCTCTAATGATTTTTTTGCTATTTGTTGTATTCAATTTAAAAGTGTCCAAACATATTTAATAAGGTTTTAATTAGATACAACGACTTTTACTTGCCTCTATATGAGTTTCATTACAGTAATTACTTTAAGAATCTGAGCAAACATTATAAGTCATTGGTTAATGAAAAACGGGTTTGTATGTTTCACTGAAAAATTTCATTGGATTATCCCTATCTCAAAAAAATATGAGCAAATTCAAAATTAAAGAGACAATAAAATACTACTCATCAATAAACCTGTGCATGTGCTAAATCAGAATTGTTTATTCCTCCTATTATTTAAAGTCATAAGAGATGCAATGCCTATGTAATAGGATGACTATCAACCTGCATTTAGAGAATAGTAAATGTAGAGGGAAAGCATCCAAAAAAGTTCTTTTTTATTTTGCTTCGTATTTCTGGCCATACACATTGCATTACTAAACAGCATTCAGCTGAAGCAAACAACTTTCCTTTTGCTCAGAACCAAAGACTTATGTTTTTCAGTCCTCTGCCTGCCTTAGTTAGATTTTTTTCAAATTAAAATATTTATAGAGTGATGAAAAGATAGGCAAATACACATAAACTTATTTTCAGGAAGGCACAGGTGATTTCATTCAATGCACTTTCTCTGGGAAGCTTATTTGATGAAACATGCATTTATCTTATTGATGCTTAGTTTTGCCTCTAGTTCACAAATAATCCATGCAGGTTTATCCAAGAGAGTAACAGGGATGGAGTCTATGCTTTAGGTATTTGTGGACTCTGTAAACAGTTTAGTTTCCAAATTTTTTAAGCTCTCCACCCTTCTTCTGCTCTTTTCACAATGTCTTTATTCTGGGGAAAGGAGAAGCCATAAAAATTTAGATTATTCAATGATTTGGGTTAGAAGGGACTTCTAAAGACCATGTAGTCTACCTGCTTGCCAGGAATAGGAACATCTACCAATACCTATCAGGTTGCTCAAAGTCCTAAGCAACCTGACCTTGAGCACTTCCAGTGATGGGGTATACACAGCTCCAGACAATCTGTTCCAGTCTCTTACCACCACCATCACAAAAAACCTTTTGTCCTTATGTCCAATCTAAATCTACCCTCTTTCAGTTTAAGATTGTTGCCATTTGGTTACAGACTTTGAAAAAGAATGAAATTATGTCAGTGGGCTGTTTGTATTGAACCCTCTACTACTGGGTGGGCAATCTGGTCTTGTGAAAGGTGTCTCTACCCTCTGCAGAGGGGTTGGAACTAGATGATCTTTATGGCCCCTCCCAACCCAAACCATTCTATGATTCTATGAAAAACAGTGCTAGAACTGTGCAGCAACACAGTTTTTAATACCATAAATGGTATTAAACATGTTTAATACCATTAAACATGTTTTTAATACCATAAATGGTAAGGGTTTATACAGGAAATCTCCTACTTGTAAATCTCAGCAGCAGCAGCAGCATCTGTTTCACCTCTATCAGACTATGTATGATGGACAGGTGAAACCTTTTTACTCCCTCATTAGCCAATTCTCCACACGAGTGCACATAAATATGCTCAAAGATGCATGCATACTTTAGTCAGAGCATTCTTTCCTCTCTTCCTTCTCCATCAGCTCCAACACCAGCTACTCCAGTGACAGATTATTGCACAGAGGCAAAAAGTACATTTCTTACCTTCGTTCTGTCTTGAATTTAAATTCTCTGGCAGAAACAGCAGCTTTGGGCTCTCTGACAGGCATGCAAAGGCAGGTGCTACTTCAACAGTTATTGCCTACTTCTTCCCAGCGGAAGTATTTACTGCTTATCATGATGTACTTTGAAAACACAAGACTGTGTTCTTGCAGTTTTAAATTATCACACTAAAAATATTATTTGCATAAAGTCTATTCTTCTTGCCACTGGTGTATGAGAAAATATTTTGCTTTAGGGAAAAAGGAGGACAACATGAAGGAGCCTTTTCCTTTCTGCTTGTGTATTGCCAGCACTTGCTCCCCTCTTCCATCATACAGCCTGTTTTGGGACTCTGGCAAGCTGTTTTTCTATCTCTGAAAAAAATCTTTGCTCTTTCTGCACCATTAACATTACAGGTGGAAATTGTATTTACTCAAAGTGGATTTAATGTACAGAATCTGCCTCCTGCCTTTCCTGGTTATATGGCTATGTAGGTGGCCTTTAGTTAGGTTTGCTGCTATCATTTCAAGGGCACCAGCATATGCAAGGAAGTACCTGGATCCCTTGCTGGAATTTTAAATGCATTAAATTATTGGTTTTTCAGTTTCAGCAAAAGAGTTTGGGATCAGCTTGAAAGTTTCTTTGTTGGATGAATCTCCAGGCTTTGTTACTACAGAATGACAAACATCTGACAAATGACAACCTGCCTAGAGATAAGGATACCAATAAAATAAACATCTAGTCACTGCAGAGAAGCATCATTCATGCAACAGAGATTTTTTTATCTATATTCACAACTGAATGATGGAAAAGGATAAGCAGACATTAATCTGGTGTATTTTGTAGAGAGAAAAAAAGTGACATGGAATTCTGAAAGTCTAATGGCAATTTGTGCACTTCATCTGATTACTCTTTCAATATAATAAACTATTATGAGGAATTACTGCATTTTCATGATATAAAAATTATTGCCAGGCAATTCTAATCAGCAAGAATCAAAAAGTATATTTATTACATTTTATTGCTTTGGCTTCTTTTTATGTTAAAAATAAATATGAGAGTTACTCAGAGAGAAGATTTATGCAGGAGGCACTATGACTCACAGGCCTCACAAAACAGATGGGACTTATTAGGGCTGGGCAAATCAAATAACAAGCATGCTCCACACTTTTCAGGTATTTCAATGGCAGGAATAGGGCTTTTTTCTCTCTATGACTTCAGTAATTTCACAGCAATGTAAATTCATTCCCTTCAGTCAGACAACCCCACAGGTGTTACAAGTGATTTATGTCCCAGCGACACAGAAAGGGCTGTATGTCAAAAAGTTCTCCTGATCCCATTATTTGTTGTATTTTTCACAAACATCCATAAATAACTTCAACCCTTTCAGCACTATTCTCCATCTTTTTATATGAGATTTTCTTCTATTGTAGAACAAAATCATACAAATATTTAAACACACACATCCTAATTAGTAGTATAATTTTAATTAACTGGATTATACACATGATCAAGTGAACAAATACTTAAATATACTCCAAATCATAACCGCAGTGAGTCAGTTGCTCTTACTTCTGTTGTGTGACTCATCCCATGATGAACACAAAATTCTGTGAATACTTTACCATGCTAGTAAAGCTCTGTATAGTAACATTGCAAATTTGAATATCATTGGTTTTGTATAAATTGAATACTGCTAAAGATATAACACTATCAAAAATCATAAAGAAATTTACATATTTTTCCCTTTCTCAGAAATCATGTTAAGCACTGAAACAGTTTTATTTGGAACTACCAATTTTCAGTGAAACTTAATATATGTCACAATTCTCATTGGTCTAGCATGGAATTAATCTGTATGAAAGACCAACATGAAAATCCATCCAATCCTGCATCAGTTTTAAAAAATTAATGCTCTGTCTTTCCTTTCATGACCTATAAGTATTTTCTCCACCTATTCTCCTCCTAGTACAATTATGGAAATAGTGGATAAGGCTGCTGTGTCCTTTATAAAAATGTTGCTTAGAAATTGAACAAAATAGAAATAGAATATAGAATATTAAATTTACAAATACAGGATGAACAGAAAAGACCTGTAATTATTCTACAGACAGCAGAGTTTCTTGAGGAGAAGAAACATGCACCTAAGCTTATTACATTTACATAAAAATTGATGTAGTCTGTCAGGACTCAAGCAAAGCCTTAACACTGGCATGTGCCATTTCCCATGGAATTCTCCTGGAAAAGCTGGCAGCCCATGGCTTGGACAGCTGCACTGTGGCTGGGTTAAGAACTGGCTGGAAGGCCAGGCCCAGAGAAATGTGATGAATGGTGCTGCATCCAGTTGGTGACCAGTCAAAAGTAGTGCACCCCAGGGCTCAGTGTTGGGCTCAATCCTGTTTATTACATCTTTTGATGAATTGCACACAGGGATTGAGTCTAGCATTTGCAAATTTGTAGATGACACAAAGCTGAGTCACAGTGTGGATCTTCTGGAGTGTAGGAAGGCCCTGCAAGAGGGACTGGACAGGCTGGACTGATGTGCCAATACCAACAGCATAAGGTTCAACAAAACTAAGGGCCAGGTCCTACAATTTGGCCACAATAACCCCATGCAGGGCTACAGGCTAGGGGCAAAGTGGCTGGAAAGCTGTCCAGTGGAAAAAGACTGGTCCAAAGCAGCTGAACATGAGCCAGTTGTACCCAGGAGGCCAAGAAGACCAAAGGCATCCTGGCCAGGATCCGCAATAGTGCGGCCAGACCGGGCAGTGATTTTCCCCCCGTACTTGGCACTAGTAAGACCATATCTCAAGTGCTGTATTTACTTCTGGGCCTCTCAATTCATGAAGGACACTGAAATCCTGGAAATTGTGCAGAAAAAGTCAACAGAGCTGGTGAAGTGTCTGGAGCAGAAGTATCACAAGGAGCAGCTGAGGGACCTGGGGTTGCTTAGCTTGGAGAAGAGGAGGCTCAGGAGTGACCTTATCACTCTCTGGAGCTACCTGGAAGGTGATTGTAGCCAGGTGGAGGTTGGTGTTAGTGACAGGACAAGAAGACACAGACTTAAGCTGTACCATGGGAGGATTAGGTAGGCATTAGGAAAAAATTCTTCATAGAAAAGATGACTAGATTTTGAAATGGGCTTCCCGGAGTGGTGCTGGATCACTATCCCTAGAAGTATTTAAGGAAAGACTTGCCATGGCACATAGCAGTGTTAGGTCATAAGTTGGATTTGATGATCTCAGAGGAGTTTTCCAACCTAATCGTTTCTGTGAAATCTCTGGGGAAAAACCACTAGTTTCAGCTTATGCAAATGGATATTTGATTATAAAACAGCATGTAATATATTCTTCTATTCTCAGAAATAGATTGATATAAATAATAATGCCTAGGGCTTAGAAGCAGAGGAAGGTTTCCAGTATCATTCCCTTTACTGTCTGCTTTACACAATGAAGTTTCAGAGACCTGTGCTAGGAAGACAGTAAATATCACATTTTCCTCTTTTAGAATGTATAACACAGATATGAAGAAATCTCCAGTGACTTTGAGGCTGAGTGCCCCGAGTGATGCACATCTCTCTGCTACTTAGGAACAATTGAGCAAAGCTGAATGCAGCACCAACAGTTGTTGTACTGGTTATAAGCAGTTTTGCCCTCTCCAGCACAGGGAATAACAAAGTCAAAATCATGTTTCCTAGAGTATCTTGCTTGCCTCCTGACTCTGAGATTGTTTGCTCAGAGGGACATCACATCCTGTCCATGCCTTTTGCTTACTCTGAGAATAACAATCTGCTGCTGCCACTAGTTTTGCTCCAGTTGGAGAATGAGATGTAAAGATTTTGAGTTCCAAATCTGCACAGAGACTTGAAACATATGCAGGAAGGATTTCAGGGTTTGGGTTGTGGATTTTTTAAGGTTTTTGCTTTTTTGGATTTTCTAAATAATTCTTTGGGGAAAAAAAAATCCTAGCAGTGAATATAAAAGACTCATCATATTAAATTTCTACCTTAGTTGCTTGGAATTTACTGGAGCTGTAATAGGGCTTGAGCCAATATCACAGAAGATTCCACATCTAATCCTGTCACCAAGAAGATGAACAACCTCACACTTACAGAACATCTCCTATGTTTCTTTTAATGAAGACATCATAAATGAGAAAATTACTCTATTATTTCCATAGAAAGTTAAGAATTCATGTCATGGAAAGCTTGATGATGATAGCTGTACTATAGATGAAATTCTTGCACTTTGGTACTTAATGCATCTGGTTTACCACTTCTGGCTTTATAGCAGATTCCTTCTAAAAACCTAAACCATTCTTTTATCTCTTCATGTGCAAATTCAAATTTTTCCCAACCAGAATATTATTTCCATCCTGTTGACTTTTTTATCTCTTTCAATTTTCATCTCTCCAGAGAAATGACAGTATGAGTGGACATTGAGCACAAGGAAAGGAGTATAGTAGTCCTTAAAAACTGGGCCAGAAAAATCAATTTTAACTAATTCTCTTCAAAGAGCAGACAGTCAAAATTAGGGATTTTTTTTATATTAAACTTGTCCAGGTCATCTGTTCAGAAATCTTAACCACTGCAGATCTCATGGTTTATATTTCAATGTACTATGATAGCTCAAATAATAATTCTTTGAACTAAAGAACATTAATACAGACATCACATTGAAAGATGATGTTACAACAGCATTAAGAGGATGAAGTAATGTTCATCAAAATAAAAGGAAATTTATTTTCATCACTTTGTGACTATATCATCATATAGTTATAGGTTTCATTCTATTTCCAAGGGGTATCTGCTACTTCATTAATCTGGTTTACATTAAAAAAAACCCACAAAAACATAGAAATTCTGTTTCCAGTTAGATCTATACTTCATAGGTTGTAAAAAGTGTAGAGCTTATGATGAATGACAGAACATTCCAGGAAAAAAGCACAGTCAAGAAGTTGAGTATGATAATGAATAAGCAGATCTTCCCTCTCTCCCCATCACAAAGCCCAAAGTAGTACAGGTTTAATATTTATACCAGAGTCTTGAAATTAAAAACCTGAATTCTCATCTAATTCTCACTGATTTCTCATTGATAAGGTTTAAACTTTTAAATAGCTAAAAGTCATCAACCAGACATTTTCAGGAAATCAGTAATTACATGTTCCTCATCAATTTGCCCATCCTAGATAACACTGTATACTTTTAATTACAGGTGTGGCCTATATAAAGACTCCTCAAGTTGATATAACATATAATTGTTTTAAAAGCATATAGAGAGTTTTGGGAACTAGGTACCAATGTACTGAAATTGTTATCTCAATCTCAACAAGTATTTCTGACAATTTTTTATCATAATGTTTCTTTCTTAGTTTTCCAAGAGTTTTCTAGATTAGTAGTAACAACAATTGATCTTTCAGGTATCCATGAAAATTCACAAATTATTAGGTGCAAAGGAGAGAAATCCCTGTAGGTAGTTCAAGTGGTATGTTCACTGCAATAATAAATTTGCTATTGCTCTGAATACAGATAAGAGCAACAAAATTAGGCCTATAGATAATGATAATAATAAAATATATTAACAATAATTCTTTATAGGAATAAAACCATATGCATTGCTGCAATTAATTCACATTGAGATTAAAAAGTGTTAATGAGTACATTTAATTCTCTTATTTCTCAAGTTTTGAAGCAATGCAGATAAAGAAAAGAGTGAAATTGTTTAGAAGTGTGTCATTGTAAATACTAGTGTTTGCTTTAAAAAAAAAAGGCAAAAGAAGGAATACATATGCTCACAGGTGACCAGATTGAGGAACATTTCCTGTTTAAGTATTGCATCACTGTCATGCCCAGTAACTGGATGCTCTACCCACTTAACCATCTGTCCTATGCTACATCTAACATATTAGCTATTGAACTTCAGAAATGAAATTTCTAACCAGTAGTGTTTCTTGTTAATGGAGAATGTGTAACTATTATTTCTGCATTAAAAGATTCTGGTAATGATAATTCATTACTGGTGCATGAATTAGCTCTGATGCTATAAAAACTATAATTCTTATGATGAGGCAAAATAATTAGAGGAATTGATGACAAGAAAGAACAGTAACTCCACTTTCTCCCCATTTACAGTCACACCTGCTTAGAGATTAAATTGTATTTTTATGCTACATTTAAACAGCATTTTCTACAGGAATGCATTATGTTTCTGAAAAGCAATTGCAAATGCCTTTGTGAACTCAGCAGTATTTTGTGCTTTGCAGCCAGCACTTGTGTTAGTGTCAATTAACCTGTAATTCCACTTCCAAGAGAAGAAAAAATAGAAGAAATGTCACTCAGAGAAACATGCATTTACTTCTATTCAATGTGTAGTTTGTTGTAAATTTGTTTGAGAGTTTTGTCAGCCTTTTCCAACTCCTGAATTGGGCAGATAAAACTATAATGCAGTGTTTGATCTGAATACAACCTTTTAAAATTGCCTCTTTGAGATTACCTGCAGTCTGGGAATACATATTTTTGTCTAAGCACTCCAATGTCCCAGCTACAAGAACACCTATGATGGTTTTGTTAATCAGATTTGATTACCTGATTTATAGATAAATTTTTTTTTCATTTTATTATTTTCATATTTTTGAAATGGCAAAATAATTTTCCTCAGGAACTGCTGATCATTATTTCTGTCAAATCTTCTCTACAATGTCACTGAATTTCTTTTCCTTTCAAGTTAGAAGTTAGAAACATAGCTGGATATTTCCAGGCTGTTCTTTCTCCTGGCATCTCAGTCAAGTGAAAAGAATTGTAGTGAATACCTAGCTACAATATTTACTATGAGATCACACAGATAAAACCAAACATTGTTTAATGTCTCTTAATATCAAAAGAAACAGAAGGAGAACATCTGTTCTAAAACTCTACACCTTGGGAAAAGGGATTATAAAGCTATTCTGTCTGGCTGGAGTGGTTTCATTAATTATGAATGGACAGGGGCTAATAGAATATTTTTCATTTTGTTGTGAAGGGTTTTGAACAATTTGGTCAAGAATAGGCAACAATTCAGAAAAAAACAAAATAAGCCTAGTTGCTCTTAACTGCTCAGAGTGTGCTAGACACATGACAATGCCAAATCCAAAATACCACCAGCAATGTTGTCATATGCAAAAGTGGATTAATTTGACATTTTAACAACTGGTTAAAAAAAAGCTGGTAGAAGTAATGATAAAATATTTTGTAAGATCCCTATTGGCACCAGAGTTGTTCTAAAAAAGATCTGACAGACTCTCTCTTACATTCGCAATCATAGCAACAATACTTTAATCCTTACAATAGCTATTTTTGTGCATGCTGTACAGAGTTCATGTAGTCTTTTAATTCTGGCTGATAAATCTGTCATTAAATTTAGGTATAATTTATTTAAAATACATTAAAAATACTGCAAATTCAAAACCCACCATAGATGATGCTCTAACACCATCAGCAATAAAATCTGACCTTAATAAGTGGCTAACATTCAGAAATATGGTACCAAAAAGATTAAAACAATTTGCAGAACCATTATAAGATCTTGAATCAATGCAGCCTCAGAATATATCTCTTACTTAGTTACTGCTCAGTGTTTGTATTTGCAATTTGGTAATTTGTAGTTACCAAAATTATTATATTCTTTATCTGATGGCAGATAAAGATTTCAGTAATTTCTTAAAAATTATCAGAGCTTTAAAAGAAGTACAAGCAGCTTTCCAACTACAAGAATACTAAGAAGCCCAGAGGTGACCCACCAAATTAATAAATACAGGAGTCATAATAAATTTAAATTATTTGGCAACTTGCTTATTTACACATAGAGAGAAAAAACATTACATATAGAAAGATCCTGACCAATCAGATAATACTTTGTCTTAGGCAGAAGACGGCAATACATGACTTCCAGAAGATGTTTGCAATCTGAACATTCTGATTTCCCATATAAACTCACACGAATAATTAGTATCATATTCTATATTTACACATACAGATTTAAAAAAGAGAGGAAACTGTGGCAGATCATTGCAATTTGACAATCTAGTTAAAAGATCATGATGCACCTCCCCTTCCCCAAAATCCTATTAATTACTTAATTGCTGAAGGAAATCAGAACTGCGTAGGGGAGGACTTTTTAACATTAGTTGTTGTACTGAAGAAACATCACTGGGCATGCATTCCTCCTCCTGAGACTCGGTCTTTTTTGTCTCCAGTTTTTTGTCCTTAGAGGTTCAGACCTAGCCTCAGAAAAGCACCACCCTGCTTTTGCAAGCTGCTGGGTATAGGGGCATTAACCTTTCTAATCTTTTCTTCTCTCACAATTTTTGATTAGGAAGCACAACTGAAGTATTTAATTTACCATGATGTGTGCATGTGAAACCAGCTGGGATGTTTGAAACACTAGTGAAGTGCACAGTGAAGGACTGTTAGATCCTTACCAGCTCCCTGACTCCCTTTATGTTTAGTGAGGTTTTTTAATTCTTTATTCTTTCACTCCAAAGAGCCTCTGTTATGTCTATCTCCCTGAATTGTTCAGAGGTCATTCAACACCAAGGAATCTGGTGGAAAGTGGCTTCTTTCAGTTCTGCGTTCTTACTGATGCCCTGAGCAAGACAAACCTCTGAACCTGAAGATCTTGAACAGAGCTATCACTGGCAAGTATTGATTTCCATGTACAGGTGTATCCTTTTAACCATCTGTACTTGGAGATGGTTTCCCTTGTCTGCTGTCTACATAAGCTCTCCTTGTCTAGGGTGCTTGAAAAAGCGTCCTAAGATGACTTTAGATATGTGCATCAAATTCTTCCTACATATTGTTCAAGATTTCTGTCAGGAACTTCTTGTGAACTACAAGGGCATTCAGTCTGAGGCATCTGGAACACTTTGGAAATCTTCATAAATGTACTTCATTTGTAATGGATGTGTGTGGGAGTTCCATATGTCCTTCAGCCTAATCACAGAAACAGTTTGCTGCCAAACTTTCTGACACCCATGTACTTCAGGAAAATATCTAAAATCCTATTTCTTTTTTGATTTCTCTCAGGACAGAATTGTAGGACAGAGGAATGTTGGTTTTGGAAAATAGGATATTTTGTAACCCTTATTATATAAAGAAAGGATCAGTTAACACTTCAATGCTTTGGACTTGGTAAGATAGATTTATGGTGTAAATTATTTTAGTGTTTAAATACAGAAGGAAATAGCCATGTTTCTTGGATTAATTTGGCCCTAGTGAAATTGTAATTGTAAAATTGAAAATCATATGTGTAAAATGTAATCTAGGATGCTATCCAAGTTATATGCAGATAGCACTCCTGCAAAATTAAGTCAATTTTTCTCATTATTTAGAGTATTTTTCTCCGTGTCATTACATTACATTGAAATCTTGTAGAAGCTTCGTGTTGTTATTTGTCTTTCCACAATAGATTCTGTGCTGCTTAGGTACCATAAAATTAATCAGCAGTGGATTACCACCACGATAGACTAACCAGCATTCCTGGATCCAAGGCCAGTGATATCTTTCTTTTTCTGTGTCCCTATCACTATCCCTATCAGCTATCTTTCTTTCTCTTTTCCTCTTCCCTTCTGTGAGAGCAAATGTCTGTTGTTTGATACTTGTTGATTGCAAGTTTTCCTCGGTTGCAAATTCAAATCTGTTCAGCTGTTGCCAATATTGTTATAATTGCAAAGACCCCTGGATAAACATTATTATCCCTCCTGTTACTGCATAGAAAGAATTAAAGCAGCCTACCTTTTTCTCACTGGATGGGATGTGAAAAAAATTAACAAAATTTTTGCATTCTTGGAAACCCTCAGTGCACAGAGATTCTGAGTAAAATCTCCCAAGAGTCATAATATTAACAGAAAAAAAAAAATATCCCCAAACAATCAGGTAAGTTTCCAAAATCTGTAACACAGGATTTACTATGTTCTTAAAAAATATTAACTGCTAGATTCTACAGCATAAAATTACACATAACAAGACATGATAAAACTGAAAGATAGAACCATTATATTTTGCAGGTTAATAAGAGCATGACAAGGGTCAGAGTGGACTCAGAGCGCAATGAAGCTTCTTTCTATGTGTAGAGCCAACGTGGAACCTTATGAAGAAACAGTATCTTTTATATTTTCTTTCTTTCTTTGATTCCTAAAAATTACTATCCTTTCCCTGCAAAAAGGAAGGATTTTGTTTATTTGCATTCTATTTGTTTTAACAAAGTGCTTTCAGTCCACTATGAAAACACCACACATTGTGGTACTTTACAAAATGTGGCTTCTATTGCTGTTTCATTTATGAATTACTCTAGAATAAAAAGAGGTGATCTTGAGCTTTTGCCATCTCATTCTTTAACTTGACATCAGCTTGAATTCTCTTCTATCAATTGTCCTTTACAGTCTCTTCCCTGCCTAATCTGTTTTTTCTAGTATTTGAACTTGAATTATCTAATTTTCTGAATAACTGAAATCCTTGAGTCTCAATTCTAAATGCTCTTTCCTGCCCTTTTCTTTATTGCCTCATTTCCTTAATACTTCTATCATAATGAGTTCCTAAGAACTGCACACTGTATTTCAAATGTTGTCATGATCACTGCTGTCTTTTTCAGTGCCAAAATTATATCTTCTTTTATTTAGTTCTCAGGTAACACTCTTATTTTATTTTAGAGTTAAAGATATTACTTCAGCTTCCTAATTTCTCTTTTTCAGTGAGGTGTAGATTCTGATATTTTTAGTCATGCTGAATGTAAACATCATTCCCAAATGTTACCTCTCATTTAAGATGAGAGACTAACAGAGAAAGAATTTGCAGTACTTTATGTTTTTGAGAGTTAGAAAATGTGTAGTGTAATCATAAGTCCTTGTTTTGGCTGGGAAAGAATTAATTTTCTTTTTAGTAGCTGGTACAGAGCTTTGCTTTAGATTCAGTATGTGAATAACGTTGATAACACTGAATTTTTGGTGGCTGTTATGGAGTGTTTACTCTGAATCAAGAACTTCTCAGTATCAAATTCTGCCAGTGAGGAGCTGCACAAGAAGCTGGGAGGGGACATGGCCAGGACAGTGTCCAAAGGGAAAGTCCATAACCTAGAATGTAGAAAATGAGGGGTGCTTTGTTGCCAGCTTGTGTTAAACTGCAGCATTGTCAGGGCCTCTTGCTGGTCAGAGTGACCCCGAGAAAAGTTCAAAAGTCTCTTTTCCCAGCCTGGCCCTTGCAGAAGGAATATGGGCCCTTAATTTCTCAGTCTCAAAGTTGTTTATTGTAACTTATCTAAAAAATTATTTTTCTTGTCCTGCTGAGGTCCGCACATCAAGACAGTCCAGGCACTCTGCCTGCCCCCGGGGCGGTGTTATGTCTTTATACTAAAAACTACATATACAATGTTTACAATTACTTTCCAATACCTATCACCTTGGTTAGACAGTGAGCTTCTACTCTAAACCAATATGTAAGTGCCAACATCACAGCAGAAGGTGGAGGCCAAGAAGGAGAAAGGCAGAACACACTCAGATCCCTCCATCTTGCCTCCTGAACCTCCATTCTAAAAAAACCCCAAAATCTACTTTTTCGCCTTTTTCACTATCATTCTACTTAATTTGTCGTGTCTCTCAGATCTTCATCTAAGGTTGGTTACTTGCTCCATGGGTCATAATCAAAACCACAGGCATTTTGGGCTCTGTGCCAGGGGTCTCTGAGCCCTCTGGCAGGGGTCTTGGCTGCTCAGGACAGCCAGAGGGATGTCCTGGCTCCTGACACAGCCTGATATTAAATTTCAATTTTTTTAAATTTCTACCTCTCCAGATTTCTGCCAGCATAGTAAATGGTTTGTGCAAGCATGAATGTATTCACATGTAGCATTACTGTAATCCCTAAAGCTGATCCTCTTGATTTTAACTTCCACTGCCTGGGGGTCATGCTGTACTTTTGATGATGCAGTGCAAGATCCCAACAACAGAAAATCTGCTGGAAAGCTGTTGTAAAGAAGTGCAATAGAAATGCAAAAATTGGTATATATGGAAAATGAATGGGAATGTCTGCATGTGGAAAAAACAGAAAGAACAAACTAGAGAGGATAATCCTTGAATATTACTTGTATTGATGGCACCTAGATGAACAAATGTCCCAGAATATCTTGGGACAAGAAGGCTAGGAAATTTAGGACAAATTAAAGGAAAAGCCAAGCAGGGAAAGCCAACATTCAGATTAAACAAAAGATTAAACTGTAAGAGATGCCAAAATGAAGTTACTGAACAGAGTAGGGGACAAAAGACACCCAAAAAGGGAGAAAAAGTGAGTTCTGATGAATCAGACATAGAAAGAAAAGAATGAAGACATTGCCAGTGTGTTGGTGGCACTAAAAGGCCGACCAAAAACCAGCACACACTGCCTTGGCCTCCTAGCTTCCCATCCTACCTGTGAATATATCTTGGCTTTTCCCTTCTTCCCACAACTCATTCCAGCTTCAATTTCTGTTTTGTTGAAGCAAAGGGAACAGCTGCAGCAACAACCTAATAAGTTTGGGTATATTTTCCACAACTTAGTACCCTCGCATATTACGCTTCTGTTCAACTACCTTGCATGCAAGTCTTCAATCTAAACTCACTCACCCTTTTTTTCTAAAATATTTCCTTCCATCAATATACAACAAAGACATCTCCAAACGCAAAGTAACTGTCAGTTAAAAGCATCAGTGTTTCATGATATTTACAATGCAATGCTACATGAACTAAACAAAAAATAAATACTTAAAAGATGCCTGTAACTGTTATGAGGATAACACGGAGATGAACCAGCCAAAGCATCTAGAACAAAACCCTCTCCTTTTAGGAGTCTCCTCTGGTATTCTTTTTGTGTGCTCCCTGCTTCTCCCTTCCAAGTCTTCTCCCTCTCCCCAGATTTAATACAAATTTTGAAATTCTTGAAAAAAAGGAATCATCACCATATCCTGAGAACACTTTAATGGGCTTCCTTCCCATGTTTTCTGATTTGCTTATTGTCTGAGAAATTCAGCATATTGTTTGCATTCTGCTTTGATGACCCTTTAAATCTTTCCTTGAATATAGAATTTGCACACGTCTAGCAGCTCCTTCGCAGTCTGACAATGTGCAATAGATTTTTGAATAATTAGCTATGCAGGCTAAAACCTCCTCAAAGAAACAATAGCCCGAATAAGCAGCATTTGAGTCAATGCACATCCAAAACTGAATATGGATTAGGGTGATCAGTAAGCAGGACATATCCATCAGATCAGGTATTAGACTTTTTAAACCCATGCCTGCTTCTGATTGTAATTAAATAGTTAATTTTACTCAGTGCATGTCTCTTCAAACAGCACTGTAAGACAAGGATATACAACTATGCCCTTTCCTAGCAAACCAATTGTTTTGGTGTATCTTGTATCCATCTTGAAAAATTTTAAAACAACCATCTTCAATATCTCTACTCAGTTCTATACAGAGGGCATGTAAGAGACATGTCCTGAGAAAAAAGGAGAAGCATAAAAAGCAATATTCAAGAACTGGTTTGTATATAGAAGAAGATTATTTCATCTCCCTTTTTTTTTTTTTTTTTCTCAGAGAAACAAACCTGACCTAGTAACAAACAATCTCGGAAAATTCAGCACAACTATATAGACTTTTATTTTTACTGAAGACTATTTCCACATCAGTTCCTTACTGTCATTGTTCACAAGATTTCCCATCAGACTGGAAAGTCAGACAGAATAACTATGAATTTTACATTAGCCCAGTACCTTCTTGGACTACATTTTATTAGAGCCACATCTGATCAGAAAGTTGCATTCTTTACTAAGAATGAGTCCCAGTCTTGTTTTGTACCTTTTCACCGTGGACTCACATATAGATTAGATAGTCTGAACTGTGTGGATGTATGAGGAAAGGTTCTAGGCATGTTGCTGCTATTCCTGTTCCCTATCACTGTACATGAAAGCAGTACTTACTAGCTTTCCTTCTTTCTCTGGGGTGAATACCAGCTGCTCAACAATGCACTTACACTATTGATAAACAATATCAAGGGGATGGTGGTGGGATAAAATCACATATTACATGATCTTTCAATAGCCATCCATTTTCCTAGTAAGGTACCCCTCCAGATATTTACAGATTAAACAGTAACAGCTCACACTGAGACTGACAGATATTTGGAACAGCTACATGGCACTAAGTTGCATAAATAAAATTATCTGATAATCTATGTCAGCAAGACATATTCCTAAACAAAATGTTAAAAAGGGCATTTCCCATTCTTCACCTCTTCTCGTACTACACTCACTTGTGCTTCCTCTCAGGCCTTCAGGGAGAGCACCCTATGATTAACTGGGCTGTAAAGAGCTGAGTTACTCCTCAATTCCCTTCTATTGGATTTTTGGAGGATAGGTTTGAGGATCTCTTTAGGAGAGTACTAAAGGACTGTTATCTGCACCACAGTAGTTTAAACTACAATTTCCCTGAACGTATGGTGTTATCAGCCAAGAGCACAAGTTGAACTCATATGTTTGCCCTTAGCCCAAGATAAGCCAGCATGAAGGCAATAATACATTTAGATGAGACTTTTCATAAGTGAGTAGGACTCATTTAAAAGCCCAGTTAAACTCTGCAGTGAAAAAATGTCTGACAGCTGAAGGTATTTATGTGATTCAGGATAGAACATAAGGGCATGAGCATCACATTAAATTATCAGCAGAGATTTCAGTAAGAAACATACTTCAGGATGTGCTACATCTTGAACACTTTACTTTTTGCCTACCTTTCACAATGCATTTTAGATACAGTAAGTAATTTAAGGGAGAGAGTTCTCAATTCGAATAGCCTTTTAAAACAAAAGGAACTTTCAATTTGTATCAATGAACTTGAACCAAAGCTTTAAGAAAGAAAGAAGGAAAGCACCAAAAACACCACCAACAAAAATCCAAAGCAGATTTACAAGAAACTTCACATAAGTTCCATACATATCTTCAACACATGGAAAAAGAACACTGTTGATTGGAATGCAAAATATATATGTCAGTTACTGCTATTGTAATCAGGTTGTACTAATTTTCAACAATTTATAAATCAAGCTGAGGTATGTTTGTTGGAATTTTTTTGCCTGTAGGTATTTTTTTACTAAAGTTGGTTTTCGTATAACTTTCATTCACTAAGAAAAGTAGAACTAGGAAAGCACAAGAATTTGAATACTTTTGAAAAGCTAAATTTTTTACTGCTTTGTTTTCATCCTCAATTGGAATACAATGTCAAAATGTGGAAAAGTGATAATTTAAAATAAATAAATTTTAAAAGACAAAAGCATCCTCCTTTCTTTTAAAAACATTTGTGCCTTCTACATTATTTCATTCTTGCCATTAGATTTTTTTTTCATTTTGAACTGCATTAACACTAAGTCTTGATAGTGGTTTACACAAGACTTAGTTCATGTATTTTCACATGCATAAGACAAAAGAACATTATTTTTATTGAATATATAATTCTGTATTTTTTACATACCCTAAAAGACTGCCATGACTACACAACATCATTAATTTACCAACCCATTTTTAATTTATTTGCAAAAGATTATGTGAGACTGAGAGCTCTTTGTGGTGTCCAGTGGAGATAATACAGTCCCATTGACAGCAATGGTCTTTGGATGACATTCTGTTGCTCTCACCAGTGATTTGGAGAGAGCATGAATTCTCAAATGTCTTTCTGAGATCTCCCCCATATAGAAAAAAACTGCTTCAGATCATCTCATGAATTATAGCAGTTCCAATAATAAGTGCTGGCCCTGCTTCAAAAGACAAAATTTTGGAAAACAATCTGTCTCTCGCTAAGTGCTTAAACTCAGTTCTCAGTAGCTTGTGCCAAACAATCTATTTTGCATAAATTGAACTGAAGTTCTCCAAGGAGATTTTCTGTTCATGTTCCCTAGAGATTTCATAGTTTCCAGCTCAGTCCATGTCAAATTTACAGATAAGGGTATGACAGTCAATTATGAACCTAGCTGGTCTCAGAAATATATAAGGAGAAAAAAAACAATTTTTCATTCAAATTCCTTGTGATAATTCAACCTCAGAATTATGAAAATTCAGCATGAGGATGTGAAAGAAGAACAATACAGTCCTAAACCTTTGTGAATTCTGTTTTACCATTGAAAGTTCTCTGGTCTTCTTATTCCTTAGTAAATTGCTTTTCTCTGTCCTTTCATTTCTCTGTATCTTTAGTAGAAATAAAACCTTTCCTCTACTGCACCTTGTTCTGCTTTATTCCCCTTCAGTCTTTCACTATATATTGCATGGTTTCACACAGGAGTAAAATTTTAATCTCTGTATACATCCTTCAGACTCTTTGCTGACAGGGCAAATTTGTTAATTTCTTATGAATAAATAGCTAATGTTTGGATTACACTTAAAGTATAGGTAACTGTGAGCTTCTGGGGCCAAGTGTTTCCCTTCTGCAATTATTTATGCACAGTGACACTGAATTTCCTCAGAAAAGGCATGTGGCGCTTCTTTGTGCAGCCCATTTAGATAACATTTCCAAATGTTCAAAGACATTTTTGTGCTTTGTTCCTGTTGGAACCAGTCCATACATGAAGCACAGTAATATAAGTTATAGCAGCTTACACTCTCTCCCAGCCTATGTATCTATCCAAAAGCTTTAAAGAATGCAAGACTGATCCTTCTTCAATCCTCTGGAAAGCACACTCTCCTAAAATAAAATATAAATCACTAAACTTGTACCTTAGATGCACTTTGCACTGGGCCTGTAAACTGATCAGTCACAGTTACTTTTTGTGTCAACTCCCCTGTTTGATATATGTAATGTCTCTTGAAAAAAATCTGTAAATTGCTCTTATAGCTCCATGCCAACAACATATAACTACTCATAACTGGACAGGTGCTCTATGAAACTACTGAAAACAATACTATTGTCAATTCTTGACACTGACAAAATGTATTCTTTAAATTGATTTTTAAAGTGCTATCCAAATGCAAGCTCTAATAGAGCAAATGATTCTGTGCAGAAAAACCCTGATTTATACAAAAAAGTCAGAGCCTTTAAGCTTAGGGAAGATGGGAAAATCAGGCACGTTACATATCTCTGATTACATTTTCCTACACCATCTTTTTACTTTTATGCTCGCGGGGCACATTATCATAAACAAGTTCTTTCAGTGATGAAAGCTCTGCTAACTTTTGGTTAAAAGCATAGAGCATCCCTCTAAGAGGAAAGGCTTAAAGGACTGGGCTTGTTCAGGGAAAAGAGAAAGCTTAGGGATGACCTACTTCTGGCCTTTCAGCACTGAAAGGGAACCTGCAATATGTAGGGACACTGCTTACAAGGGCATGTGGTCTCAGCACAAGGGGGAATGGCCTCAAATAGAAAGAGTAGGTTTATATTAGATGGATAATTTTTTTTTTTACTGTGAGGGTGGTGGGGCACTGGAACAGGTTGCCCACAAAGGTTATGAACACCCTGTCCATCCCTGGAAGTGTTCAAGGCTAGGTTGCAGGGATCCCTGAGCAACCTAGTTGCTAGTGACACCTAGGAAGGTGTCCCTGTCCATGGGAGGGGGGTTGGAAATGGGTGACTTTTAAGGTGCCTTCCAATCCAGACTTCTCTATGTTTCTGTGAACTCTAATAATTATTTGTCAATGCTGCAGTCAGGATGATGCATAGCAAAACAAACACATGCATGACCAGGCTTTCATGCTGTTAGCACTCGAGATTGAACAAGAGAGAATGAACTTCATTGGAGAAGCCAGGTAGCTGCCCTTTCCTTGGGTCATCAGCTCAGACATGCCATACCATAAGAACCCTGCAGACCAGTAAACACAACACAATAATTGTTAATAATGGCCATGGGCTCTGTGCTCAGCAAACTCCTGCCTTTTGGCACTGAGCCCTGACTGGACACAGTGGTACTCTGCCTGCCCTTTCCCTGTTAAACATCACTTAAATGTTGACAGCAGCAGCTCTTCTAAAGCACTGGCAGAGGATATATAAAATCGTCCTGTGGGTGGGCTGCCATTGGTGTGTCAGTGTTGCCTTGCAGACACACACAGTGCAGTTAGTGTTATGTATGCACCTCAGGTCCCCGTGTCTCAGCTACATTTAAACCAGGCTCGAGGCTGCTGTCAGCACAGCTGCAGCGACAGCACAGCCTGAGACAATTCACCAGCAACACCACCAGGAGCTTTGTGCTGCCATGCCCGAGCTGTCAACAGCTGGAGAGGGGTTCAAACACAGCTTCTCTTCAGCCTATGCATTATCTCCCACAGATGTAGTCGGTTCAAAGACAAGAAGAAATAGGTACTCGGAATCTATTTATGGTGTGTAAAAGTTTTGCCTAAGGATAGGGATCTCCAGTGAACCTGCAATAAAATACACATTGATTTAGCAATTTACCGCAGGTTGTAGGTCACTGGTGGGGTGAGGGAGAAGTTCCTAACCTGCTGATCTGACAACACTAAGACCATCTGGAGAATTGAGGTTGTGACAGTTCAGCTATCTTATTTGCATATTTAGAGAAATAAAGGCTAGTTTATTAAAATGTTAAATATATTACAATTTACTTAGCCACTGCATACGCATGACTAAAAGCATGATTCTTTTATGCATATAATGGGTTTAATTAGGATAACCTAATTTCTTCTGCACAGTTATAAAGGATCTGGTGAGACCATTGGAAGAATTTAAGTAGCTCAGCTTCTTAATTCATGTAGTTTGAGCTACTTAAATTGGTTTTGGTTATATCTTTGACAAAGTTATCACAGATATTTACTTTTTATGAAAAAAAAATCTAAATCAGCATCTAGTTACCAAATTAATAAGGTTTGTTTTCTTCTCTATGAACTTGAAATACAGAAATATTTCAGAGTTCAGATAGTTTTCAAGAGAAGTGACCTAAGTCCCACCACATCCAAAACAGCTCTCTTGGAACATGAAACCTAGGATATGGAGTCTCATCCTTTTGCCTAGTACAGTACATCAGTGAGGTTAATGCAAATTCAGAGTAATTTAAATAAATTAAACATGAGTTCAAAATCAAGTTATCAGATATATCAGAGATTTCTTCTTTATTTTCAGTTAGTAATCTACTTACTGATTAAGAAACATGGTAATTATACTTGTACAGAGTAATCAAGCAGTGTTAGTCACCAATATTATTTTTAACAGTGTAACTTAAATACAAGTCATTTTCACAGAGTATTCAGAACTGGAACAATAATGGTGAACTACAGAATATGTTATTTAGTTCTGTTATTCAATGAGGACATAACAGTTTCTTGGGCAAGGTTTCTGGCATGCAAGTAAAAAGACTTCTAACTACTACAAATATGACTTTGGGGGTTATTTTCAATTAGATATCTCATAGGTAGATCTCACTGCTGATGGAAAAGAGTAGAAGAAAAAAAATAAATTAGGTGCCCCAATGATTTAAAGTATTTTTATTGAAGAAAAAAAAAATCCCCACAGTAAAACAAACCAAAAAAAACACAAAAAGAGTAAAATTTAAATCTCTCCCAAAAATTCCCCCCTAAAAAACCTCCCAACAAAAACTTGGAAGCATCAACATGGAAAATAAATGGCTATCTACTAGGGAGACCAAAGATTAATTTTTAAATGACAAAGGGCAGATCACCTCAGCTAACATCACATGTCTACAAGTAGGCATGTCCTAGTCATCCTAAACTCCTTTTGAAGTTAATGGAAAATAACAGGCTTGTGTATGTAATTTCCTTTTTTCCACTTATACTCTTAATCTTCTTCAATGAAATTTCTCTGAAGGGATATTTTATTTCCCTGTTAATTCCAGCATAGCAGTCTCTAATTAAATTAGTAGCTCTTGGGCAACAAGGACTTAAATTGTCAGCATTAAGTTTAAAGTTGTCACGCATCCTGTATGAAGTGTTACATTTCACGCAGAGCTTCCCATTAAGTAAAATATATGAAGAGAAAGGAAGATATCTGGGTCCACAGAAGCGACAGAACTGAGGTGAATAGATGTATGTCTTGTTCATTAGCCAAATGAAATTATTCAAAGACTTTTCCCACTCATTATGCAAACAGCATAGTGCTGAATTATGAGCAGCCCTTCCAAACAGCCTCTGTATCAAATGAGTGAGGGAGACATATATTCTATCCTTAATTTTATTACAGTTGAAGAAATATTTATATCCTGAAGGAATTTATTACATTTCAGAATTCTTGTTCTCTAATAAGGGTGAAAAGTCAAAGTACCCTCACAGGTCTATGGTTGTGCTTACATTCTAAACTATACTTTGAATCAAGAGTTTCCTGGGAACACACTAAGAATGGCAAAAATTGCTTTTGACCTTTTTAGTTAAAACGGATGACACATTTAATGTGAATTTTTTTTCATACACGAGACTTATTTTTCATAAATTTATGCAGAAATAAATTTGAGGCAGTTTTGTGGGATTTTGCTCAAAGCAACTTTTTTTTAAACTACAAATATTGTATTAAGTTTTATTGCAGAAAACTAATGTTAAAAATTAAAAAGGCAGAAATTATTTGCTACCTACTTTTAATGCTGTACTATAACTATTAAGCATTATTTCCATTATCTCAAAGGATCCAAAATGCTAACCCTCTTTCATTAAAAAGTGTCATTTTTGTGTTTTTCTAGTTTAACAATTCTCTGGAAAAATGGACATTAGACTTAGATAATATTCCTGAGAGTCTAAATCAAGTAGAAATTCTCCACTCTTGGAAATAGTGACTGATCTGTGGACAGCAGAACTCCTCCTGATAATGGCTTGGCTAATCTCTGTCCTGAGCATCCCGGTAACCCTGCTTCAGGGATACAGTTGGCAACTGATTTATTTGGAACACTTAAAGCCTCCAATTTTACAGCTTTCTACTAATGAGCCCTTTATATTTTGCAGTGATCCAGTAGTCAGCATGTTTTACTGTTTCCTGCCACATCAGGCACATGGAGTTGTTTTTTGATTTTTCCATTAGTTGCTAATAGATCTGAAAGCATTCCTCATTATTTTCTTTACCACCCAATTTAGACAGTTATTTAGCTTCACTGAATTTGCAATTCTGTTTAATGTCACTTTGGCAGAGGTTGTACTAAGCTTATCTGGTCACAAACCTTCCTATATTCTTTGCCTTGGCACACATGTTCACAAATTAAAATTCAGGAATTGGTTAAAAGTTTGTAATGTACTTAAAAAAATATAAATATAAAACCAGTAATATTTTGTACCTCAATGCATTTGGGGAAAAAATAAATAAGAAAATAAGCAGCACTTAGTTTGCACTTTTTTTCCATTTTATGAGAGATTTGACATGATCCTTAAATTTGGATTAAAGCAGGTAAGGACAGTGACGATTTAGCATGTGATTTAACCTGTGCATAACTCACTTAAATGTAATTGCAAAATGAAAATTATCCATTTACTTTCCCAGTAATCTGCCCAATTAATCAGCTACAGAAGGTCACTCAGCATTAGACAGATAGTGCTAGACTTAATGCAAATCTTCCATAGCATTCATTAATTTTATGTTAGCAGACCACTGTAGTAACCCAGAATGCATTAACTCAGTGGCAGAGAAAAGAGTTTTATGGACCTGACCAATTGAGTTTATTTCAAGTACTATAAAGAGGAGGGGTAAGACTTTTGCAGTTAATACCATACTATCCTAAAAGACATGATTTTCACCATTTCTTTACTTTCTGTTTTTCATGGCATTGTTAAAAAACTCACAAGACTATCACCTTAATAATAGAAATTTAAAAATGGATTCCACTTCCAAAAAGTAACCAAGTAACCCACTAAACAATCATAAAATTCCCAATGAAAAATCGTATTTTTTCCTTAATTTTCAACTCTTTTTCTGACCCAGGCAGATCACAGACTATCCTATTAAGGGGTATTTTGAGTGTTGAGAGCATGTTTGTGGTCAAAACCTAGCTGGGCTTTTTTTATAGGAAAAACCTTCCACAGCCAAGCTTCAGTTTAGCCTATCTGGGTGTGTAGTGTAAGGCATTCAGACCTCTAAGTCAGACTCTGCTCAGTGGATTCCTCTCTGTAGAATCTACTTATGTGAGCCTAAAAGTTTCCTTGATAGAAGATTCCTGCTTCAGCAAGGATGCACTGATTACAGCCCATATGTCTACCTAGGTGTACCTAGGTGCACCAGAAATAATATATTTTTCCTCCATATTAACCTTATTAATATTATTAATTTGTTTATAAATCTAATATTTTAAACCTGATATATGGGACCTTCATATATACACAATAATCTAAATACAAAGCAATTGTTATGGCTATAAAAATCTAAATTTACTTAGTATTTTAGCTCAATAGCACAAAACTTTTAGGGTATCTGTTGAGAATTTTCTTCAAAATCATTTTCAGATACTTAGAAGCAGAATACTAGTCAAATGTAAAATTACCCTATAAAAATAATTCTCAGGATATAACATCATAAATTTTATGTAATTTAATTTACTGATGAATCATTTCCCATTCAACAGTATTGTCTATAGGTATATCCCATCTACTGGAGAAAAGTTATTACTGGCAGAGATAATTTATGGAATCACCAGAGTTAACCTTTCTCCAGGAATAAAGACACACTCTAAAAGCTAAACTGTTGCGTGGGTTGGTAAAAGCTTTGCACATGATGGGTTTTGTGACAAAGCTGAAGCCTTGAAACAGCTTTGAAGTAGAAGTTTGGCAGTGCTTCAAAGCTTAGAGACGGCACAGCATAAAGGACTGTTCCCACTTTTCCCTACATTGGAAATAAAGAGACTAAGGCAGAAGGATGCATTAAAAGGAAGAAATATTAAAACTGGTTTTGCCAATTGGGTAAAACATAAAAAGAATAAAAGAAATTAGTTTTCTTGGTTTAAACACACAAAAAAGAGGGAGAACATGTCTGAAAGGACTTTTGAAAGAAGAGTATAATTGACTGAACGGTCCAAGTTTAAAGCCAAGAATTGTAAAAATCATTTTGAAATAAACTGCTGTTCTTTTGAAGAGAGATTTCCTCATGTTTATATACCATTTATTCTTTTCCAGAAAATTTTAACTGTGATTTTTCTCAGTGGATCTCTTCCACAGAAATCAAACAATTAACACTTCCTCCATTAGCCTGTTCGACATTAAAGGACATGCAAATTTGTGGTAATGATAGAAATAGAAACAATTAAGTGAAAAAGGAAGAATGTCCTTCCAGATGTACTGACAGAAATTCCAATGAGACCTACACATAATGTAAATAAATTATATGGAATTTTTTAAATAGGTAAAATAAACACCTGTCAAATAGTTTATGCACAGCTGTTCAAATTTTTGTGCAGAGAAATGTATTAGATTACTTATCTAACAGTTTGGTTCTTTTGGGGACAGATTTTTTATATATAGATTGTTTTCATAGTTGGATTATTTTCAATGCTAAAAGAATACATGCATGAAGAATTACTTCAGAAATCTAATCCATGTTTCAAATTTCTAAGGCATGGATTTATTTTTTTCTATTGAAGGCCAATAAAAAGCTAACAGAAAACAGACAAAATCATCTGTGCATAGAACAATTGCAATAGCCAATTGTGTGGGAAGCTGGAGGGCTGTGACTTGCATACCACACAATCTAGGGAGGAGTAAATTTCATTCATCAAGGCAGGAGACGATTAGGATGCAATCATGGACTTCAGGGTAGGGAGGTAAAAGTCTCATTCTAAGCTGTGGTCATTCAGTGTCAAATTTACAGCCTCTGTGGAACAAGACACTATTCTGAAGCAAAGGAAAATGATGGTCAAATAAGGGGTCATTATACCCGAAGCAGAGTGGGAATGTGACAAATTTACAGGTTCCCTTCCCATGCCTTACTAGGTGTGTAGCTCTATTACAACTTGCCTAATAGTACTGCAATAAAACATCATTCACATTAACAATACAAGAAGCTGTCTCCTCAAAGCACTGTTCCTAAAAGTGGCTAGAACTTCTGCTCATAATAATCCAAAGCCCTCAGGTCAAAGCATCCAAATATCTTTACCCAAAGTAAAATACATTTTTTTCAGTTCTTATGTTTTCAAAAGCAGCCCATCTTTTAGACCTTGTCGCCATCACAGAAAACCCGATTGTCTACTGGCATCTTTACAAAAAAATTTCCTAATTTCAAAAAAAAAAACCAAAATCAAGCAACTTGATGACAAGATTTTACTAAGCAAATGACAAGCAGAAAAATAAATAACATTAATGGCAACAAAAAAAGCAGGGCAAAATGCCACAACACTGTTAGGGAATATAAACTCATCTTTCTGCAATAGCTGAGAGAAGGGGAACCACCCCAAACCAACAGAAATTCCAAATGATTTTGTTTTTTACCAAGTACTGTCTAAACACGTATAAATTTAATCATAAAAATTCAATGATCTTCTGTTATTGATGCCTGAGAGGCTGTCTGGAACAGAGGCTAGACAGAGTTAAAGGAATAAAGTAGGTATTTATTAAAAGGCCTTCAAAGGCACCTTGGGCAGCACAAGAGCCTGGCTGTGGCTCCACCCAAGATGGACAACAGGTTTTCACACGAGTTTTCACACTTTTATATCTTTTGGTCCATTTACATATTGGTATTAATTGTCCAGTTTCAGGTTCAAGTTGTGAAGTCCCATCCTCCCAGATTGTTCTCCTCAATTCACTGCTGTTTGTACTTTTTGGGCTCAAAGCTGCAACAGTGTCCTCTGTCCCTCAGCGTGGAAAAGGATTGTTTTGTCTGACTAAGCTGTGAAGAGAACTTGCTAAAACTTTATATGAAGTTCAGAGTTACACAATAATGCAGTACAGAATCTGAAAAATATGAAAGCTAAAACTTAAGGCATCATTATTACCTAATAAAATATACTCCCTTCTGTCCAAAGCAAGCTGCACTATTACAGCTTCTTACTAATTACCCAGGACTTCATACCATGCCATTGTTTCTTCCCAGCCTTGGCTTCAGGAGCCAACATATTAACTACAGCCCACACAAAGAAGACCCAGAAATCAATTTAAATGCCACCTTTTCACCTCTCTTGATTTCAAGGAATAGCTGCTTTTCTCTACATCTACTTCTCAGTAATCATAAAACCCAAATGGTTTCTGCCATTAGTGTTTACAAAATCCATCAAAACTGCAAAACAGAGCAGATGCAACCTTTATTTTTTTTTACTTACTGACAATTATAAAAATAGTAAGCAAAGGTCTCACAAGGTCAGCTGTTTGTTGTGTCTGCTAATTGTCAGACTATCAGTTTTTTTAACTCACTAATTATTCACTAAATTAAATTTAGTAAAATTAAATTACTGATTGTTTTCTAAGTCACTAATTATACCATGAATTTCATATTATGAAGATAGCTAGAACAATGGCTCTATATAAAAGATCAAGAAAGATATTAATCACTATCTCTCCTGCTACAGAAAGTTATTATTATAATCTGGTTTAAAGGAACTAGTTGTATTTAAAACCAACATACTTAATTCTAGAGGCTATACTACTGCAAAGTATTTGCATGTCTTACATAAATAATGCATACAGTGAGTGAATACTTGTCTGTACAAAAATACAGTGTATTTTCTGAATAGGTCTGAGGGAGAATGCAATTGTATCTCTGCAAATGGAAGATCATTGGAATCTTAGTAATTTCTAGTAATTTCTTTTGCAGATTTTGAGCGGAAAAGAAGCAATATTTCACTGAAACCAATGCATTAATATTCTGCATAATTTATTCCTTGTGTAGAGATTCTTTACGTTATTTCTGTGCTTTCTCCTCCCCATCAGTAAAGCATCCTTAAAAGCAGACTATCCAAAAGTGTACCAGCTTTTTCTGACAGGTTTGGAACGAGCTCTCTCTGTACTAATTAGGAGGATCTTTGGGTGTTCTCTTACAGCATGTACTAAAACTTTGTCTCAGAATTAACACTATAATCCACCCACTATTAGAAGTATCACACTTCCTTCTTTTTTTTTTCACATTATGATCTCCTCTACAGTCAAGGACTAATGTGCTTAGCTTGTCAAAACGTCAGAAATTAACTTTTATAAGATGTTATATAACTTGTAAAAATATTTTGGTTTTATGAAAATGTTGCCAAAAGAAAAGAATATATGAGCTCAGTAGTACCTGAAGAGCATTAACAGATACATCCCCAAACATTCCCACTGAAAAAATGTATTTGCTTTTCTTTAGAAGTGACAGCAGCTGTGCATAAGTAGGTCCTACTTGATATATAGGCTTACATGCATGGAAGGACTTTCAGCAATTTCTTACAGGAGGTTATTTTCTACTTCTCTCCTACCAGCCCATGCAAACATAAAACTCACTGCTTCTTTGTGTCCTGCTGCCCTCAGACAGAGCAGGTGTCATTTCATTGCTTCTTTTCATGCAAATGTGGAAGCTTCCAATTTTAAATACACAGTTTTTTTGCAGGCACAATAGGAAACCTTGTTGTGCTTCTTACTCTGGGTACAACAATTTGACAGCAATTGGTCAAAAGGCATCACCTTTATGGGCCAGACAACACTGAAGGAAGAAGAGCTGTTCTCTCCTTAAGCATGGCTCATTTGCCTGCAGAAAGACAAACACAATGTACCACTTTGATGTAAGAAATTTGGAGTTGAGAGCTATACTTTTAGAAATTTTCAGGCATCAAACAGTATCTTGCAAGGATGAAACAACAGCATGCAGGGCTGTATCAGCAAAAGGGTTTCCACCACTTCCCCTTTTTTGGCACCACTGGACCACATCTGGAATATTATGTCATTTTGGGCTCCAAGGTATTTGAAAAATTGGAAAAAAGGAGTGACTACAACGGAGGGCTAGCAATGAGGTAGAGGGGGATTTGAGGACATGAGGCAAGGTGGTGAGAGCTGGCCTTCTTCAGCCAAGATAATAAGGGAGGATCTTATCACTGTCTTCAGAAAGGTTGTTCAGTGTGGTGGTATCTCAAACCTTAAACACTAAATTTTGATGGCAACACACTAAGATTTCACTTTGAGTAGAGGTTAATACAAGATGGCTGTGAGAGATCAGATCATCTATAAAGAATTCAGGTGGATATGGAAAGTAACAGTGACTCTGTACTTCTGTTGATCCACTTACACACACAGGGTATTTCCAAATCAATTTTGTTCAGAACAGAACTGGTATATCCCTTACAGATACTTAAGAGATTCTATGTCAAATTTCCACGTTAACTACAACTGTAATCTTTAAATTACGTTTTTCAGTCAAAAGTAATGAATGTACTTCTCTCTCATGACAGAAGAGGTGTTTTTTTTTGTCTAAAAAAACAAATCAAAGGATTGCTACAGTTCTCAAGGAGATATTTTCTCCATCACCAGCCTGTGAGGGAAAAAAAAATTGGCAAAACTTGTCATGCATACTTTTCTTCCAATTAACTTATATTTTCACAATACAAATATTCTACTTAAATTCATTTACCTTCTCATCTAAACTAGTCTTGATGTTATTTCATTGTACAGAACTACCATACTGCATTTTTGGTTATTTTATTACTTTGTTATGAGAGGATGAGGTAAATAATCAGCTCCTTCACAGGAAACCTTATGACTGCTCCTTGTTCTGGTTTGACAGATTCAAATGGATATGCTAATAGCAAAGATTAGTTTCACTTTCAAAGTCTCATGATCATTTTATCTCACAGTTAATGTCATCTTCACACCTTCCAGCAGCACATGATACCACAGATCATTTCTTTTGTGAAAATAATTCTTTTTAGTGTTTTATTTGGAGTGACAGTGACTGAGCCACTACTAATCAACCATATAAGTAGATAAAAAAGGGTGTTACAGGGGATATATCTCCTTATATCACCCACAGATACCACTCAATACCACACTAATCTCATCTACAAAGAGCCACTTTACTAATAGAAGAAAGGAGGTATCAATATGCTCCTTCACAACCTAACATATTTTTTCCATCTTCCATTACAAATGATACTTCTACACATGTGACTGGATAGGAAAAATTATTGGTTTATAGAGCTAAATAGTTGATTCAGTTTTGGAACTGAACTGACCAAACTATTCCTCTACTCCCCCTGCTCCCAAAAAACATATGTATTAATGTACATATGCATTATTTTCCTCCTCATAAAAGTGAAGTGTAGCTTAAATAGATACTGAATCTGATTTTACGTTCCTTGGCAGCAAAATTAGATTTCTTTAAGTTATTATAAACACAACTTTAATAAAGTGTACTGCATACAAACAGAATTTAAAAGGGTAAGCATTCAGGCACTGATTTGTATTTTCCAGAACTCCTCATTACCTTTACTTTCAGAATCCATCCAATTTTTTCCCTTTCTATCTCTTACAGTACTACTAACAAAACAAGTAAGAGCACATAAAATATGGTATTAACATCTTCTTCTATTTTATTGAAAATATACAGACCAAATGAAATATAAAGCCAAGGGGATATTAAAAACTCTATGGATCGACATAAAAAAGATGCCTTCACATGCAGACACATTTCACTATATGAAAAAGTATACTTTATTTTTCTTTCAAGTTAATGGCATTGATTGCTTTTTAATTAAAGGCATACTGCAGAAGAAATGCAAAAGAAACAAAACCAAAAAAATGATTCAAATATTTCTGCATAAAACTCCAGATCTTCAATGGATATAAATCAGTTTAGAAGCTTAGAAATAAATGAGATATGCAAATTTGCATATGCAAATGCTACAAAGCCCAAATCAGAATAAAATACTTGAGTTATAGACTACAGATGTTCACATATTAAGTGAAAGAGGTGAATTACTTTTTTAGATAAAACTGCAAGAATAAAATTTGTTATACACATAGATACACAACATTTGAATCAAAGTGGTCACAGATCTTTTGCTTGGGATTTTATGGCTGTGAAATATGGAAATGGAAATTATCTTAGTTAAAGTAATTCTGCTTCTTTTTTCCGCACAACAGTAGTCTGTAACTGGTGAAACTTGGCCAACTCAATAGAAATAACAAGAAAATAAGAAGGGTCCTCTCTTTGTGCCACTTTAAGCAAAGGTAGTTTAAAGAGAAGAGTTTTTACTCTGCTTTGTTTTTCTCTCAATGTACTTCATATTTACAGCAGCTCAGCAATGTAAATATATTTAATTCCCAAAGTCATGCCCCTTCTAGTATCTGCAAATGACACAAAAACTAATAAAAGCACTTGCAAAAATATTGATTTCTGAAACCTCCTGAAAACCCCAGAACTTGGTGCCATCTTTCATGACATAAACACAAAACAACAGGTTCTGATACCTCTGACATATTTTGAAAGACTTTCAAAGTATTATTTTGAAAATACTATTTTACTGATTTTTACAGATATTGAATCTGATATATCTGAATAAAAATACCTTTCTTGTTTTCTTCTCTGCACAAATTATTACATTTATTACACAATCTGCTGTGAAGCTCTTTCTAACTTTGCTAATGATCTCTGGGTTTGCAAGAAAATTGTTTACTAGTGTCCAGTGTCCTCAGAAATCACAAGTTCTCAGCAAACTCTATGGTGAAGGCTCAGCCCTTTTAGATAGGTTCTTGATCAATAATAAAATGTTCTTAATCAAAAAATTTAAACTTCATGGGATATTGAAAGAAACTCACAAGTGTAAGGAGTGCTTTGTAGGACATAATTTTGACTTTGCCCCTATGCTGTAAGAACAAATATCCATGCAGTCAATAAATAGCACTCACCAAGACAAAGCATCAAGGTTGTGTTCAGGAGTTCCATCCTGCTAGCAGAAACAAAAATCCATATGAGGACGCCTGGGACATGAGAAGAGCACAAAATTGCTTTGAGCCACTGCGCTCATTGATAAATGGCACACTAAGAAAAAGACATTTCTTTCCTCCCTCACAGTGGTAGCACTAATGGAAATCTATAATAAGTTATTTTCAAGATCATGCTTCATATTATTTAAATTCTCCCCCAACATATAAACCAAAATCTTAAGAAACAGACAGAAACCCAAGCTGCACTCTGGGACATAGAAAGCTTTCATTGCCTACAACTGACAAGACAGAGGATGAAGATGATATAACAGTTACTACAGCCTAGGACACAATAGAATCAGGTTTGGTTTTCTGACTCCCTCTACACTAAAACTTTCTCTAAAAGGCAGTCAGCTCACGTGGTGTTTGGCTAAGCTAAACCATAGGCACAGAGGTTTAGCTCTGTTCCCTTTCTGAGTAGAGAACTCAGATGGTTTCTGCAGTATATTTCAATAAAACCCATCTCTCCTCTTGAGATTTCAAAGTAGAAAATCCATGTGTGAGGTAGAGAGGAAACAGCAGTCCCAGAGTTCACAAAGGGGCCAGGTCTGCAGACCATATGCAGCACACATCTCTATGAATGTTCACCAGCCTTTAAAAAGAGAATATTATTGCAACAGCTACATCTCATGAATTATGAACACTGCAGACTTTGAATCCCTACAAAGAGAATTCTAAAAGCTTGTTGAGCCCACCTCTCACTGAAGGGAGCTGTGTTTGGAATACTGATCCTAGACATTACAAATTAAAAGCACCAAAACTATGTAAGTAACAAAAAAAAAAAAACAAAACAAAAAAAAAAAAAAAAAAAAAAAAAAAAAAAAAAAAAAAAAAAAAAAAACCTTCAAATGAGTTAGTTCAAAAACCTTGTTTTGTTTAGTTTCTATCTGGCCAGAAGGAGGTATTTTGGTACAGGTATGAGTAAAATATGCTTACAAGATGGTGGCTTTGCCAAATGAGAGACAAGAAGAATAGTATGTCAAGAATCTTGCCAAGCTTCAGCTTGACATTTGGAACAGCCCATTCTTGGATAAACCTAATTATTTCCTGTTTTATGACCTTTTAACACTGTGCTGGCTGAATGCCTACGTATTGCACACCCTGCCAAAGAGGAGTTAGAGTGACCTCCACATCACAGTGATGGGCCGTCATTTGGACACAGCACGTCCTTCATCAAGAAGTAACACACAATACTTAGAGCAAATGCCAAACATATGCTGAGCTTCAAGATTTAATGACTGCTTGACTGAAACATTTCAGGATAAGTAACTTAAAAGTATTTACCTTATGCACATTACTGAAGTTTCTGATCTTTATGAAAATACATGGGCACACACAATTTCTGGGTAGTTACTGTTGGTTATCCTGAAGGATGACTCATGGCTGCCCATAAAGTCAAGTAGAAATGGTTACTAAGACTGCAAGCTCAGTAAATTAAAAACTCTTATAATTTGTCAATCATGTTGTCAGGAGATGGCAAGTTCCCTTAAAAGAGACCTTACAGTTACTACATTGGTACTGATAGAAAAATGTGAAAAAATCTAAAAATTAATTCTTTAATATTTGGTAGAGAAAATCAGCATGAATTTGGATAGATTTCAAAACTCTAAAAAAAGTAAGAGAAACTAATACAGGCAGTCTTATCCAAACTTATTTTTGTTCATTTGCTTTTATTCAATTTCTCCTTGAAGAAATTTTTTGCATAAAATCGGAACAGTAGAATTCCACTAATCCAACCATACAGGGTAGAAAAGCAGACAAAAAACACTTACAAGTGACTGCAAATAAATTTATCCATATATCTCTGTCTTACAAAATTAAGACAATAATGTCCAAAACCATAGGATCCTTGAAGTACCATGGGGTTTCTTAACCATTTTTGGGGAAATAAATTATTAATGAAAATTTCATTTTTATCTCTTTCATAGACACAAGAGCTTCTATCAATTTTTAGAGCTTCATTTCATTCGAAATGAGGATAGCCATGTAAGGTTTAAAATATTATCACAGCATCAAATCTGAAGAAAATAAATTTTGTTTGAGGCAATGGAGTTGATCAGACAATAAATTGGAGCTATTAGATCTTAAAATATGAAACTGAAACATTTATCAGAGATTTCTAAAATTGAGTCAATTTTCACAATATTAGCTATGAAAAAACCTAAACAAACAACAAACAAACAGTAGAGAATGTGCATCCAGTAAGGGCACTATGGCAGACTTTCAAAGAAAGTGGATAAAATGGGGATATTTAAAACAGAAAAAAACCCAAACAAATCATACTTTGAGAAATTTCATAAATGCTTATAACTGCCCCCGCAAAGTGCCACCTTGAAAAAGATCTACATTTTTGTTACAAAGAAACCATGCCCACAAAAACACATCACTTATACATGAAAATTATAATTTGCCTAAGCATTTTTAAATCATCTCCTGCTGACATATGTCCTTACCTGTTAAATGATATTCACTTGTAATAATTATGAGGTAACACATTTGAAGTCAGTAATCCACATAGGCTTATGAGCTTTTCTAAAAAGCAATTCCTCAGTGAAAAGAAAGAGTGAAAGATGGAAGGATATTTATTATTAGAAATAGCTGGTGTTTCAGACTAATTGGGATACGGAAGGGGTGCTAATAAATTTGAGGAGATTCATTTAGCAGGCAAAGCTAGCTGGCCACATTCCTTAAGAAGTGGAATATTGTATTTATTTTAAATCCACAAAAACACAGCTGAAGCAGTCCATGCCTAACTGCAATAGTTAGACAAGACACATAGAAAAGTAAAATACTTTCAAAGAACATATGCAACCGATTTTAACAGAATAAAGAGTTACATGGCCCATTGGAAGTGCAGCAAAATATTATTTTTCACAATTAATGTATGTTAGAATTGTGAGGATATTGTCATGTATCACAAAGCTGTTAATGTTCAACAGCCCAGGCTAGCTCATTGTAGGGAGAACAGGGGAAAAGTTTTTTTTGACAGGTGAAACTTTAAAAGAAGTAGGGTGTTTCAAGCTGCTGAGGAGGTCTGGATTGTGAAAATAAATCCCTGAGAGATGGATTATTGGGCAGGTAATGGCAAAAAGCATCTGATAAATTGCAGAGTTATGTGGTAAACTTATTTATTACATGCCTATGCAATTTGTCACAGGGCTGTCTCATTTATCACTTCCCCATGCAAGATGCATATATTAATATTGCACACTGCTATCATTGCCTGACAGCTTATGATCCTGTTTGTGAAATTCATACATCATTTTTCCCTGCTCTCTCCTATCACAAGATGTTCCATCCAGCTATATTTCCAGATAAATGCTAAGAAATGATTCCTGACCCACCTGGTGTCGTGCCGTATGCTACTAATAATGTAGACTATAAGTTATGTATTTTCATATACAGACTGTAGGGTCAGTCATTGCTGTCCTGTTGCTCACAGATTTATTCTATCATGATAGGTTGTTGATCAATCTGCAAAAGCTGGTATTCTCACTCAGCTGAAATGGATCTTGTCAACACCACTCTGCTAAAACACTCTTTTAACAAAATGGCTGATTCATGAGAACACTTCTTGCAGTTACTGTTTTTTTGTGGGACCATGTTAGCTCTCAGCAAGAGCTTAATATTACCTTTCACTGAAACACCCACATCAAGAAGCTGCAATTGTATGTTCTTAAATTTCATTTTGTCTACACTGAATCATAATAGCAGTTTCCTTTGAGCCACCCAAGGCTGCTATCAGTATACTGCATGCAACAGGGTAAAAGGTAAGTAATGGGAAACTTTTGATATGGTAATTTTGATTATTAAGCTGGTAATTGGTTATTTTGCTATTAAGCTATGAGATATACATTGCTATTGTTCCTTTTCTGTTTCTTTAAAGCTTCCTGGGTTTGAGACATGAAGGCTTATCATCCTTATGAGCTCAAATATGAACTCTCTATTAAAAACCATCTAGGAATGTATTTGTACCTGCAAGACACCAGAAGCTCATATAGGAAAAGAGTAGTGCTTTGTGAAGCAAAAAGGCAAAAAAATATAGATAATAAAATCAAAGAGGAATACTCGGTTACAACTGGAGCTCTCAAGGAAGCCAACGGACAACAAGAAATAATTTAAACACATGTGAAATCTGTTCATGTAGATATCGGGATCCCTCAAAAAGCAAACAGAGCAAGAAACCATCACCAGGGAAAAAGTTGGTTTTCTGGCATAAATTCAACAGTCTACAATTAAATGTCTCAAGCAAAACTCACTTTCCTTCTTTTTTTTTTTAATTTCAACTTTTTCAACTTTTTTTCCCCAGATTTTCTTAGAAAACTCTGTGAGTCTCTTTTGTTTAGAAACACAGTGCCTTATTCTCTCCTCCCTCTTCCTGAATAAAGCAGTGAAAGTCAAATCAAAAATTTTGACACAATTTTCAGGCTGTCCTATGGAGATGTAAAGAATAAAATGAGCTTGATATATACCATTTTGCATGTAATTTTGAAATGGGGAAAAAATTCATATTTATTTATTTATTTATATCAGCATTTGGATCAGCTAATCACAGATGTATATAGATGGCTTCTGAAATCTTAATTTATATTCCAGTCCTAGCTGGGATCATCAGACTGAGAAAACAACAGCAAGAAGATTTTATATAAAGAAATTCAAAATTTACAAGCTGCAGAGTAGTGTTGAACCATATTATACGTTTGGCAGGAAAACAAAAAAAATCAATTTTAATCAGAGAAAAAAACCTAAGATACATAGTAATACAGAGAGGCAAAAAGATTTCATTAGTATTTCCAGAGAGTCGTCATGTTGCCGACAAATCATGTTTTCAAGGACAAAAATACTTTTAATATAGAATTTAACAGATTTGAGCAGTATTTTGCCATGGAAATAGGGCCATGCTTTGCAAAGGTTAAAACAATTTTGTAAAAGCACATGGAAAAGCACTGAAAGACTTAAAAATGAAACTGGCCGTACAGACTCCACATAGTGGACAATCGGAAAAATGTTCATAAGAAATCTCAAGAGAGAGGTACATTCTTAAAATATTCAACAGGACTGAGCTTTAGGTAATTGTAAACCATTCACTGCAGGTCAATATGATAGCTGAAGTTCCACAGCAGTATTTTCCCCAAAAATACATGGGAAATGTTTGGCTCACCTGATGGGCACTCTTTATACTGCAGGGTATGTGAGGCATGCAAAGGCAAAGTTAAAACCTAAAATGTTGACATATGTAGCTTTTGCAGGAGATGGATTGGTTACAGTGCGTCAAAAACATGTCAAATACTAAATCTAATTCTGGGACAACTCATGTAGAAAGGCAGTGAAATGCTAAAGATTGATTCCAGGATGTCTTTACCAGCACAAGGAAGCTGACAACAGAATATAAAATTCAGTTGACAGAATTCAATTGTACTGTCACAGAGGCATTGAAAAAATGCTGGCAATAAAAATTTTAATGACAAATTTGATTGATTAAAAAGGATAAAAAAAGCAAAAGGGAAGAAATACAGGACTGAGCAACATTCCTTTTAATGTCAAAAGTGGAATTATGTGTAGACTTCCCAATGCACTAAAAATTATGGAAGAAAACTCTTTTAAATGTCTTTTACATACATACCACTTTAGTCAAGGTGGGTTCATTGACCCTTTATAAAACTTTGAAGCAAGGGTTGTTGAAGCAGATGCATTAAGAGAACTTTACCAAGAACTACAATCTATTCACTGTAGCTGATAGTTTACAGAAGAGAGATCAGGGAAGATCAGATGAGAAATTTCTGATATAAACAGCCTGCAGTGGTAGTCACAGTTTCATATTCTTGGATCAAATAATTATTGGAAAATTTTAATTCTTAATATTTACAGCTACTGTATAAAAATGGCACTGCTGGAGCACAGGATCTGCAGTGCTGAGTAACAGTGGTTTGTAACTGATAAGAAGCAAAATGTTTTGCAAAATTTATGATTTTAAACACATTGCTGCCAATCCTGTATTTGACTAAATAACCACAGGATTTTAAAAAAGGCTAGTTTAAGTCCCATTCTATGAAAAAAATAATTCAACCTCCTAAACACAAACAAAACCTCCAAAGAACCCTATGACAATCAAAAGATGAAAAGCATTTATAACCATAAGACAGTGTCCACAGAGATAATCAGGGAACAGGCAGCCATGATAGATTTTTCTCGCAAGGTTCATTTTACAAGTGGTAATTAAGGAGCAGGACTTCAGCCTTCCACTTATTCTAAAGGAAATTAAAAAATAAAAATAGACTCTGACTTTAAATTCCAGAAACTCAAAAAGGCAGAGCTGATGAATAGAAAGAAAAAAAAAAAAGCAAAAAAAGTATTGAACTTAAACTACAAGTTTTCAGAAACTTACAAGGTCAAGGAAGCCAGTTTAGAGATTGCCTGTACATTTGCACACTTCTAGAAGACCAAAGAATGAATCCAAGCATGGGGCTCCTGACTGTTCCTTAATTAATAGCTTGCTCCCTAGCTCTGTTCTGAATCTCACCAAGAGAGATTGTACATAACAGGGCATGATTCAACAAGCAGAATTAAAGAGACTACATAAATTTCTATTCTTTTTAACCACAGCTCCGCCACACTTGTGCCTTCATACCCTCTGCATGTCTCCATGACATATCTGAGGTTTACAGCACACCACCAATGAGTTTTGCAGAGATAGAGCAATGTGGCGGGCAATAACACAAGTCTCACATTTATACAGACACAACTCACAGAAATGTACCAAAACACAGAATGTGTTTGGTAGAAATGTAACAGAAATGTACAAAACAGAAATGTACAAGTTTTAGGGCCAGAGGAGAACTTCCTGACACTCTAGTGTTGTGCAATGTGGACATGGACAGTCTTTTTTAGGGACAGCAAGCCCCAGGCTGTGATCCAGTCTGGGCCACTCAATTCTAGAATCAGGGACCAATTACTCGTCCTTTCTTGTTTATCAAGGTACAGACAGACTGGCACTGTAAACTGGTGTATATGGTTAACTTCATATTTTTCCACTTGGAAGTGAATTAAGCAAGAATAATTATTTTCATGTCTTGAAATGAAACATGGTATCTGTAGAATGCTTTGTTTTACTAGAAAGAGTCAAGTAATGCCAGTGAATCAAGGACGAGTGAGTGATGGGAGTTAAGGAAATGCTATATTCAAAGAAATTACTGAGAAATATGCAACTTTGCTCTCTTTACTCTTCCACCTTTTTAATCTAATGTTTTAAGATTAGTTTTTATTCTATTAAGGATTGATTCACAAAATTTGGCTAACACTTCTCACTACACACCATTTAAGAATCATGCATGTATGACAACCAATGTGCAATGCAACATTAACAATGGCAATAAAAGTATGGAAATCATATATGCTGTAAATATGAGCATTCTGTGTGGTAGCCTTTCTAACTATCCACAATTATTTACAATTTAGTTAAAAATAGAATGCTTTTCCATATATTCTAACTGTTTTCTGAGAATTCTTCTGCAGAGATTTACTATATAGGTGAGATAGCCCAGTGTAAAATTTACCTATGAAGTGTTAAGCTTTTAATTCATGTACTACATGTTCATATTGCGCTGCAAAATGCAGCACACCTGTCTTCTGCAGACAAAACCAATGACTTCATGAGTTTGTCTCAATTTAAAAATTACTTAATCTCCACAATAACAAGAATTACAAAAGTAATGTACTTTTTTGAGTACCTTTAAGAGTATACTTATTAAAAATAAAAGGAGACATTTCTAGGACAAGCCAAAGAGTTTCAGGCACAAATGACAAGCCACTTTAACACCTTTTTAGCAAGCATCATCACATACTTGCAAAAGTATGGTATGTAGAAATAAGACTGTGGATCTAGTTTATTTGATCAGTCTTAGTTGTGCCAAAAGTGTGTTCTAGGATGGTTTATTTTTTATAGGACAGCAGAATTATCTCACAGACATTTATGCATGTAGTTCTGTTTGGTACATCTCATTTATGTGTTACATACACCTATCCAAAAAACATTCATCACAAAATCATATTCCCTTAATCCTTATTCAATCTTCAGTCTCATTATAAAAGCTTCCTCTGAGTATGTGCTTTTACCAGTGCAGAATTTCCACCCCTTAATTTTCATACTTTACAAAATTTTCTTTGGAAAATTAATTAGGCAAAGCATCGAGGATAATTTAACCTTGGGTTTACCAGCACTCCCTCTGACTCTCAGGAGCCTTGACAGTAGGCAGCTGTGTGATAACACCTTCTGGGAGCAATACCTTGAGTCTCTATGAGTCTCAGGCTCAACGCTTCCATGACCTGATATTCTGTCTTTGCTTCCTGCCTTAGGTTCTTTTTTTATTTTTTTTTTAATTTTGTCTTCAGGCAATTTGAATATTTTATCATTATAAACAACAACAACAACATCAAGCTGTAGGATTCTACATCCTCAGTTGTCAACTCCTTAACACAGAGACCCAGGAGATTAAAAGTGTACAATCAAGGTAAGACAGAGACACCTTGACCAAAAACTACTACTAGTCTATAAACATTACCAGTTAACAACAAAACTCACTGAACATTAAGTTTATTTTTATTCTACTTTGAATTAGACTCATCCAGAGCAACCTGTTAAATGTATCAACAAATCTTTGCTTTATAACAAGAAAAAATTCCCTGAAACACGCCTCATTTTGCTGTCCAATCCCTTCCTGTGTGCCGTACAATGGGGAAGAAACACAGCACAGAGCTGAGGAAGAAAGCAATAGCTGATGGAATCTTCATGATTTCACGGCTCTCAACTGGGCTTTCCCTGGCCCGGTGGCGGCGGCAGCGCCGGGGCCATGCCGGGGCCGTGCCAGGGCTGTGCCGGGGCTGCCCGGGCCGGCCCCAGGCGGTGCCA
>JAHXMQ010000807.1:68250103-68351322 GCA_020466415.1 Ammodramus savannarum pratensis
ATTTAACTGGCAAGAAATGAAACTAATTTTCCCTAAGTTGGGTCCATTTTGTCAGTGTAATTACTGTCAGTAATCTCCCTATCCTTATCTCAATCCTTGAGAATTTCCATCTTATTACCCCATATGTCCTTTTGACAAGAAGAATTGAGAGAGTGGCTAGCAGACAATCAATGTCAATCCACTACATCCTCATACTACTCAGGAAAAGAATACATTTCATCATACTTTTGCAGTCCAGTAAACTTAGAGGACAACCTAAAAAGAGATTTGATCCTTTGTAAATCTGTGAAATGGTAATAGGAATCCATAACATGACAAGCAGAGAAATGACGTGAGCATTTGGTACATAAGAGAACTGGGATGAAAAACTAAGATAAAATCCATGCTGTGACTTCGAGCTGTTCCACTCACAGTTCTCACCTTGATGCTACCCAATGGCAGCTGCAAGCCACTGTTCTGAGAAACAAATGTCTCTGAAGCAAAATGATTTGACCTTTTTATAGGGCTGAAGAACAAGCAGGAAGAAATCTCTATGATGAGATGATCTGTATACAATAGAGAAGAACATTTAGCTATTTCTTTTGTCTTTTTCTGGAGATGAGGACAAGTGGAGGGAGACACAAATAAGATCCTGAAGTGGCTAAGTATCTTCTGTTTGCTTGGACAATTACAAAAGTAGAATAAGTAATTTATTGAAAAAAACCCAATAATGTTTGAGTACATTAATTCCATGTGGCATCTGGATTTTGGTGAAAATATTGAGAGGATCATAGAATTATAGAATAGTTTGGGCTGGAAGGGATGTTAAAAGTTGTCTAGCTCTAATTCCTCTGCCATGGACAGAGACAACTTTCACTGGACCAAATTGCTCAGAGCCCCATCCAGCCTGGCCTTGAACACTTCCAGGGATGGGGCATCCATGACTGCTTTGAACAAATAGTTCCAGTGCCCTACTACCTTAGACAATTTTTTTTTTCTAATATCTAATCTAAATCTGCTCTCTCATGGTTCTCATCTTGGTGGCTTCCTCTAAAGTACTGATCAAGGTCTGTAAAAACTGATACAAGAAACAGACAATTTTAGAGGGACCTTCCATCTGTTTAGCCAGAATAAAATAGCTAAAGTGAATTGGAAACACATTTTTACAGTTAACTAGAGGAAAAAAAATTGCAATGGAATATTGTGACTTTGCCATCACTTTATGCTTTTAAGTTAAACCTAGATAAATGTATAAACTTGCATGACCACAAATAATGGAATGTGATGAAAGAATTTCCAATCATATGATTTAGACTAGACAGGCATTTGTTCTAGCTCTAGCATTCATACAAGATTGCAATAAAGCATGGTAAATTTGATAAAGTTAATGACTAAAATATTCTCAGTTAATTCACTAACTTTTGAGTTATTTTCATGTATATTTAATATTTTCTTTTTGTTTTTTTTTTGTCTATATATATTCTAAGAAATCAACAGGAAATATTTGAATGGCATAGCTATGAGATTTATTGGAATGAATTTTTTCTAAACAGTGAGCTCTTAGCTGTTATCTATTTCAATTGACATTTCACAATATTTTTTCTCTACTGTATGCTTTATATTGCAACTTTTTAACTATGGCTATTAATTTTCACTTATTTATTTTTACAGTTTGGAGCTATTTATATTGTCTTAATGGGTAATATTTTCTGCTAAATGAATTAGTTTTGTGAGAGGTTTGCCCCCAGTTTGGTGGGGAAATTATTGGACTTTGCTTGGTCTATATTTTACCTTCTGAGTACATCGGATTCTGCTTAGAGACCTAACATGTTTTTCTACTATTCATACCTGGACGTCATAAAATATTTCAAGCTTCTCTTGTATATAGACAGTCTCTATTGCCTACACTTGGAATTTTTTTAAAGCAAAGTGGTATTTAGTGTCTTATAAAATTTTGAAGTAGTGCCCTTGTAAAGAATCGAATCATAGGCAGCAGCTCCACCTATGCAGTCACAATTTAATTTTATTCTTGTAACAATCTCTGGAGCCTCTGTTTGCCATCCATGAAGAATCACTCTCAACCTGTTCTAAGCCTGGATCATTTTATCTGTTTGTTTGAGCCTGACATATTTTGCTGAAGAGGTGGACAGTACCAGCATCATTTACTCTAGATATTTATTCATGCAACTCCTGTCTGAATTAATAGGTTATTTTGAAAGCAAATATTTAATTTAATAAATTTTCTTCAATTTAACACTAATTGTTTGAAGCTGATATGATGGTTCAAAACTTCCTTCCACAAGAAACATCTGTCAGAATTTATCTCAAATGATTTCAAGTCCTCAATCACTAATGGAAATTAGAACATATGTTCTTGCATTTTTTTCCTCAATGTAAATATATTGTGACTCAACTCGAAATCCTCATCAGGATGTAGCTATTGTAGACTGATAAGAATTAATTGGAGAAAAGACAATTTTCATTGGTCTATTCAATAAAAATACTTGCATTTATAAAATCTTCGTCAGAGAGTAGCCAATGAAAGAACAGTATGTTAAAAGGTAAATATAATAAAATTATATGCCTAATAAACAGCACTCAAATACCTGCTGCACAAGAAATTGCAGCACTGTCAGGCAGAGAGCTTGAGGCTCAGAATTGAGACCATTGTGAATTTAATGTTTACTATGCAAATTTCACTGCCTGAAGCCCTTCTTTTCCTGGTGAGAATCTACTGAACTTACTCTCAGCTTCCTGTGCACTGGTAACTGCAGTATTTCTTTTGGGTAAAAGTCAGGGAAAGCCAGTAGGACACAGAATGGGACATTTTTTTTGTTGAATCTCTTGTGTTTGCTTCCCAAGCTGCCAGCTTTTCATAGTATATCTGCTAGTCAAGAAGGTCTACAATCCAAAAAGTCACCCTGGACCGGTCTACCAAGAGAACACTGAAGCGTGGCTCACATAGATTAGTTCATCAACAGTTCAATCAGTTAAAAGTAATATTGGATATTCTGTGGTATTGTATTACCATCTCAGCAGTTCCATGGCATACCATGTAAGTATGTCAGTGCACTTGTTACTATAGTGCAAAAAGCATGTTAAAAGATAAATAAAATATTTTAGTGAAGCAAATTTTCCCCCACTGTGCTAAGAATTTTTCTAGCCAAATTTACCAAAGTGGAAAGAAAGGAAGAGGTGAAAGTTCTGTCTGTGAACAAGTGGGTAACAGTTCAGCAGCTGCCCAAATTATTCTCAAGTACTTTGGCACATCTCTAGATAAAAATTTACACGGTTCAGAGGATTTGATGTAGACAGGAACATTTGTCAAATGATAACCAAACTTTTTCAACTTGCATTAGTGAAGTTAGGAAGCTGAACTATGGCAGTCTTTTTAACTAATCCATTAGTTAAAGAAAAAAGCCACAAGGCATGACATGCCTTAAAATCTATCTATATGTGTAAGCAAATGTGTATATTCAGGAATGCATTATAAGCATCATTAATACTGATACAGAAAGATACTGCAGTCATCTTTCATAACCATAGGTTTCACACATGCAGTCTGCCTGAACAGCCTTTCTCAGTTCAGTGTTCATCTGTCTTTTGTAGAAATGGTTCAGCATTTTCATTCATCATTTGAATGAGATGAGGTAAAACCTCTACCTTTTTTTTTTTTTTTTTTTTGAGGCTTGAACTAGTGTATTTTCATGGACTATGCTTCCTGGGCCCATTAATAGTCATGATATTATATGGTTCACTGTAGTCCTTTCCATGGGCTGCTGCTCATATCAGAGCAAGTAATAAAGAGGCAAAGCCCTCCTGGATGGAAATGCATGGCCTCACTGGAGGGGGGTGAGTGGAGAGCAGTTAAAAGCATCAAATAATAGAATCCAAAACTATTTTGCCTCAAAAAAGAAACAAGTAAGCAAGCACAAAAAGAAAAGGGACCCTCACAAAAGAGAAATGAATTTTAGGTTTTTCTTGTCCATTTTAAATGGAATTTCATGTTTAGACACATTCACAGGAGTAAACAGTGTGTTTTTCTGTATGGTTTATACAGGATATTACTTTCAGCTGCTTGTTCATTGCACTCTTCTAGATATGTGAATAAAAGTTAAAGCTCACAACCCTCCCTATTCCCCAGGAAACTATCAGCTGTGCCAAATTAACATCACATCCTGAACTATTGCTTCCAGAATCATGATAATCATTATTGCCTGAAGGAGACTTGAAATGTTATATTTGTGTGAAAAGAAGGAATTATTCAATTTATTTGGAATTTTCTCATCTTCCTTCCTCTACTCCAAGAGCTGGGCTGCTGGCATCTATATGTAGTTTCTCCCTCTATTTTTTCTTTTCAAAGATTATTGGCCAAAATATGCTGTACATCTTGGGACTGGTAAATATCTATCTTCCAGAGGTCTCCAAATGTGCTTATGACAGTGTGTGGGAATGAGGCCTGTAGCCATGATATATATCATTAAACACATGGTAAAGGGATTTTCATGAGATATGTGGGGATGGGATTTCTGTGGACATGATGGGATTTCTGTGGACATGATGGCCTGCTGAGGTGGTGACAGGTTGTCAGGCAGAAGCCAGACAGCCCTTTTTTCTGCAGTTGCCCAGGTGGAAGTGTGAGACTCTAATGTGTCCCAGTTTCATTTTGTCCTTGTGCAAGACCCACAGTCTGTACAATCTTTCTTTGTAAATCTTTATATCCTTCATTTACACATAAATTTTCTCTCTCCTCCATTTATGATGTCAATAACAGAATATTTGACAACACTCTCACCTACACTCATTCCAGAAGTATAAATTGGCATTTGAAATCCTCAGTGATAGAGGATGAGAATATGATGACCTTGCATGCAAGTGGACGAGGCTTGCTCCTCTTTCCTCTCATAAGTGAGGACACCTCTGTGATAAGATTTGCACATCCAGCTGCACTGGAGTACACCCAGGAACTCTTGTTCACCATGCTGTACACTTAATATTGCATCTGCAGTAAATTTATCAGAAGCAGTCTGAAAGAATCTATAACCTGTTGTTCCAATAAGCTGCACTATTGGTGAACCTGTGTTCCTGAAAGTTCCTTTTTAATTCATCCAGAGTTTTAGTGTTTAATTGGTTAAAACTCACTATTTGTGACTCTGTCACTGTGAATCAGATCACATTAGAGTGTAGCCCACATTATTTATGCATCTGGGGTCTTACTGAGCACAATCAGACTTATATTTCCAAACTGGTTCTAGTCCAAAATTAAGCCCAGCTGCACCCAGTCCCTCTGATTCCTTAGGACTCACTGGAGCAAGGGAGTTTATTTTCTCCCAAATCTCTGTACTCTTAACACACTGGTCTAAGCTGAGAGTCACAGCACAGAAATCATTATTCAAAGGAGATGAAACTGATACTCTCAATTCCAGACTGCTGTGACCAAGGATAAGTGGGAACACTTAAGATTGTCAACAACAGCAATCTGCATTGCCACCCCAGCACACTCCACTGAATTAGCTTCTCGAGTGCCTACACGTTCCAAACAAAATATCACAATGTCACAGCAGAGAAACTGTCTTTCTCTACAGTGGACTTCACTAAAGTATAACAGGATAAGTGAGAGCAAAAAAGACCCCAAAAAGCCAGGTAAAAATAACCATCACACTGCTTTGCCAGTCCATGTTAGATGTGAAAGCTATAAATTGAAATAATGTTGTCACATACAGTCAAAGCATGCTAAAAACAGCAAAAGAAAACCAAACCAAACCCAAAACCAAAATCAATGAAAAAACTCCAACAAAACAAAACAAACAATGAAAAAACTTAAACAAAACAAAACTCCAAAAAACCAAACCAAACCCAAAATCAATGAAAAAACTCCAACAAAACCAACTAACCAACCAACCAAAGAAACGTCTTTTTTCCCTGAAAAAAATCCCCATTGCTGGCCCCACAAAACCATCACCAAACCCTCTAGGCATTCTCTACAAAGTTCCACAAAGCAATGAAAAAAAAACCAACAATACTAATTTCCTGTTGCACACATGGAAGGAAACAATGGAAATATTCTGGGTATGCACTCCAGATCTTGACACTGAATCTCCTTCAGAAGAAGCTAAGCAAGGGAACAGAGGTGCCCTCAAAACCCAAGGAAAACTCATAGGTAACCTAACATAATGATCATTCAGCGTTGTACCAAAGAACAGCAACTGATAGTCAGGAGTGTAAAGGACCCATTTTCATTTTATCATCAGAAGTATAAAGAGGACAAAAAAACCCACTATTGCCTTTTGAAAAAATGGGTTTTAATTATTCTCACTTTCATCCGTTCACTTACTTTCACAGCATAGGCATATTTTCCCTTTGCTTATGGAACACAGACATTTTTCAGATAGATCAGACACAAAAGACCATAGATCAGCAATGATACCTGCAGATACCTAGATGACATTAATTAGAACATTTTTTTGGCATAAGAAAGCTATGGCTGTTGTCTTGGAGACCAAACATATTAATTCTGACTGTTTTTTTGAGAAGGATGGCATTATGAATAACCTCCACATACGTCTCTTTTAAATGCAAAATGGTCCTGAAGCTTGAATATAAAATTTCTCTGAAGCTGAAAGAAAAAGTGGCAGCATTTCTGTTTTAAGAATGTAATCTTAATTTCATATCTACAGAATTTTAAGAAAAAAATGGTTCCATGTTCACAAATCTTAATTGGTGGGGCTTTCAGAGTAGGCACCATAGACACTACACAACTTGCAAATGTGCACTTGGTAAACGAAGTTGAACAGGAGCTATGAAAGCATGCTTTTCTTAAAAAGTATGTTAGTTTAACAGATGGTTTAAAATACTAAAGTGTTTGTGCCCAGTGGATGATGAAGAAAGCATCAGTGAAAATGTTAAGCAACAAGTAAAGCTGCAATATTGCTGCATAGCAGGACATGTTTAACTTCCTTTTGCAGAGCTGAGGAGATACTGAGAAGAATTTTATGGTGAAGAAACTGTGGAATGACATCCAGGCTCTGATTCAATCACAGTGGAAACCTGCTCTGGCAGGTCTGTTTACTCTGAATCCCAAGCTCCATTGTCTGACAGAGCAGCACTACCAGAGAGTTGATCAGAAAGATGCATAATGTAGAGAGGTCAGAATTAATAAGGATTTGCTTCTGACACCTTAGAGCTAAAACATCACACTTCTTGCTGCAGTTCCTTCAGCTAAAAATACCTTCCTGATTGCAGACCACCTTTTATTTTACCAGTGGTCACTGAGATTGAGAGAGCCCTCACTGCCAAATGTATTATTTATTTATTAGCATACCAAGTAGGGGACAACAGTAAAGCAATTTCTTTCCTGTGGATTTCAGCAAAATGCAAACAATGCTGTGAAAAAATGCCTGTTTTGTTAAAATTAGGGTTGAAAAGTCCTTACTGTTTAAAGATCTTATTCCTAAAAATCCACCTGCTTAGTAAGACCTGTTGTACTGGATCAGAACAAGACCCATTTAGCCCAGCATTAGATCTATAACAGTGGACAAAAATAAACATTCAAGAAAAAGTATTTTGAAAATAATCAATAGGAATACCTTCCAGTTATAGCCTCCACAGTTCTAAACATCTGATTCAGGAAACTCCTGAATTGTAGTGGAACCCAGTACATGGATACTACATCAATAGAATTATGGCTTCGACTAGCACCAGGTAGGATACTTGCTTTAACACCTTTCCCTTTCAAAAATTGTAATACTTCTTTCCTCGTTTTGTCACTTATTTTTAAGTAATGAGCAATTATGGAGAGTGCTTGGAAGAATTACTACGGTTCTTCAGTCAAGAAACCTGGAGGGATAGTCTGCTCTAGAGCTCTTCAGTCATCAAGGATCTCATGAGTTTTCCAAACTTGGATACTGTTATCCAGAGGAAATAATATCCTAGTTCTGTAGCACATATAGTGAGGCTCAAATCTTTTAGCAACCTAATACTTTCAGAACTATCTAAAAAGGCAGGAAATCTGTTTTAAAAAGTATCCTTGGGTGTGTCAACCTTAATAATTTCTTCATCAGTTAACAGTCATTAATGGTAATTTCATCCTCATTGTTTCTAATCAGTTCTTCCTCTAAAATCGCAAATTGACTCAACAGCTCTGTATCCATATCAGTCATGAGGCAGGCAGCAAGTAATGAAGCATTCAAAATGAAAGCTCACAAAATATTTTGGTTTATTCCTTTTATTGGCTTGGGTGGTTTTTAGCAAGTATTCCTTGGATTCTCAAGTGTTTTATAGTCTTTTTTTTCTGTAGAAACAATAGTTTCAATTTTTTAGGAAGCATTTCAACACTGGGGAAGGAGGCATCTGAATAAACTGTTCAGGATTATCAAACATTTTTATGGTTATCTTTACATTAAATGCAAAGAAAACATGACATTTCAACCCTTGTATTATTTTTCCCAGATCCCACTTTTATAAGCCTTTAGAAGAAATATAAACTGTAAGACTGAGGAGGTGTTTGTGATAATTTAGAATAATCTACTGCATTGAATGAGTTCCTGTATGAAAATGAATCACTCATTTTTTTTATTTATTGCCTTTTGTTAAAATAAAATCTAAAATGAGAAATATTCTTTGATACTGCTAAATATCTTCAGTATTTTTTTTGTATCAGAGAGTTAAAAAATATAATTAGTTTACAAGTAAAGCTGACTGCCTCATGCTGTCATACAGTGTGAAGGTATTTTATATTTATAATAATTGAAAGTATAACATTGTGAGTACATTTCAATATGGTTTTGTTTTTAATGATAGAACAGAGCTGAAAGGGATGACAGAGTTTGTTGTGCTGTGTGGTTCTGGCTACATCAAATGGTGCTGTATAATATAGTTTCTTGAACTTTGGAGAAGAATGCAAAGCTTTATGAAAGCACAAAATAGGAGAAAAACTGAAGAAAATAGTGCCACAAGGGCAAGATGTTAAAGGTAGAGAGAATGAGGAAAGTGGAATGCCACTGTGCTGGTCTTTTCTGCTTGATGACCGCTGTTTTCAGTAATTATAACTATATGACTTTAGTGAAAATTACCTCTAGACATTGTCTACTCCAACACCCTCTGCTCCATGTCTGATGTTACCAGAGACCTCAAAATTAAAAACTGTCCTTTCAAAAATCTATATAATTTATCACATGTAAATTAATTTTTAAGCCTCTGAAGAGGTTTGGGGGGTTTTTTTATGCTGTTGCCCAGATATCTTGTGCCCTTACAAAGGATCAACTTCACCAAAATGTAAGCTTTTGAAAACTAGTATAGAATTAATGTACACATTGATACAAATTGCAACTTGTCCCTTCCAAATGCAGAAACTGAACTCTCAAATTAGCTGCATACAGTCTACTAGTTTTCATTAGGTTTTATATCAATCGTCTCATTTTTCTTTTGATAAAGATAAAGAAAAATGTATATTTTTTGTGTCAGGGAAAGGGGAAGTTCTTACTGCAGAGAAAACAGAGATAAAAAGGGCAGAGGGAGCAAGAAGAATTATTATGTAAATTCCTGAAAATTGATGTTCACAATCAACTTTGACCATTTCTATTTTTTATGAGCTAAGAACTTATCATGCATTTGGTTATCAAGGGTGCAATTCAGGTGCCTACACCACTAGCATTTACACCCATTCAGGCCGCTCCAGAGTATACTCTGTCTCCACTTGCTGTTCCATACAGTTTCCTTCAATTTTTAAGTCTCACTTGTTTGATCTAAGCAGAAGGTCTAGAACATCCTATACAGCAAGAGATGCAAATAGCATGATATGGGAAAATATCTGACCTGGAACAGAAACAACAAAAAAAAAAATGCTATCTGTAAGAATAACCTGCTATCATTCTGGAAGTAATTTTAAGATTTTTAATACAATTCTCTATGTGTCTCTAGTAAAAGGTTAGAGATTGTATTATGTTGTCTTACATAGACACAACAGACACTCTGAAGTAAATCTATGAATGCTTTATGTCTTAGCAATGATGAACACAGGTGTACGGCACATTTCATTTACAGATTTCCATTTTTGTCTGTGCACCAAAACCAAGCCTCTTCTAGAAATTGATAGTCCTGGCCTCACTTTGCAGTGCAGACAAGTACCTACTTTATCAATGCTGGGATTATTTTTCTTTTTATTGTGGGACTTTTATACAAAAGAGAGAACAAACCACAAAACTGTGTAATGAAATCAAAGTATATTTTCCAGCAGTAAGTCAGAAAATCAACTCTTGGGAATGGATATTTTTCTGTAGCTTTCACTGAGTCACTAAGTATCTGACAAAGGAAAACTATTCCTTGTTCAAGGAGTTGACACAACAGTAAATCGTAACTTTGTCTTCTCCTAAGTTTTAAAATAACTTTGTGTACTAAGAAAAAAGGAGGTGAAGTAGAAACTATCCTTTAAGAGTGATGAAAACTCAGGTTTTGAGATATTCATTAAGCACCAGTTAAAAATAACATGTCCCCAAGAAAATCCTAGATGTGGCTAGAAGGACTGGAAACTAAAAAGTTTGTTTATTGGAGTTCTGATGGACTGATTTCCACAGACACGATTTGAAACAAGTCAGGTTTGTTGGTCTTTTTGTCTGCCATCAGGTTTATAAATATTCAATCCATCCTTTTCTGCTAGCAGAAGTCCCATGATGAATGAAGGGACAAAATTTTCTCCCCTTTCTCATAAGCCTTCATTTTTTCTTTCCTTGACATTTTGTATATTTTTGTGCATTTGATGTGTGTGTGCCTGTGTCTGTGTGTTTTCCCCTCACTTGACAATATGTGCTGGTTTCTGGGGGGGAAAAAAAATAAATTAAAACCAAAACCAGTTTTTGTAAAACAAAAAAAGAGCAAAGCACATTGTGTTTAAGGATTAAGAAAGTGATTATAAAACATAATTATCAAAAATTTTTTTGAGAAAAACATTTTTGTAAGCTAAAAATAAATCCATATTTACCATGCACAGATGCTCAGTAATGATAAATATTTTAAACAACATTTTTTTTAGCAAGTTTGATCTCGCATTCAGTTTAATAAAAAAAAAAAAAAAGCAGATGGCAGCACAGTATGTGCCTTTTGGATATTATGATAAGATCTCCATTGCTGAAATGTGAAAATTACCTTGTGGCTACTTCATCAGTATAGTAAACTATGCTGTTTGAAATGCAGAAACAAACATTTAGAGTTATGAGTTCACTCAGCGTGCAGAAAAGTTTTCAAAGCAAATTACAGTTCAAGTTCTGAACAGACTTTTTTACTTCAATAATTTTCGTAATACTACAGTGAAAAATCCCCTTAAAGCAGCTATTAGTTAGGCTTCCTGCCTTCTTTTAATATGTCAAGAATAAATTTTATAGCAACAATAAACTACACAATACCTAAAAATTGTTGTTGTGAGATCTTCTACCGCTCAGAAGTTAATTAAGAAATGTTAGAACATTAAATGCAGTATGACATAGTATGCTCCACAGCATTAAATAGTTTAAATTCTATCTCTGGAATGCACAGAAGCTTAAATATATTTTGCAGTTTTAATATTAATTTTTCAAGTGATATATACCAAGGGTATGTTTTTTCACCAGAATCCAAATGACTGGAGAAAAACTGTTACAACATTGAACAAGAAAGACAATGAGAGATAAGTGTTCTTGAAGGAACAGCTGGGGATATTTATCAACATTATATTTATCAAAGCATGCTCCCTACTTGGCTGCAGACATTTTAAGAGCCGCTCGTTTAGAGAGATAAGCCTCTAAGCACAAGGCTTCTACTACATATTTGCAGTCTTATTTTAAAGAGGGTTTAGGGAAAGGAAGGCTGACTGCTGTGTTAAGAAACTTGGGTTGCAACTACCTGGCGTTTACAGGCAGTCATGACTGGATTTGTCTGCACTCCAGGCTGGCTAAATGTAAGCCAGCAGAAGACCAGAAGATGCTGAGGTGCAATTAATGTGGCACTGAGTTTGAGCTAATAAGCCTTGCTGGGAGACAGGGATTTCAGGCTCGTGTGACGCTCCGGCTCAGCGCCGTGCTAAGACAGCTACAACGCCTTCCAGTTTAAACCTGGCTTGCATCCAGCTGGTTCAGAGTGGTGCAGGCAAGGACAGCTGGTATTTTCTCTGAGCATGGACAAGATTTACTAGTGACTGCTACTGCCTGCAGAAAATTCACACAGTAGAAACCGTGCTGAGAGCAGCACCTTCCACTTCGGATAGCTGGAAATCCAAGAGATAATGAAGGAACTCATAAGACAAGTTGAAGATATAAGAAAAGAGAGATTTTTATCCAAGACACATTTTGTAAATGTATTTCTTCTGTCAGTCTTCAATGACTAAATAAATTATGCTGCCCTTCTATGACACAGCAAATGTAGCTGCCCCATGATCATAGAAGAAAGCAACACAAATATTCTTCAGCCTGACACAGACAGTGCAGACAAAGAAGGTCACATCTCTCTGTGACAACATTCAGACATAACCAAAAATCCTCAAATTTGCTTATATCATCATGCTCTGAGTACACAAAACATTCAAATTATATCTCAAAACCTAGTCTGTGGGTTACAGAAAGCCTGGAATTTCAAACAGGGAAGTGCATGAACCCTGTCCACCAACTTAAGCGCTCCATTTGAGAGAAAGGAAAGTATAATGCAGAATCACTTTATATATAAACCTTAACAGTACACACATAAGGAGCTTAACTCAGAAACAGTATGTAGGTAATCACAAATAATCACAGAATATTCTGAGCTGGAAAGGACCCACAAGGATTATCAATTATGAATAGCCTATATGGAACCCACAACCTTGGTGCTCTTAGCACAATGCACTAATGACTTTAGCTCAAGTGTTTGTGTCCCTCTTACTCTGCAGCAGGTTAGGAGGCCGTTAGAAACAAGTTTTTTACTGAAAGGATATCTGAAAATCTGAAGTAAGCTTCCCAGGGAGGCAGTGGTGGTGCAAGGCTTTTGAGAAGCATTTGAACAACACTCTTAGACACATGATTTAACTTGGAGGTTGCCCTGTGTGAAGTTAGGAGTTGGACTCAATGATCATCATAGGTCCCTTCCAACTCAGGGCAGTCAATTTAGTAGTCATTTGAATGCAAAATAAAGTTATTAAGGGTGGGAGGTGAAAATAATTTTTAAAAGAAGCTTCTTCAAAATAAAAATGCTATTACATGTAAGGATGCAAAATGTAAATAAATCAGCCTTTTATGTAGATTGATTATCAAAAGCACGCTATAATGAATGCAGTGTGCTTAAGCCAAAGTACAGAAAAGACAACTACTTGTTCAGACAATATATCTTTTGACCAAGAGCAATCAGCTTGTAACCCTCAAAGATTAGTTGCTGCAGCTGAAGAGCAGCTCTAACCAAAGGAGACACTGTGCAATAGAGGAAGGCAAGAGCATATGGGGGAAGGTGTGGAATAGAGCTAGCTTACACCAGTTGCTACTGGTGTAAGGTAGGCAAGAGTAAGGATTTCTTCCTGACAGGATGAAAACAGATGAGCTGAGGAGCTGGTGCTTCTCTGAACCTGACTTTTAAGAGAGAATTCTTGAGAATTCTTCCCCAGCCAAGGAAATGAGCCATACAGCAAGATCTTTGTACTGGAGAACCCACACAGTTTTTTTTTTTTTTTTTCCTGCTACACATCCTCAAATACCAGGTACAGGTAAAACTTTGAAACTGAGTATTTTCTCCTTTTGAATAATAGGTATCAGTTCTTCACTAGAGGCTGAGGTTGGTTGTGCATCTTGATCTCCAAGCAAGGTCAACTTTGTCCCAAATGCTAATAATTACATATATTTATTCTTGACTCCCCTGAAATTATGTCCTCCCCAGGACAAGTCAAGGAAGAAAACAAGGTTCCTGTACCACTCAGGCTTAAATGTTAAATCCAGAATTTTAAAATTCTGAATAACAGTCATATGAAAGAAAAAACTAAAAAGAAAATGAAAAAGAAAGATAAGCAATAGAGTTATATAATAGCAGTAAAGATGTATTTCTGAAGGAAGCAATTTATTTGAAAAAATAAGTGACTTTTCAGTTCTTAAAATATATAATTACTTGACTCAAACCTAAACTCAAGTTCCTTTAAAGGCTGAGATGATTTTGAAAGCTGAAGGGTCATGATTTTGGGGGCTAAGGTTTTAGAAATGCTTCTCAACCTGACAGGGATCATGAAGCAAGGTGTGAAAGCTCAAGCTTGTAGAAATGTCAAAACATAAGGTCCAGCAGCCACAACTACACTAAGAGAAGTCTTACCTTTAACAAACTTGTATGAATTTTAAAATAAATTAAATTAAAAATCTCTAATGAAATTAAAATGAAACTCAATACTGAATCAAGTCTATTTGAAAACCATATTTTTAAAATTTGTAGGGGGAGCGTAGTACATCATACTACTACAGTGCTTTAATATAAAGCATAACCACTAACAGTCTCCAGCTTCTTATTTAAGAGGTTGTACAAAGCATAGACCTTGAACAAGTTTAAACTCCATTTAAAATTTTCTCTGCTGGTTTCGACTTCTTTTTCCACTTGTACTTAGCTTTTCTTTAAAATTCAGAACAGCTTCTCCTTTGAGATATTCTTCCATCCTACCCCCCACCCATCCCCCACCATCCCAAAGGAAAGCGTAATGTTGTAGAGGAATACATCTGGTCCAGGTCTGCTGGTGTTCACAAGGGTCCCAGGATGAGGGAAGAGATGAAAATCTTGACTCCATGTTTCAGAAGGCTGATTTATTATTTTATGATATGTATTATATTAAAAGAAAATTATATTCTAAAATTATACTAAAAGAATAGAAGAAAGGATTTCATCAGAAGGCCTGGAAGGAATAGAAAGGAAAGGAATGATAATAAAATCTTATGACTGCTAATGGCCTCAACACAGGTGGCTGTCACTGGTCATCAAGTAAAAACAATTTCACGTGCTAGGTAAAGAATTCTCCAAATCACATTCCAAAGCAGCAAAACATGGAGAAGCTGAAGCTTCTTAGGAGAAAAGATCCTAATGAAAGGATTTCTCATAAAATATGTCTGTGACATCCAAGGTAGCTTGGCTGCAAGCTGCGCATTGAGATACAGATCCAAATGCAAGTTGAGCTCTGCATGTGAGCCCAGACAAGGGGCTGTGAACTGCCAACCTTTGGGATAGCAAAGGGCATGAAGATGGGTGACATTTGCCAGGTGAACGGACACTGAGACATATCAGGAGCTGGGAATTGCAGATTTTTTGGATAACAAAGGAGATGAACACCTGTGACCAACGATGTGGATGGACCTAGAGGGGGCAGGACCCAAAGACTCTGAAGCAAAGTCAAGGCTTAAAGCCCAGGACTTCCTTTGTTGGGTGTGCTCCTCAGAAGCACCGGCTTTGGCTCGTCCTGTGTTATGTACCGTGGATAAATGGCTTTATGGAACCAGACATCTGCCATGAGAAACCTGGGGTTGAACCAGCTGGGAAAACTGGTCTGACTGTGTGGGAGTGGGGTGTGCAGGGAGTCAAGCAGGGCATCCACTGGATCACTGGAGCTGCCCCCTGTAAAGGGGCTTCTGTCACAGCACTGGAAGTCTCTGGCCTTGGGAGTCTGACTGCCAGTCTCATGAATGGTCAGACTGAGAAGATTCCTTAATAACTTAAGCAGCATTTGCTTTCTCTATAGCATATGTCTTGTATATTAAATAATTCTGGCTCTAATTAGCAGGTTTTGTAAAACCATCCATTTTTTAATAGCCATGAAACAAAAATTATTATATTATATTAAATAGCTTTATAAAATACAAGCATTTAATTATTGCTTGGATTAAAGAAAGGATTATATTGACCATTATTATTTCAGTACGTGTAGGTAAAATTAAATAACCTTCATCTATCCTGTGAGCACTGTAGATCTGACAGCAAAGTCTTTGAAGCTGACATTCTCTTTGACATTACTCTGACTCCAGCAGAATAAAAATACTACTTAGCACTTACCTAGCACTTTTTATCTTCAAAGCACTTTGCAAACATTATAATTAATGCTGACAACAACCTGGTGAGGCTTGTAAGAGTTAGCCTCCCCAGGTGGTAACATGGGAGAAACACAGAGCAGTTGCTCATCTAAAAAGAGAGGTGAGGAATAAAAGTTTGGAGTTTCCAGTACCTTGTTCTGTACTTTGATCACATCTCTATGCAGCATTTTGAATGGTGTTTATTGCTACTATTGCCCCATTACAAAACATTTCAATCTTAAGTCATGAAAGGTAAAAGAAACAAAAAAATTCACATGCTGAATATTATAGAACCCACCACATTAGTACTGTGGGTGTATTTTGAAATGTGAATTCATTACTTATGGTACATATACAGAAATGCAAACAAGACCAAGAGATCTGAGATTACTGTGAACTAGTCAAATTTCAATGCCTTAAAAATTACTGCAATTTCCATTTCCTTTGTAGGCAAGATTTTCTACTCTTTAAAACACTGCTATCATTTCCCTGTTGTGCAAATCTGACATTTTGTTTCCTGACTACACAAGTAATCTTTGCAAAATCCAACAGCACAAAAGGCACAGGGAAGGCAGCTGAAAATCCTTTTCACATTAGTTTAATCCCTGAGTGACATGTCTGTTGCAATCACTACTCTTGAAGGCAAACAAGTGGGAATCTTCTGCAGTAGGAACTCATTTTAGGTGTTAAACAGCAGCAGTCCTTGTTCTTCCCATCCCTGCATTTCAGGACCAAGGCCAGGGAAGGAGCTACGATTTCCCCCTTCCTCACAGGGCATCACTGCAACCCTTACGGGGCACACCCGCATCCACACAGGACAGAACAGATTGCAGGATGATAGCCTACCATGCAAATATCTTGAAGATGGCCCATAGCTGGGAAAGCATTAGACTGATATCATGCCTTTTCTGTGGGATGAGAGATTTCTCATCATCGTTTTCTTCCCTTTGATGCCCATATAACTATACATATCAAAAAGACTACATACAACTTCAGCAGTGCAGTGGAAATGCATGAAGAGTAGTTGTTGCTGAGAATAAGTTTTAATGTAAATGACAATAGAGTCATCTTTCAGGTGTTTGTAGGAATTATAATATTGTTGAAAACTTTTGTTGGTTGTGGTGTAGGATCCTGCAACCAAAATCATAGAATAATAGAATGGTTTGAATTGGAAGGAACATTTGAAGATCAACTTCTCAAAGCCCCTTCCATTAGTAGGGACATAATTCTCTAGGTCAGGTTGCTCAAAGCCCTGTCTAACCTGGCTTTGAATGCTTCCTGTGATGGGCTATCCACAGTTTCTGTGGACAGCGTCTCTCAGCCACTATATTCACTGGAAAAAAAATTATTTCTTACTTCCAATCTAAATCTGCCTTTTCTTTCAGTTAGAAATTGTTGCCCCTTCTCCTGACAGAAAAGGTGTTGGTAAAGAGTGTCTGTCTTTCTTTTAACTCCCTCTAAGCATTGAAAGATCTCCATGAAGCCTTCTCTTCTTCAGGCTGTACAAGCCTAACTCTCTCATCCTCTCTTCGTAGGAGAGGGGTTCCAGATATCTGATGGCTTTTATGGACCTTCTCTGGAACCATTCTAACAGGTCCATGTCTTTCTTCTACCGTGTATCTCATTATTCTTAACATCCCTTGCCAAATTCAACTCCAACCATGCCTTAGATTTCCTAATCCCATCCCGGCACTGTCTCAGTATTCCTCACAGAATAAATATCCTTTTTTCCACTGCCTGTACAGAAAGAACAACTGTAAAAGGCAGAAGAAAATGTAAAATTTACTAAATTTCCATGGTTTCAGTACATTAAGGGTTTTAGTCCTTGGCTTTTCATATATTCCTTCAAGTTACTGGTATTACCCACATCTATGAGTATATTTACATGAATAAGTTAATTTCATATCTCAGTCTGTAATCTGAGTCTGGATCCTTCAATTGATAGGATTTCAGACACAATGTAAGTAACATCTTCTTTTCTAGTTCCTTATATAAAATGCAGAGAAGGAGGAATGTAAGATTGGGAAGCTGATGGGTAGAAAGAGAACTACCTGAGGTAACACAAAGCATCCATGACAGGGCTTTTAAACCTTCTGCCTCTGAGGAACAATTAGATCCTTTACGCTGGTTGCCCTTCACTTGGGAGTCACAGCTCTGAGTAATCACCCAGAGTTCAGTACCTTTTAAAAAACATTTAAAAATTATTCTTTCCTATGAAAGGACAGACAAAGGAGGAGGAGCAGATGCTGGCACAGTTTCATCTAACAGAGCATGGGTAGTCACCCTGAATTTAATTAATTTCTTCCCTTCTCCAGAGAATATTTAAATCACTCTTTTGCCTACCCTACAGTAACATCTTGGCCACCAATGGAAGAGGGTTTATTACCTCATTGCTGCTTGTTTATTTTTTTAAGATAATTAAGTATCATTTGGGGCAAATAGAAGAATAGTGACAATGTCTTTTGGTAGCTAGACCACTTTCCTGGAAGAGGGAGTCATAAGCTTTAGACTGTGGTACTACAAGTTCTTAATGAGAAATTGCAAAGTATTGGTTATATAATTAATAGATCACTCTGTAATGGATATGTTCATTTTGCTAAATGTTGCAACCAGACTAGGATACAAATGGGGTGGTGGGACACTAGCAGCCTCTTCTCAAATCTAATTGTCTTAAATAAAGGACTACACCAACGCAGTTACATATTTGGTTACACTGTTGGGTAACTATTAGGTTATCTACTGTATTATTAGGAAACTATATCAAACAATTATGTTTGATTAATGAGAGACAATAATAAAAAGGGTAGCAAAAAATCTGATAAAGAAACAAAGCTTTGTAGTCCTGTTTGTTTTTGCCTTATTTTATATATTGTAGATTTTATATACTGTAGATTTTATATATCCAGAATATTTTATATATTGTGGATATATAATAATTGTGGATTATTAGGTGTTCAATATTAGGATATGTGAGACTTTTCAAGCATTAGAGGTTAATGTGCCGTGCCCCCTGATCTGTTTTTTTTTTTTAATTACAAGGGCTTGCAAGCCCAGCACCTGGAACTGAAAAAAAAACACAAAAAAAACCCCACAAAGAATCAAAACCTGAAGTTTTTGACAAGCCTAGGTAATAATACATTTCCTTTCTTAAGGACCCCTGAAACTAAATAAATTCAAAACATAACATGTTTCCCTAAATTAGGTACCCTTATCCCCAACCACAGACACTCAACTATTAGAGTAAAACAATGTTAATGTGTTTGACTCCCACGGCTCAGACTACTTTATGTGAAGCCTAACTGATAACTAAAGAGATATATATTTTTTTGTTCTGTGTTTTTTTAATATTATATATTTATCTTAAAGCCTTTGTTTAACCTTGTCCAGTGTTGTAAAGAAAATTTTACATATAAATAAAAGAAGTGCTTTTACTTCACTGTAGGAAATTAATCAAAACCAGTTGTGGTAGACTGAAATTCAAAGAGAAGATGGGGATTCTGGAAGCAGTTTTTGGGTTTGTAGCACAAGTATCATACATGTAACATTACCTAATTCTATAATATAGATAATACTATGATATAGCTATTAATATAATGGACAGCATGGTAATGAGGTGTTATGAATATATTATATAATCTTTACAACAGAATATTTACATCAAATGTTTTGCATATTAGGACTTTGTTGCTGCTAAGACTAATTCTTTTTGGAAGTTAGCTTTTTGGAATTTTTTTACTATCCTCAAAATATTTCTTCAAGGTACTGCATATTTGGCTACTTTTCTGTATGAAGCACATATCTGGTGATCCTCTTGGCTTTATATTTTGTACATAAATGATGGATTTTTCAGCTAGTGTGTGGAGTTAGCACCAAAAGAGTAAAGTAACTACATTTATATCACATATTGCTTGTTTCTGCTTTTGTAAGTCTTTACAAACTCATATAAACCCCTCCATGCTTAGACAGACGCCCACAAAAAGTCATGTGCACTCTCACACCAGCATCACAGGCACACAGTGAAATTGAGGCAAATACAAGAGCAGCAGAATCTGTTACACAGAAAGATGAAGGCCATGGTGTAGTGGAAAACTAGTAGCAGAGATCTAGTTCTAAGTAGCTGCATTTCAGTGCTCTCATTTCAACTATTTGCATGCAAAAGTAGTGCAGCATTAGCATAACTACTCTGCAATATGGTATAATTTCTGGAGCAATACAAAACTCATATATTCTGAAAACATTTGTGTACACAATTTGTGCAATAATGTCAAAGGAAGAAAGAGAGCAAAACAAACAAAGAAAGATTTAAAACATTTTTTGAAGGAGGAGGGTTAAAAATTTGGTATCAGCAAAGTTTTAATCTCTAGCTACCTCACTTATTTTCATCAACATTCTCTACACACAGAAGAAACTGTTAAAGAGCTGAATACTGTAAGAACAATTTCAAAGTAGGAGTGTATATCCTACTAACTGTTATTTATCTACCTCAGAAACTATTTCAGTAAATGCTGAGATTTTCCTATGATGAAAAAATATCAAGATACTAACTTTTTCAAACTACCTAGCTATTTCTCCAGTATCAGGGGATACTAGCACATATAAAGGCTGTGGGTCTATATTGTATTCCTTTTAGAACAGACAGCTGGGAGTAAAGAAAGGAGCCATGCTGCCATAATTCTTCTAAAATCTCTAGCTCAAGGCCTTTAAGGGGAAGTCAGATATAATTTAGAAGTCTTCAGGTTACTTTCAAGAATATTGAAAGCAAGCTAGCTGCTGGACTGTGTCAAGCAAAGTAAAAAATTTATTTTTACTTTACTGATGTTCTTCAGCATCAGAAAAACGGAAAGATTCAGTTATACTTTTCTATAAATGATAGGCCAGAGCAAAACTGAATTGTATTGCCTTTTTTTTTGTATGCAGACATCTGTCATGTCTCAAATGTTTTACCAAATCTTCTACCTGTCTGCTTCTGGAAAGATGTTTATTTCTGAAAATAAAATATCAGTGAAGATTTTAAAGGAATAAATGTAATGGATCACTCAGTATATTAGTGGAGATGTAGAGTAAATGTTGCCAAGACCTCTCTTAGATTCTTGAGGGTGAGTCTGTATTTCTTAATAAATCTGCCAGTCTCCCTTCAGCTTTCTGGGTATGAATGTTATTTCATATTGGAAGATATCAGCTTATGAAACAGCACAATACTTACAAGGATGAAGGAGCTGTACAGCATAGCTAGAATTGTTAATTTGCGATTACACTGAGCCTGTATCATACAGGCACCCACTTAAGCTGACTGCAAAGGTGAAGCATCAAAATGAAGCAAATTTAGTCAGGTCCATCACTTTGTCCATCTGGATTCTGTGAATGTCAAAGGAGAAATCTGCCTTCCTGCACCAAAACAGTCATACTAATAATAAGCTAAAAGAAAAATATTCCACGAGAAAAAAATTACTATTAAAATAAACAACTTGCTCTGTTAGAAGTAGGGAATCTAAGGCTACTTCAAACTGATGTAAGACTGCAGTCAGTAAAAGCTGAACTTCAGATAAAGACCATAATAATACAATGAATCAACAAGATAGTGCTCCTACAGCATTATCCAATCCAACATGAGTACACATAATCAGCAGTTCAGACAGTACATAGTTAAGGTGATGCAAATCACAACGGCATAAAAATTGAGATGCTGGCATAGCACTTGTTTAACTGGTAAATTCCATTTGGAAATTGAATGCGTGCTGCCTGTGCTTCCTGCTGACAAGCAGCAAGAGAGCTATTCTAGCACAGTGCTGCGATAGAACTAACCAGCTTAGCTAAAACATTCTGCAGCTAAATTATGAGTTTTCTTCTGGCATATGCTTCAAGAAATGACACCCACACTGACATGGTTTTACTACTAGTTGGTTTTAGTTATATCATAGGTTCCAGGGACAGTTGACTCACTATTAAAAAAGAAATCATGGCATCATTTTACTGCACAGAAGCCCTTTCTTATTAGAAGGCACATGAAGCATTTTTGGAATGTGTTGCATTTCATTTCTCCAGCAGACAGAAATGACACTGCAATGGCAGTACTTCCTTTCTGCAGGCACAGCCTTGCTGCATGGTTCTCATTGCGAGGGAACAGCAATTAATTTACTTCCACAAACCCAAAGAAAATGCAGCCAGCCATGTGTTAAAAAACACAGAAGCAGTCAGGGCCTTAGGTGTTTCTCAAGTTCTCCAGCCCTTTTGTATGTGCTGTATTTCAGCTGATACAAACAAGAACCCCTTGCAAGCACAGGTCACATCCCACAATGGAGAATGTGTCTGTATTTGTGTCTGTGTCCCACTCACACCCTTCACCTCAGACACTGCAGGTTTGCAGCCTGCAGCCACAGCCCATTGTTCATTTCAACTGGTTAGTACACATCAGCACAGCTCAGAGTAGACTGGATCACAGGTGCTGTACAGGACAATTGCTCTATTTTGCAATATGGTCGGAGCCAAAATGCCTAGCTGAATCTCATTTAGTGATTTGATAAACAATGCTTAAATAACAGCACCCATTGCTTCCTTTAGAATGGTTTCAAGTCTCTCTAGGAGACTAGATGTCCAAGAGCTGGGCACACATACTAGCCCCAAAACAGCCTGTGTTCTCTCCCACTTTGAATGGCATTTTGAATCTGTCTTTGGTGAGAGACCAGTGATGAAAGATTAGGCACATATTTTTCTTCAGGTAGCTACTGTTCTTTTTCTAGCAATAAACTAAACTCATGTCACCCATCTGAACCATTAGATTGTTGTGCATTATAGCAAGATAAACTCACTGTAAAGTCTATCTGCTGACAGCCATAACTACTACAAAGTTTTACACCCATACAAGGTACAGACTCTTCAACACATATAAGCTTTTCTGAGAACTTATAAACCACAAAACTGCATTACCTCTCTATATGAACACATGGGCAGGCCATGCCACTTATCCTGTCCATAAGAAATTCCTTAGGGTCCCCTTTGGAGCAACCTCCAGGACAAGCTTAAATCTGGCCTTTATGCTTCAAGGTACTCCAAGCAAATATCCTTAACCACTGCTCTTGGATATACCAGAATCAGCTTTCAATGAATGACTTATCCATATAGCAGCACAGGGCTCCCATGAAAACCTTGTTAAATTATTCATATGTGGAGAATGAATTCATGTATGAGGAATAGCAAAAAACCACAAGTAATATGCCTTTTAAAAAGTACAAAAAATACATGCCATAAAACATTTTCTGTAGTATGATTTTAAGCATCTTTGAACATGTGCAAATATAAGAGAAACAAGGAAGACAGTATCAAATCCATCAATTTAATTATAGTAATATAAGCCCTACATAAAGACCCCAAAAAAAACCCGGGATTTTTAGCATTTCAAGTCTTACCGTCTCAAAACACACAAAAAGAAGATATAATGATTCTAAAATAACATTTGCCATATTTGAAACATCTGTTCCAGTCTGCACTTATAATTCTCCTGTGTTTTCATAATTTCCTTCTCTTATCACATAATACTCAAACCAATGTAAAAACAGAAGTTGTCTGAGTTTTCAGGGCAAGGGGAAGGAGTAAGATACATGCACATATCTCCATGTCCGTGCATAGAAATTAAAACATGCTAGAGACAGCAATGTTTATCACTTCAGCAATTTTTTGTATCATCTCTGCTCTCAACTCAATTTCAGTCCTTCCACTCCATCTAAAAAGATTTCTTATGATACTACTGAGAATTCACATATAAGTTAGACTTAAATCACAACAGGAACAAAAAATTAATCAAAAAGCACAACTTCAGATGTTACCATTGTGTTTCAAAGTACTTTTCTGTGACAAAAGGTATTAAATTTCCATAATAACATATTGGACTCTGGCTATGATTAAGGGAGGGAAGAAGATATTTTTAAAAGGTATTTGAAAGACATTAGTAGGGTCAGTTAGGGATTATTTCTTTGTAGGAAATTAATAGATATCCTGCAATAGTTTTGTCTGTAAGGTAAGTGATTGGATTCTTCTGTGAAGATACTGGGTCTTCTATTTACAAGAACACTGTATAATCCAAAGCAGGAAATGTGACAGAAGAAAAAAAAAAAAAGAAAAAAAACCAAAAGAAATGGAATTACAATTAGAAATTGTACAGTTAGAAAGAGTGCTATAAGCAAAATAGCTAACTCAGAAAATACTTTTATATGAACGCAACTGTGGTATTTTATACAACAGTTGTTAAAGTTGTGGATCTAATTCTACCCTGATGTACAATGGTGGATTAGGAACTTCAGGCAGCTACCCTACTGCAGGCATGACAAGTGACAGGTGCAGTAGTCATGGTGCTGGGTGCATTATAATATTCCTTTATATAACTGATTTGGTGATAGCTTTTAAGGTGAATCCCCCCAATATCACAACACTTTTTCAGAATATATGCTCTCAAAGGTACTAATTCCCTAGTTCATGAAGGCTAAGCATACAAATTGGCAACCCCTGTCACCGTACCAGACACTTCCATTGCAGATAGTAGTTGCATGCTTATTTTTTAATCTAAGAGCCTGATTTCAAAGTAAGAAGCAGGGGTAAAATCACTGGCAGCACAACAGACTTAACAGGTGACAAATAAATTAAACTGAAATTTCATTTAAGCTTTACCAAAAATCTCCCAATTAGTGCTACAGTATTTTTACACAATATTCTTTTACTTTAAGGATGAATCAAAATTTTTCACGTCCATTTTTGTGTGCACATGTGTTTGCATGTGTGACATTTTAGCCAACCTGGGTAGCTGAGATCATTGTCTAGATACTGCAACCTGTATTCTAGTAAACCCAGCCATGACACCAGCTACATATGTCTTTAGTGGCTTAGTAGTTTGAAAGCTTTTATGTAAAAAGATAGCTCAGTCACTCACTTAGAACAAGTGAAAAGCATTAATTATTTTGCTCAGAGAATTTGCAATGGTAAAAATAGTAAAATATTTACGGCAGTATTTTTTCTGTATTCTACAATAAAGGTAAATCCCACTGCGACCTGTTTGACCAATCAAAACTAGGGAACAGTCAGAACAAGATGAAAGGTAGCTTTGCTTTAAGTATTAGTCACGAAAGAGAAATTCTTCCTTGGACAATATACCACTCAAAAAACAAACTGAAGTCAATCTACTCTGAGATATTCCTAAGAGATAAGATAGAGGCATTTGTATGATAAATTATTCATCATAGATTATTCACACAATTTTAATTATTATATTCTTTCCATAATAATCTAAACATAGAGCAACTCAGGGGACTCAAAGGCCCCAGACTATCGATTACAGGATGCAGAGCTTTCACCTTTCTATTGACTATATGTGTGGGGACTGGATTCAATGAGTAAAAGCTGGTATCACCTGTAATCTTTGTGGTTCATGGAAAAATAGCAGGTGATGATGAAAAGGAAATAGCAAGCCAGGGATATGCCCTCAAGAGCTGCTGGGTGAATTCAGAGGCAGTTAAAAGTATTCAGTCCTTTAGGAGGTCCTTTAGCCCAAGGGCCATTATAGGAGCAGTGACAAATGGCTGCTTCAGAGAGCAGGACTGAGTAGACGAGGACATGCCCAGGCTTCTGCATGCTGCAGCATGTCCTGCTGGTTAGAGAGTGAAACATGGATGCAGTGACTTTTCTGCCATTGTCATGCTGTCCTTGTGAGGTGGAAAAGCTGAGTTTTCAAGAGCTGAAGGCGCTAAGCTCTTCACAGGGAATGCGTAAAGATCCTTTCCTTCTTTAAGCGAAGAAAAACCTCAGCACCAGCTTCACATAATTTGTAATCCACCTTGCAAATTTTGGCACAAGGCGCTAGTCTTAACTGAGTTAAAAATAATAATAAAAACACTTTCCCACAGGAAAAGTGCAAACTCTTGAAACCATCCTACCCAGATGACTACCTCCCTTTTACACTTTCTGTAATGAGATTTTCTGCCTTGCTTTAAAGAGTGATCCAAAACTCAAGCATCACAGTTGACAGGAAGTGAGAGAAAAGTTAAACTCCAAAAGAGCACAGTCAAACTAATTTTTATTCTTTCATGCATAGGATGCAAATTAGAAAAATGATGGTGTGGGACCATATTTTGAGAACAACAACAACAAAAAAAATCACTAACACCACCTATTTTCAAGTGCTTGCTGTTCTTGCAGAAACTTTTCTTTCACTTTTAGTTAGCTGGCCCTTCTGGGAGCGAGATTACTTCACCAAAAAAATCCCTCCTCTCCCAGAAACTCCCAAGCCAACAACCACCACTAACAAAACCCACACTATTCCAGAAAAAAAAAAAAAAGGCAAACAAAACCAATCTAGATTAAAAAAGGAGTAGTACTGTCTGTGTGATCTTGGTGTGTGAACATGATTCGTTTCATTATGTCTTACAAGTGTATGAGAGTGAAAAATGTTATCTATAAACATGGAAAAATGCCAGGGCTGGCTATTCCAAATGTTACAGATACAAATTTGTTGTCTATATATATATACATACATATATATATATATGTGTGTGTGCATATATATGTGTGTATATATATATATATATATACACACATGCTCTGACCCTACCTGCACCCTCAGAGAAAAATTCACTTTTCCACCTTCCAGAAGAGGCTGAAGTAATAACAAAGCTTCATCCCTGAAATTTTAATATAAGTTTATTTTTCTTGTTCTGTACTTCAAAGGAGCTCCTCTTTCCCAGAGCTCCGTTATGAAGTACTTATGTGGAGCACAAGTTAGACAGATTTAAATGTGGTGCAAATTATAATAGGATAAACAAGAAGAGATTGAAGAGGCATCTGAGTCCTGCAAGTTTTGGAAGATATAGGATACAATCCAAATTCAAAGAGAGAAGGAGATTGATTTATCCAACCAATTACTATTTTCTTCTTAAAGGAAATTCTCACAAATAAAAGTTTTCCATTTTCAGTAGGTTTTGTCAAGACAGCAATGCTAACTCGGAATCAAATAAATATGACCCTCAGAAAATACTGAAGGAAACAGATAGAATGAAATCTCCTCTGCCCTAAAGATCTTCTGTTGAAATATCTGCACATATATTCAGTTTGATTAAGGCTGCTGGACTATGTGGCAGGAGAGGTCACAGAGTGCCATGGCCGTACCCTGTCCTGCCCTGAGTTTTCTATAACCCAGTGATGTCCCTGTGTCAGAAGAGACATGAGATGGCTGTGGTGGCACCATGGTACCTCAGCCTTAGCAATGCGAGGGGCTTCTATTGGCAGCACTGCACCTTTCCACCCAAGATGTGCTGGCAGTGCCTCCCAGAGTCTGCGTTACACAGTTGCTGTCAGGCTGCCAAAACAGCCTTTGAAATCCCCCCAAAACTTCCAGCATTTTAAACAGATTTAGTTGTCATATAATTCCTCCTGCTCTTTCTCAAAAAACCCAACCCTCCACCTTAGAATTTCCAAGCCATTATTTGTTTTTGAGTTCCTCTTTACCCACTAATAAATGCAAAGCTCTTGTGAAATGGGAAGGAGAGCTTCTAAAGAAAATGTAAATAGTGTCAGTCCCTCAGGACGAGATAGGGTCAACCAGTACAAGCCTCTTCCAATTGTACATCCAGCATATTCTTTGCAGAATATGTTTTGTTCCAGATCTAGAAATATTCCTTCAGGTGGAAAAGTCTTTTCAAAATAGGAATCTGGTCTCACCTTTTACCATACTAAGTTGTTGCCTTTTCAGCTCACCTCCAGACAATTACGCTGTTACTGACCCAAGCACAACAGCTATAACTGAGTGGCTAAGATCTTACATATAACCTGAACTAGAGGCATGTTAAAAATCTTCATCAGCTATCCTCTTTCTGCTCTAGTGAAACAATTAAATTATGATTTGCATTCAGAGGTGACCTGCCTGGGTTACAGAACGCTGTCATCATACAGACAATATGTTGATCCTGCTCTTGGCTCTTCTTTTGCCTCTTCAGCAAAGGCACAATTTGATTCCTGAAAGGCCAGCTGCAGTAGCACTACCCTGTTAATGATGGCTCTCAAGTGAGATGAGGATGCTCCTGAAGGTGAAATATCTACCTCCTGCAGTAGAGGAAGCAGAAGCACCATTTCTTGTGGTATTTGTTAACTGCCTGCTGCTTGCAAGGGCACACAATTCCCTGAGTACTGTACAATTAAGACAACTCCAGGACAATTCTTTTCATTCTTCTATGCACATTGGAGTAACCGTCTCCTGCTGTGTAAACTTCTTCCCAAGTGCTGGTGAACAGGCCAGTGTATGTAGGGGCTGAAGACAAATAAAGTGCTTAGAAAACAGAAAGGGAAAATATCTTAAGCTGTCCTTCACAGCACTGCAGGGTGGCACAAAGACAAAGACTCCACTACAATTTTACAAAGACTCAAGCTATTTTTATGCAATTAAAAAACAGGCATAGAGGAGCTAGGAGGAAAAAAAAAAAAAAGTCTATCACTGCCATCTGCCATACAGAAGAGCTAAACTCTCAAATATTCTGATTTGCTACCTTACTCTAATACTTCTTGGGAGGGACTTTGTAGCACAAAGTAAGATGAACGTGTAGCACATTAAGACCTTAAAATCACTGCAACGCTGAATTGTTCTTATCTAATTTATTTCTCTTCTCTTTTTTCCAGACCTTTGACTTTGCTACACTTAAAAGTAGTTTTGGTATAAATAAACCGATCAGAAGACATGTTATACTTTTATTGCCTTCTGATCTCTGCTGTTTAAGACATGGCTACTGAAGTTAGAAGTAACTGAATGAGTACTAACACCTCAATTGCTAGACATCTCTACTGAACTCCATGGCAGACATGAAGTATATAATAAATTTTACAAACATAATTTATATCTTTTACTTTCTGTAATTGTATTATCATTGACATAATACAATTCATGTTTCAAATGCTGTGTCAAATGCAGTGCACTTCCATGGGTGATTGTGAAATAACTGCATACCCACATAGAAACAAATAATCTGTTTTCAGCCTTCCTGAGGAGAAACAAGTACTTCTGCAGAGTGAATAATATGAATGAAGTGATTGCACAGACATCTGCTAAACTTGTTTACAAGAACTCCAGTCCCAAGTGACAAGTCAGGCTTGAGACCAAACCCATCACTGCTTTTCAAAGCTGCTATTAAAGTCTGTGCAGTTCAGTGCAGTCACATTAAAACCTTTAAAGTATTGCTAAAGTCATTGAACTGACAGAAGACTAAGTCAAACTCATCTGCTCCCAGGTTTACCAATAAGATGCGGGTAATTCCTGAAGCAAAAACATATCATTCACCAGGAAAATAAACCAAACCATTTACTTAAATTTCTAGAGGTTTCACATTCATTGCATGTTTTGTATAGATATAAACTACCCTTTTCCATCTACACTCACATTCTCCACATGGATAAAGCTAAAACCCCCAATACATTAGATTTTTTAATGGATGTCCATGGATTCATAGACAGGGTTTTTGCTTTTCCTTTTCCAGTATAATTTACTAGATAATAATAGACTTGGGATTTTATATGCATGTGCATGTAGACAGATATTTCAATGCTGCACTGACAATTATTTCATGGTGCAAGGCAGGGAGAGGTATGTTTTAGAGATATTGGGGAAGTTGGCCTATTGAATAGCAATGAAACAGCATCACATGTTGGCATTATTAAGCTGCAGAGTTTGTCTGCCACAGATGTTTATGGATCAGTGGATGCAACTGAGAAAAAAAATGTTTTCAGGCTGAGATTTTTTTTCCCAGAAGTAACCTTTTCTTGCAGAAAGAATAAATTCTTTGTGAACAAATATTAATTGATTTTTTTTTCTGTCAAAAATATTCTTTTTAAATTGTGATAGGGGATCACATGCAAAAAGGCCCGTAAATTTTAAAAATCTCATAATATAATGCAAAATAGGTCTCTGTACATAATAGCACTAAATGATCCAGATACATAATTATTTTAGACAGCAGGAATATCTGAGGATTAAAGACCATTGTTGTACAGCAGTCTAAGATGACTGATTGCTTGGCCAGTCCTTGGAAGGTAAGCCTTACTGAATTTGACCTTGAGGTCTTAATTAGATCACAAATTTTTCATGAAACTATGTAGATCTTTATATCATAACAAGAAGAAAAATACTGCTTCTACTGTATTTTTTCATTCAGCTGCTAACAATCAGTCTTTTTTCTTCATTCACTAAACACAATATTATTGTTTTAGGGGTCATTATTTAGAGTAGGTTTTCTCTTTTTAAAAAAGTAATTTTTTCCAATTAAGCCCAACAGTCATACATTCCCTCCCAACTTCCTGACAATACTTCATGACTATGTAATCAGCCTTTCAGAGTAACAGTACATTCCCTATTGTCTTAAAGGAAAAAAAAAAAAAAAAAGTGTAGGGTATGCAAAGCAGCTGGAAAATAAATTTGCCTTTTATCACAGAAAAAATTCACAGAAAGCATGGTGGAAGATATACGCCACTTGTCTGGATATACTGATTTCTCTTGCCCTCATTCTTTTAAATATTAACATACTAGTGCAACTTTTCACTCAGTCTGATGGCAGTGGAGTTTCAGACAAAATTTGTTTCTGGTTTCAGACAAATTCCAGTAATACTGAAAATGCCACCTTGTTATAAAGGCACGATCAGAGCTGGTGTTCAGCATAGGCAAGCAACAGAGGGGTTCAGTGGATTTCTCCCTCCCGTAGGTCCTCAAAGATCAGTCATAGATTGGTTTGGGTTGAAAATGAGACTTAAAGGTCAGCTAGTCCAACACCTGACAAAGAGCAGCGATAACCTCAAGCAAATCAGGTTACTCCAAGCCCCATCCAACCTGAGCTTCAATATTTTCAAGGATGTTCACGACCTTTCTGGGCAGTGTTTCACCATCCTTTTTGTAAAAAAAGTCTTACTTCTCTGCAGTCTGAATGCACACTCTTTTGATTTAAAACAATTACCCCTTGCCCTATCAGAACAGACCCTGCTGAAAAGTTTCTCCCCAACTTTCTTGTATGTTCCTTTTAGGTACTGGAAAATTTTCCTGCATTCTCTGCTTCTCCAGGCTGAACAATCCCAGCTCTCTCAGCCTGTCTTCAAAGAAGAATTGTTCCATCCTCCTCTGGACCACAGTTCTATGACCTTCCTCTAATGGGGAGCTCAGAGCTGGATGCAGCACTCCAGGTGGGCTCTCACCAGAGTGATGTAAAGGGGCAGAATCTTCTCCCTCACTCTGCTGGCCGCACTGCTTTGGATGCGGCCCAGGATGCAGCTGGATTTCTGGGCTGTGAGTGCACACTGACAGATCAGGTCCACTAATACTCCCAGGTCCTTCTTAGCAGAGCTGCTCTCAATCTCTTCATCCCTCAGCCTGTGTTGATACTGGAGGTTCCCTGGACCCAGGTGCAGCCCCTCATACTTGGCCATGTTGAACCTCATAGGTTCACATGTGCTCTCTTCTTGAGCCTTTCTGGGTCCCTTTGGATGGCATCCCATCCTTCAGGCTTGTCAACTGCACCACTCAGCTTGGGGCCATCTGAAAACTTGCTGAAAGTGTGCTCAACCATACTGTCTATGCCATTAATGTTGATATTAATCAGTTCTGACCCTAGTATGGAGCCCTGCAGAGACCCTCTTGTCATTGATCATCAGGTCATTAACGCATGGATTACTGACCTCCAGTCGCACCATTCACTAGTTCTTACCATGTCATGTCTCAGCTTCTTCTCCTCTCCTTCCTTAACCCAAAATTCTCCTCATCCTCCCTTTCTAGCTCATCTTTGTGGTATGGTTCATCAGTGTGTGCAACCACAATCTGAATTTCTGCTTCCTACTATTGACCTGCTTTGTATTGCTTTTCCGATCCTGCAAAGAACAGGGAATTCTCTCCTCTTGCCTATTCTGAAGCCCTCAATGATCATGTTCCAAACCCAAGTTTTATTTCCTTGGAGTCTGTGAGGAACTGGAGAGAGAAAGTCTCTTAAACACCCACCAAGAGCCACCCCAAGCATCACTGATCTTGGCAAATTGATTGCCACTGAGATCTTCCAAACTATTACACTGGAAAGATACTAAGCAGCTGTGACAAACCTGAGTTTTGCAGAAACAGGGTATGTTACCTCTCAAAATTCAAATCAGTCAACAACTGCCATCTATGGTTTAAGCCGTTTCTGTGATCTGTGCTTAGAAAGTTTATTTACCTTTTTTTAGAGGGCTTATAGAGGTATGGTATGATCTTAATGATTCAAAACCTTTCAACTTTCTCAAGTTTTGAGGTTTCATTTAATTTCACATCAAAGTCATTGAAAACATGAATTACTTGAATATGATAGCAAATCAAAGTTTAGATTAAGTTCCTATGGAATTCCAGGAGCATAAGTCTCACTCCGGAGAAGCTTTTGTGCTTTGTAATATTGGATGGCAATTTTTGAAAGGCAAAAATACAAGCCAGATGCGGATTTTTTGTTGAATTGCAACGTGATATTAATACTTAATTTTCATTCCATTTTCTCAGGGTAGAGATTGAACAGAAATATTAAACTTTAGCAGTAAGGCCAGTAGAAACCACTGGGTAACATTCATCTCTCCTTGGAGAAGGTTCTGCATATCTAAAGACCCTGAGTCAGCTGGGTACTTGGAAAATCCTACTATGTTTGGCTCATTATAGGTTATTTTGCTGTATCAAGGCGCTAACATGAAAGTGGTTTTCCTTTTAGGGATTATAATTAGAAAATGAAAAAACTACTCATTTTGTCTACAAAGAGAAAAAAGGCACTTATACCTATTCCTGACACTAGTACAACTTGTTGCTGTACAGAAAGCAGCAATACAAATTCTACAGTAATGGTTTTGTCATGGGAAAAGCAATTTGGAAAACAGGAACTTATCATTACCCTAAGCAGTAAAGTTTCCTTTATAGACATGTATACTCTAAGAAATACAAATATTGATGCTTAAAATAAGAAAAATATTTAGAGGAAATCTACAAATAATTCTGTAGAAACAGTGATTTTGTAATATATACTCAAGCTGAAAACATAAACGTAGAAATTATAAAAGCCATTTAGCAAAATGTGTTAACATAATGGATCAGAAACAAACATTATTTTAGTTAGATTCATAAGCTTAAATGTTCAAAATTGTGTTTGGAAGGAAATTTTTGGGTATTTTCAGTTGTCAGATAACTACCTGCATTATTTGAGATCACATTTAAACCACATATTGTCATTTGAAACTCCTTGAGGCCCTTTAACATGATAGTTTCCCACATATATGTGATTTTTTTGAAGAAATCTTTGTGACTATGCAAAGAGTGCAGGTGAGTGCTGCAATGGTATCAATTCAGATTTTTAGCAGTCCCTATAGGATCTATCCAAATTCTAGATCTATAACCATATTTTTAATCCAGCATTAAGTAACAGGAGATCTTTAACAATTTCAAGTGCTAAGGGTGTCAGCTTTGTTTAAAAGCAATACTGTCTTTTATAGGAGATTATATTATCCCTCCTGTGAACAAACAAAAAAAATCCATGAAACACCAGTTTACACATATTTAAGCTTATGAATCTAGCTAAAATCACATGTCTTATTGTTGATACATTATGTTAAGGCATCTTGTTAAATTGCATTTGACATTTTTATGTTCGGGTTTTGAGTCACAGAATGCTTTGGAAACAGTTGACTTGATAATGACTGGGACTGCGTGGGCAGTGTGACAGACAGCTATTATGAATTCAGTAATAGCTCACATGCAGCCCTGGATATTAGAAATGGATTTTCTCATGTCACAGTCCTTCTTCCATTGATCATCTGATCAATGACACCGAGAAGGAAAAAGTGAACAGAAGGAAGCTTGAATAGTTTTCTTAGCTCAGCAATGGGGACTGGCCTCATCACTTCATTCTCCCAGATACCAGGCAATTTACTGAATCTAAGAGAAGCTACAGGGCTTCTGTAATGTAGTCAGTGCTGTGGGACAGGTTCTCTGTAGCTTATTCCTCAAGGGCTGGATGAGTTCTGTATGCTTTTACCACTGCCAAATCTCCAAGTCTCCTTTATTTTCTCCAAAAAGATAGAGTTCCCCAGCTCCATCTCAGACACCCCTGAGATTGGCCTATTTATCATTTACTTGAAGTAAACAGAACACTGAAACCAACAGTAAAAATACTGCTTTGTTAGAAAGTATTAAAATAAGCTCCAACAGGAAACAAAAAACACCTTTCAGATCTTGAAAATAGGGAGCTCACAAGATTCACAGAGCTTTGGAAAGGTGGCATATCAAGGGAGACCGGACAGAACTGAAAGCATTGGGTGACATCTACAGTTCCATGAAAAGTTTTGAAAGAGAGAACCCACCTGCCTTCATTCTGTTTCAAATCATCAAGGAAACACATCTGCTCCCCACTATAGCATACTCTGAGTTGCCTGACTAGCTGAGGCCTGATGGGGTGATATGGAGCTTATTTCCACAAGCTCCTTATCTCTTAAAATATCCCCTGCTATCTATTTCCTGAATGGAAATGGAGATACAAACTACTGTGAACCCTGCTGCCAGAGATTTCCAGGGAGTGAGAGCAACACTTGAGGAAGGTTTGCTCAATTTGAGCAGGTCATGAGGCCAAATGGACTGTGAAAAACACAACAGAGCAGACACATCACAGCACTGACTATTTAACAATAGTTGCAGGACTGCAGGTCAAATGTCATCTACTCTCTTGTCCTTTCATGTAGCCTTCTGCAGTATTTTACAGTTTACCATATACAAAACAAGAACTAGAAAAGGAGCTCTTCCCATCTTGAGCAATGGGAAACATTAAGGTGAAAACTTCAAAATACCTAAGATCAGTTTAAAGCTGGTATCTAGGGCCTGACAAAAACTAAATGGTTGTGGTGTACACTTTGTTATTTGATAGGAAATGCTAACTTCTTTGGCCATGTAAGAGGGATAACCTGGTGAATTAAGTCTGTCTTGTTTTTTGAAGACTGAAAATATATAGGAAAAAAAAAAAAGGGAAAATCAATAAATTCTTCAACAAAATGTGAGAATGTAAACTGAAACAGTTAACATGTCAATTATGTGTTTTCTCAATAGTATCCCACCAGAAAAGGAAGAACAGCTCAATGACTATACCAGATATCTGAGAAGTTTCTGTTGTTGCCCTATGTGAAACAGTTCCAGGACCTGCTGCCATGATGCTCTGACATCGTATTGCACATCTTGTTATGCTTTAACCTGGAAATTCTTAGCCAACGTAAGAAAATTTAGTAATGACCATCTTACTTTTTCATCAAGTCATATATTTCTAGGAGGTTTAATGTACAGAATTCTGAATACCACTGTATGTTTGTGAGACATATCACAGTTCATTTAAGATCCTTGTATACTTACATGATCTTAGTTTAAGACTTTCTACATGCTTAGTACTCTAATTTCTTTCAGTGTGCTAAAAATTCAGATTTATGTCTCAAGAGCTCCTTAACAATTAGTAGTATATTTAGTCACCTGAAACTATTGTGATGTGATTTCTGTTTTTTTATGAGCATGCTGTAGTTTCACATTTCAAACATACCTAGTTGATTAAATGATTTATGATACTTAAATTTTGTTTCTCAGCTTGACATTATTATGGTTATTGTGCTACATAAGTTAATTTAATTAAACCAGCTACTACACTCTAGGCAAGTCTGTTATCAAAAAAAAAAAAAAAAGATAAAGACTCTACTATGTTTAGTCCAAAGAATTTTACCACATTTTCCATTTTACAGTAGTCTTTTATTCTAGCAATGTTGCAATGCATCACATATTTTTAGTTAGAATATTACAATAGCCTTTACCCATGCTTTCATTATAACACTTATTGTTGACTGTAATTTCCACTCAGATTACCTGCCAAATTCAGCTTGATAAAAACGACAGCAGTAAATTCCACTGCCAGAATTATTTTTTTAACACATTCTCTATAGTATTTATATGTTGCTACATTCATACATTTCTTCCATACAGGTTCAGTGGCTGCAAATCCTTATTAAACATTAAGGTTAAATATAAGATTATTTTTGGCTGCATTCATGCTATTTGTCAGAAATCTGTTTATTGAAAAAGCGGCAATTGGGTATTCCCTTGTTTGTATCACCCATAGTAGTCACACAGCATGGATGTGCAGAACCCCCGTGACTCCTGCCAGATGACAGATTTACAGTGAAACAAACATTTAAGAGTGAAACTACCTCTGACAGAAACATGCACTTTGTCACATAGTTTCCTTATCCTTCAGTTATAGTCATTTATCTGTATAGTAGGAGAAGAAGTCACCATTATGCAATATGGAAACTAATCTACATTTAAACAGTATTTTTCCTTTTTAATCCACACTTGTTCTCTCTTTCAGATCATATTACAGCCCCACAAACAGCTCCACCTTGGGAATGGAGGGCACGGTACAGGGACAGAAATGATCACCTGGGAAGGAAGGTTAATTGAATATCCACAAACTCTGTCTCATGGAGGAACTGGATTGCTCTTGTTCAGTAACAGATAAAAAGAATTACAACGCACAGCTAATCCCACTTCTTCCCTCCAAGAGGGAGATGAGAGAAAGGGAAAACAGATCTGTTAGAAATGGCAGTTATTACACTTAGGATGCCATCTGACAAGTTCGAACACTGAGACAACATCAGAACGAAAACCTAAAAGAAATAGTGTTGCAAACATTCAAGCCCTGTGCTACTCATTAAGCAACCTGTTTCCCTACGTACTCAGAACTTCAAACATGTCTTTGTTCTTAACATTTGCTTTCAAGATTTATAGGCAAACTCACTGTGCCTGACACAAATGCTTTTGCACACATTATGCTTGCAAAAACTCATAATGGGCACGCAAATTGATATTTATTCACTCAAAGACAGTAACTACAAATAACCTCTCCTGCTGCAGTATCCATTGGGAGTAGCTGTGATACGTTGATGTATCCATTAAAATCTTCTTTCAAACAAGCAGTTTTCATCAGGTAAGAGGTATAGGGACTTTTTCCCCCAAGCAGTGGTCAGCAGAGTACAGGTATAGGGGCTTTTTGCGGGGTCTGGTGTTTGGTTTGCTTGGTGTTTTTTAAGCATTAGTAGGAACAGCCACCAAAGAGCTCGAGATGCTGCACAGCAATAATTGCTGGAGCTTGCTGACCTCCATTGGGAGGTGCTACGTGAAACAGAGAATGGGCAGCAACAACCCTTCCAGTACCTTCAGGTGGACTGCTTGTTTGCACCCTCATTAAAATGCAATTATGTACGGTTTTACTTTCACAGAATCCCATTCTAGAGACAATGAGATTCTTGCCCTAGCAGCCATGGAAGCCTGATCAAGTGCTCTTCCTCCTTCTCTCCACACCCACAAAACTCCACAGGAATTATCATCAGGCTTATGGAGATTAATTTAAAATTGCAAAGCTCTGATAATGAATTCTATAGCAAACAAACACAAAATGCTTTTAACCACCAGACCTTTAGCCAAGAACAGTAACAAAAGTCATTATTTCCTCCCACTACCTTAAAAGATCTCCACCATTTTCTGATGCTGTTACAGCTCTCATTCTAAATCAGTTCAACACTTCCTTTCCATCATAAGGATAGTATATGAATATTTGAACTTTATAAACAAGAACAAACACTAATTATCTGCACTGTTATTACTAAGATGAAGAAAATAATTATGAAATTAAATATATTTTGCTCAAAGAGAAAAATCACAACTAGAGTTAACATGCAGAGATTTTCTGTGTGGAGGACAGAAGACACATTACCTTCTCACGCAGGTTAAATCACTGCTAGCGTTTTTCTGCTGAAGAACTGTTGGAATTAAGTCTGTGATGCAATACAAAGAAAATTGATCAAATATTTTGTAACGTTCACAGGATATGTTAAGAAATGACTACTCTGTGTTAGCTTTGTGAAAGGAAACTTCAGCAGCATTTTTCTTTTTATACTTCAGCAGATCAGTCAGTTTAGATTGATCAAATATTTACTTGTAATCAACATGATCAATTAATGTTGTCAATGTAGTGACTGTTCAGAGGCAAACGAAACAGACCCTATAGTATTCCCATCTGGGATGTCACATGTTCCAATGACTAGCTCTTGCTGTTTCAAGGACAGTACACTTCTTTCTCTTATCATTCAGAGCAAAATTTCTCTTACTTTCCAAAGTGCACATTCATTTCAAATTGTACTGCATTGATAGAATACAGCCCAAAATTTATATTTGGGGCAGGGAGTGGGAGACACTCTTTCTATAAAAAACAGCTAGCTGGTTTGTATTTTGAAGAGATAAGGCATATTTGCTAGTCTCTTGTTTATTAGGAATAACCAAAATTAATTTAGATTTAGGGTAAAAAGTACTTTTATTAATTTGTGATACAGTTTAGGAAGAGGACACCAAAAAAAAGCTTCACAGACTGGTGGAAACCTGGAAAGGAGTTGTTGATATAAAATGTTTTTATACTGTGCAATTATTTTATATTAAGCTAAGCCTAAGTCATAAACATCATTACTTCTGTGATTTTAAAGTTTAGATGACTTTCTTATGGTATAAAATACACATTCATCCTTATTCCAAAATTATTTGAGAATAATTGTGTCCCTGTTATTGTTCCAAAAATATTCTCTTTTTATAATTTAATACTTTCTTTAGACTTAATGGCTAAAGCAGATAAAACAGTGATGAGTGGTAACTGGTTTTCCTCAGTTCTTATTCTGCTATTGCTATTACTCTGAACTTCCTTATCCAGGCTTTCATTGCTATCTTGGAGAAGTTCAAGATGCATGAAAATAGACCCCATTCTCAGTTAACCTGTGTTCAATACAACTTACTTTATTATGAAAGAGGACACTGCTGCCATATTAGACTGACTCCACATATAAAAAAGATCCGGGACTGAGGTTTCTGAATTTGCCTCATGATATTCTGCACCTTGCCTGAGGCAAGCTTTTAACTTCCAGACTTTATGCTTGTTTTCAAAGTGAAAGTGATATGGCCCTAAGACAATTTTATTAGCTTTCTTTCCTTTTTTTCTTCTCCTTACATTTTTTATACACAGATCATAAACATGGATTTCATCTTGCTTTGTTTACATAGAACAGATTTAGTTCCCTTATAAATCTGCAAAATGGAAATAAACACTTGTGAAAGTTGTCATGTTTAAGCCATTAGTCACAAGCCTCAGAAGACAAATTACTCTAAGCATGGTTCAGGAACAGCAGAAGACTTCTCATTCTAACTCATCTTTATTACCAAAAAATAAAAAGAAAACAACAAAACTGAATGTTCCCACTGATGCACTATCTTTTTATCTGACCATTTAGGTAAGGTTTCATGGGAAAGGCAAAACTTTTTATATTTTTGTACCATGAAGTTTAAGACATAAACACTTCAGTCCTTAGTTGTCCTATTCAAAACTGCATGTGCCCTCTGTGCCTCAAATGAATCAAGTCAATTCTCCAAAACAACTCCATCAGACAAAAAACAAGGAACACAGTGGGTAACCCAAAGATATATACACACACTGATGAGCCTCTCCAGGTATATCAGGAACTAGTTCCTGTTTGTTTTTCCTCTCAGCAGAGGTCACTGGTTTTCATCTCTGCCATACTCAGGTATTCTCAGAAAATACATAGGAATCTTTGAAAATAGAGCTTTGAAAACTTTACTGGTTTCAAACCATGTCCAAAATTAACCAGTGTGTTCTAAAATCACTATAGGGAAATATGACTGACAGGCAGTTAGTAAAACTGCATAGGTCTCATTACACTCAAGTAGAGGAGGGCTAGAACTGCATTGTTGTAGGCTTTGAAAAGCAGGCTTCTGGGAATGGAATTGTATTTAGAAGAAGGAATTCTCAATCTCTTGCTGTTCAAAACTGAGGAACTCTGAAAAAGTAGTAGAAGAATATATATATAAAAATTAATTTAGAAAGGATTTAGACACAGACCATGATTAATTTGCAACATAGGGGATTAATCCCAAGACCCCTGATGCCTTTCTTCTCCTGCCTTGTAACATCACTCTATTAGATATTCAGTTTCTTCTATAAATGTGCCAGTATTCTGATGTCAGAGTAATATAAAAGACAGATTATTAATCCTAGTTATTAGCAAACACATAAGTAAAATTCTAGTTCTAGCAATGCTAAATAACTACAAGATGAACCCCCAGCTATCTCCAGCCATAATGGTTTCTCAGGCTTTGTGACTGCATTACTACCATTGTCGTATTCATGAGAAAAAGCATCACAATATCTTAAATTACTCTAACATGTTCTCAAACATCTGACAGAGCTCACTGGAGATAACGGCTGCAGAATTGCTTATCCAAATTTCACATCAAGCACCACATCTTTGAAACTACTCATTACACCATTAAGCCTACCGACACATACCAAATCACATGCATTTGATTCAATGAACTTCTCAGACAATGGGGGTTGACAGGACAGGTTTCATCTTTTGTTTAAGGAATTTTTTTTGGTTGAAATCATCATTTTTATCATTTTACTTATGTTTCCCTGTTTAGTTAAGTGTCTGCAGATGTCCATTGGGGAAGTCTTTGTAGTAAGAAAAAACAGGAGTTGTGGAATCCTTTGAACCCTCCAGGGAAATCCCCAGGGCCTTGCCTTAGAAGAATTTACCATAGAGTCTCCACATAGGCTGAAAGAGAAAACTTTCCCATGGAGCCAACACTAGAACAACCTCAGTTCTTTTCCCTATATGTCCCTAATTCTTGTGGTCTCCCTGTTTCCTCATTGGTTGTGGCATCCCTGGTGGCCAGCCTCATCTTCCCCATAGGACAATGCCCCTTTGCGCTACCCCTGCATGCTCAGACCCCATATTTAACCTTGTGTACATCACACGGCTTCATCTTTTGTCTCTGATTTCCCTTTGGCATGCTGGAATAAATCTTCACTGGAATTTATAATACAAAAGGCTCTTCTGCCTCTCTTTGCTGAGCTAGCCATGGTAAATGTGATGTGTGGAACTTGACTGCTTTGCCTGAGTGCTTTTCCCCAGGAGATGCTTATTGGGAAAGAGGTAGCAGTATCCCCAGCTAAACCCCATGCCGGTACATTTGATTTTTAATTTTAATTCAAAAACTGAGTAATATTTTTGACTACTTACACCTTTTAAATAACACAGGGAAGCTTATTACATGATCTGATCAGTAAATTTCTGAGGAAAATCATGCTTCCTTTCTCCATCTAGGTAAGAAGCAATAGTGTGGGTTGACTTCAAACGTTTTCTAGTGCTGTCTTGTTAGCATGCAGAATACAGGAACACAGGGTGTCACGAAAAGTTAGCATCAGTATGGTTATTCTGTCCTTGAATAATAAAGGCTCCCAAGTTTCATGTGTCCCCATATATCAGCCATATTTCCTGAGAGGTTATGCTTCCTGATGCAAAGTAAAAGAAATCTGGTAAAACCGGACTAGAAAAAGCAGACCTGCTGTTTCCTTAGCAAAGCACAAGACTGTTGCCCATATCAAAGCTACAGAAACAAATGTGTTTATTGCAGACATATTTCAGCTACTTTGATGACTACTCTCCACAGAAGAGGGAAAACATAAGAAAATGGCCTTTCAGACCCTGCATAAAAAGCTATTGATTTCACTGGCTGCAATTTATCTGGTATCTCATTCTCTTTAGAAAAAAAATTACTCAGTTGGGTCACATAATTATTGCCAGCAGCATAAGACACTTTACAGTGTACGATCACACTAACACATTAATTGTTTCTTTGACAGCTCTGTGAGAAACAGGGAAGAGTCCTGCCTATTTGCCAGGAGATTCATAAGCAGTCTCACACTATGCCTCATCCTGCAGATTCCCTCTACAAAGAATTTATCATCATAATCACTGAGCGAAGTATGTGCTACATTTAAGAACAGGTTGCCAAAACCTAATAGAAATTCAAACATATTGAGGAACTGAGAGACCAAGTAAGATAAATTGTTATGCCTCACAGTTAAGTTTGAATTTGGAGAACAGTACAAAAAAGCAACACAGATTCACAGAATAGGTGAGGTTGGAAGGGACCCCAGTGGGTCATCTGGCCCAACCTCCCAGCTCAAGAAATGCACATGGCACAGGATTGTTTCCAGATAGTTCTTCAGTATCTTCAGTGAGGGAAACTCTACCTCCTCTCTTGGCAATCTGTTCCAGGGCACAGGCATCCATACAGTAAAGAACTTTGTCCCCATATTCAGGTGGGACTTCCTGTGCACCAGTTTCTGCCTGTTGTCTTTTGGTCTGTTGCTTGGCACCACCAAGAGGAGCCTGGCTCCGTCCTCTTGACACTCTCCCTTTCAGATACATATATCAGTGATGAAGTTCCCATTTCAGTTGTCTCTTCTGAGGTCTGGAGAAACCCAACTTCCTTAGTCTTTTTTTGTGAGAGGGATGCTCCTGTCCCTTAATCATCTCTTTCACCCTCTCCTGGACTCGCTTCTGGAGCTCCATGTCTCTCTTACACTGAGGAGACCAGAATGGGACACAGCACTCTAGACATGGCCTCACTAGGGCTGAGCAGAGGGGCAGGATCACCTCCCTCAACGTGCTGGCAATGCTCTTCCTAATGCACCCATTACCTCATGCACCCAAGATCCCATTGGCCTTCTTGGCCACAAGGACACACTGTTGGCTTATGAAGAGCTTGTTGTCCACCAGGACTGTTTGCTGCATTCTGTGTGGTTTCTGGTCCCTAGAGCCTTTTAAATCTGGTGAAGTGGCTCTGATAACACACTCATGTCAGCCTCAGCAGTTCAGGCTGGAGGATCCTGTAAGGTTTCCTGAAGAGCTCTCAGCTGTTGCTAAATTCATCTTTATTTAAAAGAGTAGGGGCTAAGAGGTTCTGTTTCTCTCAACTCCATACACTTATAATCATCTGAGAGCAACAGAGAATACTCAACATGATATCATGGAATCCTTTGAACTCTCCGAGAATTTCCTTTTGGTAAGGGAAACAAAACCTTGTGATTTCAGTGGAGATCAATTGGGCAATCTTTGGTCCGTGTCCCTGCACTTGATGACATCCTATGCCTTTTGATGGCTTTCACTTTGGTAATGATTTTTTTTCTTTTTAATTTTTTTTTCTGTATCCATGCCATGTCTCCCATATCTTCCCTTCAAAGTTATGTCTTCCTCCTTGATTTTTTTTCTCCTGATTTTGCAGCATCTGTGAGCTTAATTTTGGCCTCTTTTGGTCCTTTGCACTGCACCTCCATTTTCATGTAGTCACTAAATCTCCCAATTTTCTGTTCGGTTATTTTTTTTCCTTCAATCGCATTTCCTTTGGTCCTATCTCCATTCCAGAGCTTTTGTAAGTCCTTCTTTTCAGTTTTGCAAGATTTCATTTCCATTTCTTACTTTGAAATTTCTAGCAATCTTGATTGGCTGTGCTGTGCTTTTTTATTCCTTGGTTGTATTTTGAAGGGCCTCAGGATCAAATTATGCCTGAAGATTTCATAATGTTACCAGATTCGCTTTCTATTTAATAAAGCAGGATTTCTCTATATTCTGAACCATAAACCTATGTTTGCTCCCCATAAATTTTTTTTAATCCCTCATCCTTGAGTATTCATAAACAATTATTGCACATCCTGACGGAAATGTCCTAGAAAAAGCTGTTGATGTCAATAAAATGATCTGTGTTGAAATGTAATGATTCCCTACTGAAAAAAAAGTTTTGTTTGAGAAAGTTTCAATAATAGTTTATTAGTCAAATTTAGAATCATAATTACTGCAGAAAAGTAAACAAGATGAAAGTGAAAGATATATTCTGCACATGCACTAGCAAAATATTTAAGCATAATCTTAATTGCAGGAACATGAGTAATCCCAGGTGCCTGTATAACTGCTATAAGGAAATCATATTACCAGGATGTAAAAGCATTTTTTGTCTCTCGGAATTACTGAATTTTTTTGGATTCTAGGAGACCTTTGAAAGGTCACTCTGAGATTATTAATTTCATAAGAAAAGAGACAGACTGAATGACTGCATTGCGACTTATTTTGAGATGCATAACATGTAATTTAAACTGAGTAAATTATGGACTAAATAATAAAGACATTTAAATTCAGCTCTAGAGATCAAACAACAAACAAATGAAAAGCTATAAAGAAAATATCACTGATAACTTTAGTCAAAACACTTTCAGGAAAATAATTTTGCATTACTGAAGATATTTGATTATTTCCTGCTTTACGCATAGAAGGAAGCCATATGTTGTGTAAACCAGTCTTAGATACAAGGAAGCTCTTCAAGTTCTTGCAGAACTGTTCTACATGTTTCAAAACATCTGATGGAGCCAACAGATACCTGCAGGCTGGTGGGGATGTGTCCTCCCTTCCTGGTGAAGAAACAGGGATAGGGCTGGAGATAGGTAGTGAGGTGGACTGAGAAATCAAGACAGAGTGGTCCAGGATGTTGTGGTGCCTCCTGAGCATCGGGTAGAGTCCTGCCAGGGTCTCTCCCAGCTCTCTCTGGTCACCAATCCCTGGCATCCACAGCCTAAATCCTACCATGGTGCCTATTTGGGATAAGCAGGGAGCATGCTCCCCAGGAACTGCTGGTACTGGCTGCATCTCCCATGGTGGCCCTAGGTTTGTAAGCACATCTCTAAACTGTCCAGGTGGACAGGAAAACTCACTGAATATGGTCTGCACCTCTTTCTCCATCCAACATAAACCAAAAAGGCTTGGAGGAGCAACCTAAGCACACGTAGGAGCACCCTAGAGCTGACAAATGAAAAACCACACATGCACCATCCCACCTCACAGGCTTGGCCTCCTGTGTTCTGTGGTAAACATTGCCCAGTTCAGTCATCTGCTGTAACCCAATAAGATTAGCATTGCTTCACACCTATTTCTCAAAGAAGCTTGGATTAAAACGAAATTTTTAGGAGTAGAGCTTGCTTACTTGCTTGCTTTGAAATTCCTTGGAAATCATCTAAACCACAGGCATTTCAGTGCAGTAAAGCTATTCAAAATACTCTCTTCTAGCTCTTCAAGAATACCCTTAAACATCAATGAATTATCTGCTTTTATTATGCAAGAAGATATACTCCCAAGTGATGAAAAATTAGCTTACTTCATGCCAGGGGAAAGTCATACTGAGCTTTGTTAAATGTACCTTTATGTTTAAAGCATATTTTCAATGTTAACACTTCAAAATGCTTAGTAAAGGATAAAACATTATTGCTAGAAATACAAACTAAGTACATGGTTTTAAAAAAGCAAATGCTATACTCTAAAAAGCAGGACTAGATGGTAGTGGTCTCTTCCCTCCTACTGGTGTAAAGGAAGAGCAGCTGCTTTGATGTTTCAGTGTTACGTCACGTAAAAGTTAATGCAACTGCAATCAAATACCAGTTTTGAAATTGGTATGAGGCCCAATGTAGAAGTTGACCAGAAGCTGATCACTTACATTCAATAAAATGACTCAGAACCATATTATCATTGGACAGATTTGCTGGTTAGAAACTGCACAATTCACGAGAACTATGTTATTCAGAGACGTGATCACGGAAATACTGATTTTGGATGACTGTAGCACAGCTGGATTTCAGCTTTAGGAACTATTACCACTACTTCCGGTGAGTTATAGAAAATTACAGGACACCACCAGCATTTCAGTGATTAATGAGTAAATTTGACAATAAGAACATTGCACTCCCAATGAACCAAAGCATCTTAAAAGATTATTGCTGTTGGGCAGGATCATTATTGCTGTCTACTAAGAGGAGCTCCAGAGAGTCAATTCAATGGTCTCTGATCTTAGTGTCAGGGATTACTAATTGTAGGTACCTTACTAAACCTAAGTATCACCAAAGTAAGGAAGACAAAAATGTTTTGGATTGAATATATGGATGTTGTAATATTAGTGCTGACCCATGCAAGGGATCAGCAATACAACCCTTAAGAAGGTAATTTATATTATGTTAACGGCATTTTTAATTTCTGCAGTGAAAAATGTAATCTATAGAAGATTACTGTCGCATTCTTGAAGTACTAAGTCTTCAGTACCGTGAATAGGAATGGCTTTTATAAGTTGTTTCCTTATACTAATCAGAAAATCCCTGAAGTGACAAGTACCATAGGAAAAAAGGAGATTACTTAACATGCCAGGATCTGCTTTCACCAGCAGTAATTTGATTAGTTTGTTATAATGTTAGTCTGCTGTTCATGCTGTATTTTACATATGAATACAGCAAAACTTAGTGGAGGAGAAGTGTTAATAACCTCTCACTCTGCTGCCCTAAAACAACCACTTATTTCACTGTCAGTCCAAGGCTAGGCTTTTTGATATGTTTCCTTCCTCTTGTAACTACTACTTTCAGTTCATTATCAGCCGATGTATATAAGCTTGTGATGCCTCACATTTTTAAAAATAAAAAGGAAATTTTTATAATAGAGCATCATATTGGTTTTTTTCCTCATTTGCATCGACAATTGACTGTTGCTGGAAATGCTTTTGCACTGTATCCAAGTGCTCAAATACTGGCAGAAACAGCATGAAGCTTTTATTTTTTTCCCTTGGAAACTGAATGCAGTAAGTTCTACTCTAGTTCAGTAGGTTTCTTATTTTCTGCATTCACACTGTTGTATTTAATCCATTGTCTCATGGCAGATAGGACCAAATGAATTTGTTGCCTCCCCATTTTCCTAATGTGGTACCATTCAGCTTGATTAAAGGGAATTTTTTTCTCTTACAAAACCTGCACATTTGGGTGGAATTTATTGCAACTTAATTTGCCTTATCTTCTAGGAAAATATACTGCTGAGTGTTCAATTTCCTCTGTCCTTTGCTTATTTATAACTGTATATAATCTGTTTCCTGTTCACAACTGCATTTGCTTTTGTCAGTGCATTCCACTATTAGCTTTTCTTTCTATAAGTGAATATCTGTATTTCATTTGGCTAATAAAGTTTTCTTTCTTTCTGTTGTTAGTTTTACAATCTTTATCTGTGTTGAAGGATCTCCGCATACTAGACAATCTACAGACTTATTTTCTTGTTGTATTCTGGCATTTTATAACATTTTATTCTACTTGGTTTCTTTGTAGTCTGCGTTAGGCAAAAATTCTTTTCTCCAAAATTCTATATGAAAGCACACAATCCCATTCCATTTGATCACACATTATTGAAGTACATAGATCATAACCAATATAATCAATGTAAAAAAAGCTAAGAAGTGCAATAAGTGTTAAAAGCAAAACAAACGGATTCTATTTTCTAGATTCTTTCAAAATGCCTGCCAATAAGGAACTAAAAACGACTGATGCAATCCCAGCTACAGAGTGCTTGAATCAGCCTCTACTCTTCATCCTCAGTTATTTTTAACTATATTTTAATAATGGACTGCAGCTTTTTTCTTTCCTCTATTGTATCAGAACTCAGGTGATGATAAACCTAAGTGCAGTTGCTTTTTAAAAGCATCCAACCATGTTTTACTGCTTGAGACTTGTGTCCAGGTGGGACTCAGCATTGGTAGACAAGGTCAAGATGTTCCAGACCATTGTGTGTCACCATGTCCTGGTAACAAAAAGCCAGGGCCAGGGCTGTGATGGAAACATTTCTGTGAGGATGTCTTTCTGTCTCTCTGACTACCATGAAGCACAGATACTGTGTGTACTGATTCGGAACAGTCAGGAGGAATGAGTGTATTTTTTACCTGTCTGTCCTTGATATACAAGAGACAGGAGGGGGCACATTTGGATTATCCTAAAACAGGGAGATAGAGCATAGGAAAACTGGCTGTGAAGTCCTATCTAAGAGCAGTTCATAGCTTTTAAGTAATCACCACCTCTTGGTCAGGCAAATATTCAGGTGGTAACATTGATGACTGTTCAGACAGGACCTTCCTCTTCTCACCTTTATTCCCCCTATTCCCTGACAAACATATTTGAATTGCATTCATGGTGTAAAATCTCTGGTTGAGGTCACCACTGAAAATGTGCCTGCACCCCAGAGAGCTCTGCATCTGAAAACACAAAAATTGCCACTGTGAAACAGAGGTACTCCCAAGAAATCCTGGCCACTGATCCACCAATGCATTTCTCTGTACTTGGTTCAGAGCATTTAGACCTCGAGGCACCATTATGATAATTCCTGTTCACCTTCTGCATAAAATGAGACTTTGCAGGTTTTATTTCACTGCAGCAGATACTAGTGAGTTGGAAGCTAAAGATTATTACATTGAACTGACCTTATTGTATCAAAATGAAAACCCCATAAAAATTGATTTTTAGCAGCAAGGCATTATGCTGTTCTTCTAAAGGCAAATAGTTTGATTTTTCTTTTTCATTTTCCATTTATACTTATGAACTTAATTTACTTATAGTGCTAAATACACATTCAAGCTCAGTCACCTCAGTAAAAAACATGGAGCTGATAATATTTTATAGCAAACTCATCCCTCATAAATGTATTTATTGAATTCACACAGGCTGAAATTTAACATACAGATTCACCCCAGTAAGTAAAAAGGGAGATGTTTTAAAAACTCATAGCCTATGTAGAAGTAACAAAAGGTAGAATTTGTTTTGACAGATATTTATAAAGTTGATTTCTGAGAAGAAATTCAAATACTAACATGATTATGCGTTTAGCTACTATACAGTGGCACAAGTGTTATGTATTAAAGCACTCTTCTGTTCTAGGCACAAAGTTCTACCCATTAACAAGACACAAGCTCAAGCTATTGTCTCTTTTACTAAAAGATGGCTTCCCAATACTAGCTGAGGATGGATAGGACTTGGGATTATGAGGTAGAAGGGAATTCCAGGCTTACAACCAGGATTAAGATCGGTGGGTATGGGCAACCTGAGAAGTATGGTATGTTGGCCATTGATTTAATTTTTCTGCCCATCCTGTGAGTTTATGTGAGGCTTTAGGTTTCTGTAGAATTCTGGATTGCTTCACAAGTAAAGGTCATGGAGAGGTTGATATATAATTGATGTAGAAGACTGTTAGGGCAAAGAGCTCTGTGCCTAGAGGAAGGCACACAGCTCCTAAGAATAGCACCTGGAGTGCCATAGAATAAGGCCTCACAAAACTGCTGATGCAATGGATTTTTAAGCAGTCCCTACTTAAAAAGTCAAGGGACCTTCCTTCCCCTTGACAAAGTCACTAGCCATCTCTAAATACTGATACATAAATTTTCAGCTATGAAATCAAAGTTAATTTGAGTTTGTTTTGCAAACACATTATTTCAAATGGAACCTATTCAAATGTACATAAACTTATTTGCTGTATTTTTGGAATATTTTCCCACATTTTAAAAATACATTTTGTAGCAATGAAATGAAAACAGAGTCAACCAGGGATGAGTTTTGCAATGTTTCAAAAATGCTTCATAAAACAAGCTTGATAAGAAGCAAAAAGGATAATGATGTAAATACTTTAAACACAATATGAACAAGACAGCTCCACCTCTAACCACCCCCATGGAAATAAAAAAGAAAAAGTAGCCCAACCCCTCCCAAAAATCCCCTAGGCTGCCAATAAATGGTTTTCAAGAATACAGATGAAGAAGAAACTTCATTGAAACAGACATTTCGATGATAAATATTTAACAAAGCAATGATAAGAATGCTTAACAAAGCAGGAAATCTAATGAAACAAAACCACTAGGAGATAGCTTTAAAAAGTCTCCTTTTCACCAGCTAAGACTTTCATAAAGGTCTAGCATTACTTGAAAATACTGTGTATGGAAGATAAATCTTTGCTTGAGCCATATTCTACACAACAGACAGAAACTCAAAATCAAATGCAAACTGAGCATTATCAAGTTTTTTTGAAAGACTGTTACAAGTGTTTAAGTCTGTTAAATTGCCTAATAATTCTCACCAGAAGAGATAGAAACCACATTATTTGAATTGGTTAAAGCTGAAATGTGCAAAACTTCTATTCCCACTGGGAACATTCCTACACCTACAAGGTATTGGAAAAGATGACCTCAGAGGTGTTTCCATCCCTTATTTCTTTGACTCAATGAATAAACATGAACCTAATCAGAATAGCTGTACTGTTTATCTAAGCAATAACATTCAGTTAACTAGAGCACACAAGGGAATTGTCTACCCTTATGCTGCTGATTAAACAAGATCAAAAAGCTTGAAAATAGCCTTTGGAATTTTGATTTGCAGACCTTGGTAGGCATCTATATTTTAGTGACCTATATATAACCTTGGACCTATGAAACAAATCTTATTTAAGAGATTTTTTATAGGAAAACAGTTGTAAAACATAAAGACTACAGACTTCAACTGTAAGACTATATATAAAATAACGTGGTATTATTCTTCAGACACACAAGCTTGAAGAAACTTATTTCACAGAGAAAGAAAGAAAATGCAAAGAGCATCTTATATCAAGAATGGCTTAGAATACAGGGTCTTGCAGGATTTTTTTCCTATAACTTGAATTTGGCTATGAACTTAAATTCAAGTATCATTTGCATCACTTTCATTTAGATCTTTCCTTACTTGAATGTGACTGTTAATTTCACATGCCTCATATCTTTCAGGTCATACAGGCATTTGTTATCTCAATATACTGTCACAGCTTAAAATCTTAAAATGTATCACAGCCCTTTTGATAAAGTTCACACTGTGTTACTTGAGACAGCTCAAATGGCAGCACCCAGGTAGGAAAATACTTTTTAAAACATTATAAACTGGCCTTTGGGATTGAAAGACTTTTGACAGGTTAATTTTTATATGAAACAACAGCTATTCTATTGTAGAAGGCTCTTGGTTTTGGATCAACAGGTTCTCAAGCATCAGATTACTTTGAGTATTTTTTAATAAAATATTTTTCCTTTGGAAAAAATAAAATTTTTAGGCATGATCTTGATTTTTTTTTTCTTATTAGTGAACTGTGAACCTATCAACTTGTTCTAAATTTATTAAATTTTTGACATTATTATAATTTTTCCATATCTTCTCTTAGCTCCTTTCACCACTCATATAGATGTCCATTTTTTTATCACCTAATTTTGTTTCACCCCTTTTTTCACTTTTTCCCAAAGAAAAAATGTAACCTTCAATATATTTGAGTAAAATTAGTATAAAATTAATGTATTTAATTAAAAATCTTATTGAACATTTTTATCAAAGAGAATTACGAAGACAACAAAGTTATAGTTGAAGATTGAAAAGGAAAGAAAATGAATATTTAACTGCAACACAATATCACATTTTGGAAAAAAATCTTACATCAAGAGACTGAAAAAAATGGAACTTCTAAAAAGACAAAGATTTTTAAACACTTACCTTTAAAATATGTGAGTCAAAGCCAAGTAAATGGCACATAGGTTGCATCTCCCCTACATTTTCTGGTATAAGACAACACAGACAAAGAAGAAATATGTGAAAGTTTAATAAAAAAGAAGGTGTTATGCAAGAAAAAAAAAAAAGTGAAAATTACTTTAGTAAAGATATTTCAGACAGATTGGCTAATGAAGACAAAAATCCCCACAACAACACCTTATCAACTGTTGTTTCAAATTGTCAACACGCTGACAATTTGTGGTGCTAAACAAGATGTTCCACCTGGATATGTGCTATGCTTACCTGAATTTACCTGGGACAAAATCCAAATACAATCTACTCAACATTTTGCAAATTATTTTCTTAATCCATTATAATGATACAGGAGGTGAGGTTGCATATTATGTATAGAAAAAGTTCTTTTAAAATTTATAATTATCCAATTATATTTTCTTTAAAGCGTTCTATTTTATAGATATAGACTTTACCTGTAATGTTAGAGGTACAACATAAGTGTAGAATAATCTCAGTAAAGGAACCAGGGGACCTTAAATAAGGTCAAAGCTCTTAAGTTTCACCATAAAGCTCTTGGAATGCTGTTACTGAAAACATCTGATTCCAAACTAAACAGGAAACTGTTGTGTACTTAAACTCATGTTGCTTCTGGAATGGATTTTGCTATATTTCTAGATGCTTTTGTAAATAAAAATCCTGCCACTTAGAGTGATTCCAATAACTGAGGATTGCTCATAAAATGTTTTTCTGGTACAGTCAAAGGACTACAAGATAACAAGTTATTCTAACTGTTGTGAAAACGCATGTGAATATGCAATAAAAAAACCCTCATAAATAGTGGAAATTTAATTTTTGGGACTAGCTCACTGCAGCAGCAGAAAATTATGACTTTAAACTTGATTGCTCTAAGCTGTAAAATGTCTATTTTCAGTATAAAGCAACTGTAGAGTTACTTGTATACTTGAAAAAAAATTAAAAGACAAACCATAAAGCAAAAATAATCAGAGAATCACAGATTATTCTGGGGTGGAAAAGACCCACAAAAATCATCCAAGTCCAACTCCTGGCCTGGCACAGGACACATCAAAAGTTGCACCATGGGCCCAAGAGGATTGTCCCATTGCTTCTTGAACTCTGTTGGGCTGGTGCTGTGACCAGTTCCCTGGGGAGTCTGTTCCAGTGCTCAACCACTCCCAGGTAAAAAATCTATTTGTAATATCAACCTAAACTTCCCCTGACACAACTTCAGGCCATTCCCTCAAGTCCTGTCACGGGACACCACAGAGGTCAGTGTCTGTCCCTCCCCTTCCTCTCACTAAGAGGAATTGTAGATTGCACAAAAATCTCCTCTCAGTCTCCTCTTTTCCAGGCTGATCAGACCAAGTGGCTTCAGCTGCTCATCACACAACTTCCCCTCAAGGCACTTCACTTTTTCTGCCCCTTTTGGACACTCTCTATCAGCTTAATGCCTTTCTTATATTGTGGCACCCAAAACTGCCCCCAGCACTGGAGGTGAGACCGCCCCAGCTCAGAGCAGAGCAGCACAATCCCCTCCCTTGCCCAGCTGTGATGCTGTGCCTGATGCCCCAGGACAGGGTTGGCCCTCCTGGCTGCCAGGGCACTGCTGGCCCATGTTCCACTTGTGATTGACCAGGAGCCCCAGGTCCCTTTCCATGGCACTGCTTTCCAGCCTCCCATTCCTCAGTCTATCTGTACATCCAAGGTTGCCTTATCTCAAGTGCAGGATCTGGCACTTGTCTTTGTTAAAGCTCATATGGTTGGTGATTGCCCAGCCCTTCAGTTTGTCCAGGTCCCTCTGCAAGGCCTCCCTGCAGAGGTAGTTGGAGGTAGTCAACAGCTCCTCTCAATTTTGTACCATCTGCAAACGTATTTATTATCTTGAAACTATTATTCTTTATGTTTTATGCTGCATATTTTCATAGAACAAACAATTTTGAAAAAAAACAATGGGTTACCCATTTATATGCAATTTTTCACAGTAATGGATATGTACGCTATTTCCTTACCTTCATTTTAGCCACTGTACACATTATAATTTTGTGGTGGTAAGAAAAATTGCAAGATATGCTTTAAATGTAGAAATATTTATTAGGAGAAAATAAAGAATATAGGGAATAAGCAGTAAAAATGAAGAATTTTGGAGTTGAAGGAGCCTGCCATTATTACTGTAGAACATTCCATTAATTTATCATACTTTTTCCATTGCTCAGTTAGCTATATAGATAAATCACCTATGCATTGTGAACTCAATTCAGCTTCTGATTTACTTAGTGAAATAAGCAAACAATGATCAGCTACACTGTTTCTTTGAGGCTTTTCAGACAATTAGACTTTACCCATTCAACTAATAAGACAATGCTATAACAAGTTATGATTCTTTGTAGAAATCAACTGTTGATGGGAAGGGGTGGGTGGAGGCACAATTACGTCTCATTAGCTTAATATCACACTCCTGATGATTACTGTTCATATAAAGCTCCTAGCACTGAGTGTGGAAGTTGACTTTTCCTAGTAGTATAAAGCAGACCATGGGATGTTTCTGTACCACACAGCCATATTTCAAAGGCATGACTCAGACAAATGTTGTACGAGAGGACATTAAAACCCTGTATTTTCCAAAGTTAGCAGTATTTTGTCACTGAGTTTGCCTGAGCATGGCAATCTATTTTTACTGCTGGCATGTTTTCTGTCAGTTTGTGGTAGCTGTCTCTCATGGTCTTCCCTCAGAGCGTGTGGCACTAAAAGCTTTTGCTGCCAGTCAGACTGGTGGCAAAACAGAATGTATGAAACAAAGACTTTTAAAGTTGCATTGTGAATCAAACCAAAATCTGAACAACTGTACTAAAATTATAGCAGTCACATATACTTAAATCTTCCTCTGGTGGACAACCTTAATATCAGCTGCAGAACTGAGTGATGATTCAAAGAAGAGAAAAAAAGCCTTCCATCTGACCATGATGTAGACAAGTATTCTTAAGCTAATCTACTTTATAGATATCAGAGATCAATATAGCCTATCATGTCTGAGTCACAATTTCATCATAAATCAGGTGCATAAAGCAGGACAGGAATTTTTAATGCTGCCTTGTGCTTATCAGCTAAAAATGAAGGTCAGAAAAATTAGTGGCTATAGGTACTTCCATTTGAGGTAAATACAGTAGCAGTAATTTTTATCTTGAGAAACATAGACTCAGTTGCCTGCTTGTTTTTGCAACAAATTTAATCCCAATCCCTTCACTTAAAACATTCATTGTAATAAAGCCACTGGAAACTACTTTTTCCAATTCATAGGCTTCTTTTTCACCTTTCTTACTTGTCCAAGGAGGCCAAGCATCAATGGTAACTTTGGTTTTTTGGTTTTTTTTCTGTTAAATACATTCCTCCTTTGTGTTCCATGCATCAGTTCTGCTTGTTCTCTTCATCAGTATTTGCAGAGAGTTGCAAATATTTCTCTGATAATTTTTGTATTTATCTCAGAAATTTCCACCCAAATAGGAAGGCCTAAGTTTTCACTTTTATCCTGTAATTCATCAGATATAAAAAGTGATAAAATTAGTGTATTTGAGGACAGGGGGAGAACAGTGTCTGTAGTTACAGGTCACAGAAATCACAGAATATTCTGAGTTGGAAGAGACCCACAAGGATCAGCAAGTGCAACTCTGAAGTGAATGGCATAGAGGGATTTAATTCAAAACCTTGGTATTATTAGCACCATGTTCTGAGCAACTGAGCTACTCTCACATGAGCAGTCCCTCACAATATTCCTGGAAATAAATAAGATGTTATTGTCAAAAATGTGTCAATTACTGATTTCAGAGGGTAGTGGTATAGTGCCCTCTATCAAAGCTATTAAATGAAATCCAGAAAAAGTCCTAAGTATTGAGCCAAGAGAAATGTAACTCACCATGGGCACTTCTCTTTCCCTCAACCTCAGGGAAAATTCTTAAAGAGGCATCCCCGCTTCAAGAGACAAAACTTCATAGACATAGTCCAAGAAGGAATATGTTAGAGGAACCTAATTAATGGAAGTGGACTGGATTTTTATAGGATTGACTGCCAGTCATAGGTCTCCACATCACCCTAGCAGCTTACCTGCCAAATTTTTGCTTCCCTATCAAAATATTAATTTGGGGCTGATGAGCCAGACTGGTTTTAGCATAATTCAACACCAAAAATAGCACATGAACCCCCTCTCAACCCAGTACTGATAACTTGTAAAATGGGGCATTTTGTGAATTGCTTGACCATATTCCAAGGCAAAACATCCTATTACAAGCTGAAGCAGCAGGTTATATTAGAGACCTCCTGAGGTCCCTTCCAGCCTGAATGATCCTATATGACCCTGTCATTCTATTGCCATTTTCAATTTCTAAAAGTGCTTCCATTTTCCCTTATGATGCATTGCCAAACACACGTAACCTTGAAAACATCAGTCACACCACCAAAACCCAAGTCACCTTCCAGAGGTATCAGACTCTGAAGAATGATTTCTGCTCTGTTACTATTTCAATACTATTCTCTTGAGATGTAAATGTTTTCCTAAAATAGCTTCTCATCAATTCCCAAAACAGACAGAGTATATCACCAGCAACCTCCTCCAGGTTTATATTCCATTTCTTCAGAGGTCAGCAAAGTATTTTAGATATCACCCGGTGTTATTCTTACACAGATCTCTATTTCCTACTGCTGACTAATATTCAGATTTTTGCTAAGTACTGAATATGTCACAGTTTTGTGCAACACTCACTCATCCATAAAATAAAGAAACTTTATGTTCTTTCTTTTTTTTAATTTTGCAGTTAGCAAAAAATGTAACAGAGTTTAACTATTGAAGTCATGCATTGCTAAGCATGAAATAATTCTAGGTTTTTAATTTCAGAACTGACTCTCACAGTATTTATAACAACTAACTTCCTATGGGAATTGTACCATCTCATTCCTTGGGAAAAAGAGGTATTTCGAAGGGAAATGAGACTTGAGGAAGCTGAACATTAATTTAAACAGTGGTAGGTGTATGAGACATCTGAAGAATTTGTAATGTTAAATTTCTGACAGGAATGGATTAATGGAGGAGCAAGTGGTGAAAGGAGTGTGATTAATAGTTTCACATGACTAATTCATTACATTGTGTATGATGCTGTTACATATTGCCTTGCAGGTTCTTTTGGAATATAAGCACATTTTTAATTCTGAACAAAATGCTGTGCCATGCAGTTTTCTGCTGCAATTGCTGTGCATACCAGCTGAGACAAGTCCTGTCTTGAACTTGAGAACTTTTACTTTACCTCAGCCTGCTAAGCTGATGGTACTGGAGAGACAATTGCTTCTCAGGAATATTCTATTGAAATAAGATTACATCCACATACAGTATGTTCACACCTTTCACTCAAGAGCCAACACATGTGCAGTGGAGGAGCAGACTCCAACAAAATACCAGGTCAACATCTTCCATTTTATTCCAAATTCAATGCCATAAATCTTCTCAGGATCTGTTTCCCCACCAGCTAGTGTGGGGAAACAGATCCTGAGAAGGTGGTGTGACTGACATTTTCAAGGTTATGTTTTTTTTTACAATGCTTTATATGGGAAAATGGAAGCACTTTCAGAAATTGAATATGGCAATAGAGTGATAAGATCATAAGACAGGGTGATATGATGTGTCATAGCATGTGTCTGTCTTGGGTATACTTAACCATTGGCAACTGGGAGCAAGAATTTTGTATATATCCTTCCTCAAATATTTAGAAACCAAATAGATTTTCTTCTCTGAATGATCTGCAGTTTTACCTACAGTTTGGAGTTTTTGTATGCTCTTAAACCCAGAAGGCTTAAATTGTGGAGAATTTATGAGAAATAGCTGCCATCATTACAGTTTCTATTTAAGGAGGAGAAATAATGGAAAATAAATTAGCATTGTTGTAGCTAGGTCCTTTCACTTTTTTAAAAGCTATGCATTTATGTTTTGCAAATGCCACATTCTTTATTTTCATATTGAAAGACATTCAAACTATTTCATAAAAGCAATTTGATAAAATATTAATAAAACTGAATAATAATTGGAAGTGATGTAGTGTTACTTGGCTAGATTCTCTAGAAATCAAAATCCTATGACTGAATAAAGTTTCGGGAATTTAAGAAAATCAGTATGTTTCTTATGGGGAAAAAGCTTTCATAAAATCCATTAAACATATGCAATGGCTGAGTGCAGTGGATATGAATGAAGTTAAGAATCAGGTGTGGGAGCGTTGAAATCAGTAAAGGAAGCAGAGGAAACTACAGAAATAAATTACTAATGAATACGATGGGGGGCCGTAGAGTCTTGTGTTTATTTAAGGAGTCAGAAATAAAATTAATCACCATACTTAAAGTGACTCTGTAGATAGAAATGGTAGATGCATTTCAAGCAAACAATAGATTTATTTTCAGTGAGCTTTTGTGGCTGATTTTTTTTTTTTTTCACGTTGGAAAGAGAGGTGATGTTATATCAGAGGATGGATATACAGCTGCAACTCAGATGTTGAGAAATTGCTTCCAGATTCCTTGCTCCCATACAGCCTGCTTCCAGAGGGAGCTTGGAGCAGAAATAGCAAGGTTCAACAGAACTTGGCACAGTAACCAAGTTTCAAATGGAAGAGAGCTAAAGTTTTGCATACATATTAAAAGGTAAATGAGGGGATCTGTGTAGTAACAGCTTGTCAACCTGATATTGAACCTGGGTGAAATATTAAATGGCTGACACAAGACTATTAATAAAATGTTAATTCAAGTACTAAAGAATTAAAGGATTAAAACATGAACAATGAGAGGAAAAATTCTTAATAATACTTTTGATAAAGATATACCTGACAATTTCAACAGGATCTCTTTCCTGTTATTTATTCAAATCCTTGCTCGCTACCTCATTGTAGCATAACATTTTAATTTGAAAAAAGTGTGGGAAATAAAAAAGCAAACTGAAGAAATAAGCAGATTAAAAAGATGATAAATACTTTTTTAAGTTTCTTGTAGCAGGGACTAATAATCAAAGAGGATGTCTTGCAGCAGGATTGCATAGAATTTTGTAACTGTCCATAACTACAAGATCGTGGATTCTGCCTTGGTGAAAGATTTATGTTGGTGGAAAAAAAAAATCTCTTCTTCTCAAATACCAAGAATAACAAAATCACAGTGTTTGTTCAATGTCACTCTGGATAATCTAGCCAATTAAATCAGTTTGAAATATGAAGTATAGGAAACCAAGCAATACAAACAATTTAAAATACAAATCCAAAATGCCTTACCAATACTCATGTTAGGAGTTCCATCTTTGTATTATTACTTTTCTACAAGTACAAACAGGCTGGGACAATTTCTCATACCAACAGTCTCAAATGCTGATTTTACACTCACACACACACACACAGAGTGTAAAGATAGATGGAAATAAGACTAGCTGGAGCTGGAATGAATATAAACATTATAATCAGAATATCCCCATTCCCCGGACAAACAAGTAATCTTTTGGAAAATTTGCCTAGAATTCACCAGATAAAATTTGAAAGATAGAGGTATGTGCCTACATTGAATGAAACTTTCCAAATAACTCACAATACACTAATTCAAATGCACTTCAGGAGCTACAATTTGCATTGTTCAAATCATGGTGGATGTTATCTGTATCTTTACAGACCTATTTGTGTAAAACCAGCACCTGTGTAGCTGTCATTGCTGGTCAGATTCCTCATACAGCATGCCTTGCACAGTAGCTTATTTCCAACAGTCAGTATCAAACTACTTGCCAGTTTCTGCAATCCATTTCCATAGCATTGTTTGTCTAAATCCTCAGCTTTATTGATGACAGGCCATTATTCGTTATTAATATGCAGTCAGTTTACTTTGAAGTACAGAGTCTAAATCACAGACAAATAGGTTCCTTAAGGCCCATAGAGAAATGATAAATTCTTGCTACTATCCCAGAAGTCAGACTTCTTTGGGATATTAAAATCAGATTAATGTAGTGGCAAAATGTCATACATTTGTTGTGTATACCATCTGTACATCTGTAACTTCTTTTTCCTTCTTGAGAGTATTTGTTTTTTGCATGGGCTACAGCACAGACACAAGAAGCCAGGATTCCAACCAGCAGCAGAAATCTGCTCTGACTAAATTAGAAAGTCCAGCTCAACACACCACCCTTTCCCACCATCAGATTTCAGAATTGATCATACAAGTCTGGTGAAATGTGACTATTGTTCAACCATTTCCCTCCTACCACATCGATAACAGAATAATAAGGAAGCAATGAGAACACACACATAATGATTCCGCATGATATTCTATAGGTTCCAGTAGTTTGTGGCTCAGACTTCAAGGAACAAAGGGATATCTACAAGCACCTGTTCTTTGTTTTCCTAATAATTTTTGAGCCCCTGAGGCAGGAAGTTTCTCTCTATAAAATCAAATTAACTCTAGGATATTCTATTAATCTACGTTTACTAATTTACTTTTTGGAAGAGTTTCCAATAATTAGTTCTGTACAGACAGCAGAATCACAAATCTGGAGCTGCCTAGATCACCTTTAAAACATTAAAAAAACTCCACCACTTCTGCCTCCTGTTGTCCTGTAATAGCACAGCAGTTTTATGTTGGAGATAGCTGAACTATTGATTGTGTTAAGAAGTTTTGACTTAAATTAGAACTCTGTGGTGAATATCATCTGATCATCACAATCTCTATTTGTTCTTTTTCTCATTTGTTCATGTTCTGTACTTTTTCTACCAAAAAATTTAACAGATTCCCTAACAGACTAAACCCAGGATTTCTATGCAGGAAGTCCCCAGTCTTTTCAGTGATGAGCAGTAATGTAAAACACCAAAGCAAGCAAACAAAAAACCCTCCTCACATAATTTCTCTGCTGTGGTTTCAACCTTGAAGTCCTCTTTTCCTCTTTTTATGCCTCCATCATCAATTAGCTTTACACACTCTTTGCTAGTTCTTTTAATTCTGAGGTTTTTGAAAAAGATTTACAACTGCATTTTATGTTTAAAAGAAATTATTCCTTAGACAATTTGGGATTTGCCTCAATATATATTTTGCACACAACTTCCTAGGGCTTCTGATCCTTTTTATTTTCTCTTTACTTTGATTTACATGCACAAATTTAAAGGCAAATTACACATTCAGACCTCACACTTCAAACAAGTATTTCAAGATCCTTAGTATTTCCTACTGCATGTTGACACTTTCTTAAAACTATTACCAAAGACTTCATTTACACTACACTTGAAAAAACAAAACCAAAGCATTCAAAAAGCCCAGACTTATATTTGCTTTCCTTCATTCAGTGAATAAAGTTAGCAGTTGTGGGTATTTTGTTATAAGAACATACTTAAGACAAATAAATAGATCATTAACTGAGATCAAAACAGACAAAGAAATTATGACTGCTTTGATGTGGGATGTTGTGATTTTAAACAAGATTGCTTAGATTTTTTCAAGGATTTTTCTTGGCTTAAAGGACAAATACTCTAGATATCACAGCTTCATAACAATCTCATGATATTTGCACATTACCTAAGCAATGTGAATTGTGCAATTTATAAGGATTCTTCAAAGGGTTTCCAAATTAGCTCAAATTTCAGTATAAATCTGTGTATAGATTCATCTATGTAGCATTTTTATGGGGCTGAAACCCAGATGAAAATATCCTAGGCATGGAACAATGTGGGTTTTTTGGTTTTTATTTTTAACAGCCCTTCATATGCTTTGTTTTTTTAAATCCCTTTCCATATCTCAGTTCTCCTTCATTACACAGCATAAAGCCACAGAGATGTATTGGTTTAGCTGCAGTTACCTGAAGGGCAGCACAGACTCTTGCACATGCTGCCAGTGGCTCCCTGCTCTGTACTGTGCCGTGACAGCATCACAGGACAATTGTAGGCTGACACATCATGGCCCCAGTGTAAAACAAAGGAGATTTCCAGCTGGAAATGCCATCAATTCCTTCTGAGGATAGGAAATAGCTCTTGCCACAGGTGCCACAGCACGAGCTGACAGATCAGTCTGCTCTCAGGTTGCTGTGCTTGCCAGCGCTGTTGTGTTTCAGTCAGCGCTGGGTGAGGAGGAAGCAACGCAGCTGCTCTACAGAAGCCCTTCAAGTAACACATGAGCTGTTTATCCCTTCAGGCAATGCCAGCAGGAGGGTTCTTGCCTCCTATCTACCTTTTTCCCAATTAAACCATTCTTATTGCTTGGCAAGCACCAATGTGCCAAGAGAAGCAAAGCAAAGAAACTGCAGTAGGAGGGAAGAATCTTTAGGGTAACAGAACTTCCTGAAAGCCAAGCATTGGTGAGAGGATTGAGGTTTGGGCAAGATATAGAACAATGAACAATGAATATTTTAGCTCAGGATTGCACTGTATACGTTATTTTACACAAAGAATATGCGAGATTGTACAGTATGGATTTATCTTTGAAAACTTATCTGCAATGTCTTAAGGTACAAACCTGCCTTTGTCAGAGGATGAGTTAAAGAGATGTTATACTAACACCTTTATATCAAAAATTCACTCTTTTTATTTTCTTTTAAGTTTACAGACTGGAAAGCAAAAAAAATCCAACAACAAAATAACCCCACCAAAACCCCACAAAATTTCGAGCTTGTTTCATTGTGAGCAGAGTATTTTAATCCTTCTAAAAGAACCATAATAAACTTTTTTTATAGCAAAATCAGGGGGGATTTTTTATTTTTTTTTTAAGAAAATTGAACTGTCAGAGACAATCCACAATAAAGCCATCAACCTCTGGATATGCAATTCTGTAAAAACACTCCAGTTCTGAAAGAGAAAAGGTTATATTATCATTTCTGCTCACCTCAAGTATTTCACTTGGGGCTTACTATCCAGCACAGTTATCCATGGTTCTGGGTCACTCAGTAGTTTAGGAGATGGCAGAGCAGGAACTTTGAGGCTTTTCTGCTTTGTACATTTATTTCATTATTTATGAGCCAGCAATAGAATACTTTCAGCTTATTGGTTGGGCCACTCTCCATAGATAGTCCAGTGATGTCTCATTGGTTGAAAGGAAAGGTAGAAAGCTTCCCTGGAAAGAGAAGTAAATTCAATTTCATGTCTTCAGCATTAAAAAAGGAATTTTGGACTACTATTCCTATTTTTTCCACCCATTTCACTCTACTGTTGAAAGAGAAATATTGGTAGCAACACTTTCTTTCCCTTGGTAGTGCAATTTTTTACAAATATATAGATAGAAAGCTGAAATATAGCATAAAAATAAATAAATGAGCCTTTTAAGAAAGTTATGTTCCTTTTTTATATGTGCACGTGTTTGCTCCATCCCACAATAATTCTGAGTCTACACTTTTGGCACGATGTTTATCATTATATATTGCTCCTGGAACTAGAGAAAACTAAATGCACAGTAGAAAGCACTAGAGAATTCTGACCTACACATCCTACATTAATCTCAGAAACAGGTAAAAAGAGCAAACAAAAAATAGGAACCTCAATTCAAACCACAAAAAAAGGATCAATGATAAATCAATAGCAGGGTAACAGTGGTGAACCATCCATTTAACTAGTGTTCCAGACAATTCTGCTCTCCCAAAAATTACTATGTATGCTTTTGATGGGTGGAGATGTAACTAAGCATTATTGTTCCCCCTTGTTTCATCACTAACTTTAGTGATGAGCTAAATTTTTGGGTTTTATAGTGGGTGGTCTGACTGCAGACCAGGGATCCAGATATTTAATTTCAGGCATATTACTAGCACTTAATGAGGACTATTTGTAGAGTTCCAAGAAAAAGTTAGAGATCGATGCTTTGCGAGACAACTTTATCAAATCATTAGGCCCTGTGGTTCTAACCAGGATCTCACTAATTAGCTCCTAGCCTTAAATCAGTCTATCACCTCAGACTGCCTTTTATCACCATTAACATGCTCTTTGAAAAATCTGTACAGTTAAGCTGCTTGATTTTAGACTTCTCTGGTATTCAATTGGTAAAATGTCAAGCTAATTCTTCATCATTGAAGTGTTTTCAAAGTTACATTCATTACTTATGTAATCGTGTACACCTAACAGATATAAGTCTGTTTTAAATGAACAGTATGTACTGAATAATATCTGTAGTAGAATTGTTACATTGGTGGATGTAGAGTAATTATCATTACAGATAGAAGTGATTACAAGATGTCATACCTGAAAAACTATTCTAGGAACAAAAATGTAAGAGAAAATCTAAGCTCATCAGAATTTGCCAACAAATTATACCAAAATGAGCAGATAAACTTTTCTTTAACACTTTTTTCAGGTAGTTAACAACAGTCCACAGTTGTGACACCCAAATTCACAGACACTGATATTATGGTCACATATTTAGTATCTGGATTATTTATCATTCAAGAAACTACATTTCTATTGTAGTTTTAGTTGACACCTGTAAAGGATCTATATTCCCACACAGCTTCTGCACTGATCATCACAGTATGTGTTACATTAACATTTAAATTGGCCTTCAGTATTTTCTGGTTTAGTACTTTAGAGGAAGAAAATCCTAATGATTACATAATAAATTCTCAGTCAGTTTTTGAGGGAAAGCACAAACACAGCTCAAGCTTATTTTTGTGTGTTCCTGAAAGAAATTATCAACACCTTGAGTCTTCACCAAAGCATTTATAAAGGCACATTATTCTTTAGCCAGCTAAGTACAATGGCAAGTCTATTGTTTGATTCTAAATGAGAGCAGGATCTTCTGCCTAGGTTCTGGCAGAGAAAAGCTGCTAAGCCTCTCAAGTCATTCAAAACACGGTGCTGTTCTGTGCAACAGATGACCTAGTTCCCCAGGCTCGTAAACTGGAGGAGGAAGTTATTTATAACCAATAAAACTATATTTTTGTAAGAAGAAAAAATGCTCATTTTCTGAAAAAGATGACATCCCACCTATTAAATCTTCAGCAAAGCATACACAGTGAGACAGGCAACCTATATTCTGATACCTGTAGGAAAAAAACAGATACCAAGGAAATAAATGCTTTTATTTCTATAACATCTTTTCTTGCCTTACAAGATGGTTTGGATTTAATTCACCTCAAATGATTATTGGATTTTACTCTTTCTGGTTATTTTCTTGTGTTATCAAACAGCCAGCTATATTAATTGGGTACTATTAAAATGTTGCAATGCTTCTGCATCACTTCAGTCCATCATCTAACCATCTCTGGTCACATGCACTGTAACGCTCTTGTGAACAATGCTTTCCTTTCTGTGCTTTTTGCTACAGTGTTCCTCATCCACTCCCAAGCAAAATACACAGTCACAGTAGCAACTCTTTAGGGCATGCTGTTCTATGCACATAATTAAAACACCATTAATTTGTTCAACATTTCAGCGGGGAGCAGAAGTCTTAAATCAGTAAATATTATTTGTAAAGAGCAATACATTAATCATTTTAATACTTTAAAGGGGAGATGATTGACAATTGCTTCTACATGTAGATATTTCACTCCTGCTTCTGTCATGGTATGCTATGACTTAGACTGCGGTATTTAAGAAAAAAAAGATATGTCTACTGAAAATAGAATAATACAAAACAATGTAAAGATGGTAGGTGAACATAATATTAAGGTTTAGAAGAGAAACTTCTCGAGTGAAAGTTGTTCTGTAACTACTTATTGTGGAATCGATTCTTGCCATTGTACTGAATGGTCATTTCTGATACATGAGATAAGGCTTGAAGGTTTTCTGGCATGAATTTAACTAGTTGTTTGTTCTTGCTTTGAACAGAAGCACAAACTTTGTTTAGTGTTATTTTGTGCTGTAAGAAAGCTGCCACAATCTCTCGAAATTCTAGCTTCTGGCAATCTTCCACTACTAATTGTCTTACTATTCCTACCAACATATAGGTACTTGTATTATCTGTGTGAAGAGTAGATTCTTTGGCTGTAATATTTGTCAGCTATCTTATATAGTTTTATTCTCATGCTAGACCTCACCTTCACTACTTCTGGCACTTAGGACATACACAAGATTAGAACTACTGTATCAGCCCTTCAGTTCTCCCTTAACTAATTGTAAAAATATTGAGGGGAAATTTTAATTAAAAAAAGCCTGCCTGGACAGAATGCTGAAAATCACACTGTAGTATCACTAGATAAAAACAGAAAAAAAAATAAAGCTTGAAAATTTGAGCTCAAAGGCTGAGACTGTAGTGCACAGAGAGCCAGACTATCTCTAGTGATTGCCAATGAACTTGCAGTTAAAATAGAACGCACAGCAACCATTTACAGGTGGGAGGTTTGGCATGTCTATGTTGTATCTTGATGTTTTTAAAAGACCTGGATGTGTTCTTGGAAGAACAGGGCAAATAATGAACATCATAGCATCCCTTGATCTGTGTGCTCCAAGAGAAATAAGATATTAAGAAAAAGAAAACTAGGGGCTTGCATAGCAGAAGAGCCATAATTGGATAATGCAAGCAGCAAGGGAAGCCAGATGAGGTAATCTCTTTGGATTTCAGTAAAGCTTTCAATACCATCTCTCACAGGATCCTTCTGGACACAATGTGCAGCACACAGCCAGATAAACACATTGTGGTGGGAGAACAACTGGCTTGCAGGTCAGGCTCAAAGGGTTATAGCGAATGGAGTACATCAGACTTGTGACTTGTCACTAGTGGAGTTCCACTAGTGGGGCTCCATCCTTGGTCCTGTGCTCTTTTAACACCTTCATAAATGATTTGGATGCAGGACTTCAGGGGATACTGGGCAGGTTCACAGATGATACAAAATTGAGAGGAGCTGTTGACTCCCTCCAAGGCAGGGAGGCCTTGCAGGGGGACCTGGACAAACTGAAGGGCTGGACAATCACCAACCATGTGTGCTTAAACAAAGACAAGTGCCAGATTCTGCACCTGAGGTGGGGCAACCTTGGATGTACAGGCAGACTGTGGAACAAGAGGCTGGAAAGCAATGCCATGGAAAGGGACTTGGGGGTCCTGGTGCCAACCCTGCCCTGGAGTGCATCAGGCACAGCATCAACAGCCAGGCAAGGGAGGGGATTGTTCTGCTCTGCACTGGGACAGCCTCACCTTGAGTGCTAGAGGCAGTTTTGGGTGCCACAATATAAGAAAGGCATTAGTCTGTTAGAGATTGTCCCATGGAGTACCACAGGGTCAGTGAACACCTTTGTGGGGAAGCTGTATGAGAAGTGGCTGAGGTCACTTGGTCTGCTCAGGCTGAAGAAGAGGAGACTGAGGGGAGACCTCATGGCAGTTTCCAACTTCCTTATGAGATGTAGAGGAGGGACAGACACTGATCTCTTCTCTGTGGTGTCCAATCAGGACCTGAGGGAATGGCCTGAATTTGTGTCAGGGGAGTTTTAGGTTGGATATTAGCAAAAGAATTTTAACCCAGAGGGGGGTTGAGCACTGGACCAGGTTCCTCCAAGGAAGTGGTCATGGTACCAAGTCTGAGGGAGTTCAAGAAGTGTTGTGATTCTTGGATCTGTCCTGTGCAGAGCTCAGAAACTGGCACTGATGATCCTTTTGGGTTCCTTCCAGGGCAAGATATTCCATGATTCTAAGTAATTGTATTAGTCTTTTAGATTGAGTCGTGTATTTACCCACAGCAGGTCTGCCACAATTGCTCACATCCCTCAATAATAGTGTGATATTGCTATATAGATGTGTAAAGATGACTTTTTAGGGAAATTGCAAAGCAAGTTACTAAGGGTCATTTCAAGAAGACGTATTATTAATCCATTTAGTTTATATGCTTTGGGCACCTAATCACCACTGGTCCTAAACATTTTGAAATCGATAAAAATTAAAAGAGCAGTGAGATTTAAAAAAACAGTGTGGTTTATAAACATAGGAGATTGTCATATTGCAAAATTTTCAGGTGGTAGTGCACAGGAGGGGGAATGAAGATCTTGACCTTACATACTGGCAAGTGCAACAAGAAAAAAATATTAGGAAAACCTGAACAGTCCCTTTTGAATGACACCAAATTCTAGTTCAAGATGAATACCAATTGATAATCATCACACTACCAGTTAGATTAGGAGTCTAGTTGCCCTTCATCATTAAATACAATTTTAAATGCATTCCAAAATGAATGCACAGAACATACTCATTGTAATCTTGAGGCTGAGTAGTTATGCAGTTGATCAAAGACTGCAAGAGTAGAGAGGAGCACAGCTCCCTTGGGTTTACACACTTGATAGTCAGCATGAGTATAGTGTCTGCTTGCACTTCAGATTTATTTTTTTCACCTGTGCTTCTGAAGTATGATAGGAAACAGAATTTTAAAAAGCAATATGTAAAATTGTTCCTCTTGCAAAGTGAAATGCTCAAATTATTTATAGCTGTCTTCAGAGCCAATACCTCCATGTTACTGGATCACTAAAGAATTGGAAAGTGTATGATGAGACACCAGCCACTTTCCCTTTTAGTTTTACAAATGGAAGATATTTCAAAATGTTAAACCCCACTATCAACTGCACAAAACAGCTTCATGCTTATCATGGTTAACCCCAGCTAGCAGCTAAGGAGCAGCACAGCTAACTCCCCTCAGTGGGATGGGGTAGAGAATTGAAAAGTGAAGGTAAGAAAACTCATGGATTGAGATAAAGGCAGTTTAATGTGTGAAGCAAAAGCTGCATATACGAACAAAGAAAAACAATTTACTGCTTCCCATCATCAGGCAGATGATCAGCCATCTCCAGGAAAGCAAGGCTCCATCACATGCAAAAGTGACTTGGAATGACAAATGCCATCACTAAAGCTTCTTCCACTTCCTTGTTCTGTGCTCTATCTTATATCTTGAGCATGACGCCATGTGATTTGGAATATCCCTTTGGTCAGCTGGGGTCAGGGGTCCCAAAGATGTCCTTTCCAATTTCTTGTCCTCCCCCAGCCCCCTCACTCTCAGGGTAGTAGGAGAAATGGAAAAGGCCCTGTTATATGCAAGCACTGCTCAGCAGTAACACAGTAATCTCTCTATTCTTGACACTGTTTTCTGCACGAATCCAAAACACAGCCCCATGTTGGCTATTGTGAACAAAACTAACTCTCCCCCATACTAATCCAGCACAATGATCAAATGAAAATTTGGGATCGAAAATTAACATTTTACATTGAAACTCACTTTGCACAAATGATGAATACTCTGCTTTAAAAAGTAGAGTGTTATCAGCATCTTTACTTCACATAAGTTCTGATTTTGGAAAAAAGTTTTATTAGTGATGCTCAGTTATTTTACATCATCCCCTTAATTAATACATTTCCTCTCATTTATTATTACTTGGTAAAGTTTAACACTGTCAAATTTTATATACCATTAACTGAAGATACATTGATGAAGTTACACATGGATGTAAAACCAGAAGTGTTTAAATTATTCAGTACTGTTAGTTTTCATACCTCTTACCATAAGTGAATACCCAAGCTGAGGCTAAAGGCAGGACTGAAAACAGATCACTTTAATTCACCTTAACAAAAAGACAGACATGCAAGTCTAATTTATTTAAATGTCATGGGACTACAGGGAAACGATGTGGTAAGAATCCATTCCAGATGAGGCTAGTCAGGGTAATTAGGAAAAAAATAAGAAACTCAGAATGCTTACACATTTTGGCTTAATTGGGGTTTAAGGAGGCTACTGTATAAAAAAAGTAGACTGATAAAAAAACCTGAGGAAATAAAATAGTCCTAATTGGCTCAGAGGAACAAGGAAGATAACTATCTCTCCTTCTTCCCTTGTTCGCGCTAAATGTTACATTATGAACAATTTGAGACTGGTGATGGTAGTGTCTTATCATAACCTCTTGCCATTTCTGAGACAGACTAGTAAATTGGACCTCAGGAACTAAAAGGATATTGGGAGAGGGAGCATAGTGCTAAAGAAAAGGCATTGATACAAGGAAGTATATGCATAGAAATCTTAACTGCAATACTAATTAATATCTAATCTGTTAAGTGGACAAGTAGTAACTTTGTTACATTTTGATTAGTCTAACAATAAAATCTTGTTTTCATGCATAAGGTGTAGTGCTTTTTTGCTTTTAACAGGATTTCATGTTTAAAAAGTAGCAACAGAACATTCTTTCTCAAAAATAGGACTATTTAAACACTTTGTTTTAGGGACTAATTTACATTAACCTAGCTGAAACAGAGGCTTCCTTACCTGTAAATTATTTTCTATTCATTTATTTTTAAAAATTTTCATTTATTCTTGTAACTAGTATGATATTTTAACACCAGCAGGTTTATTTTTACATCTTTTTCCCAATGCCGTTTAAGGAGGTTAAATGTAATTTACACAACCTCGAACAATGATTTTCACTATGGTAATTACACTATAAATGTGCTAGAGTGCATACAATGGGGGAGGGTACCTAGTAATTTTGGAAGAGTTCAGGTGTACATTTCAAATGTACATTCATTTAGAAGGATGAGTAAGTTCTTCACAAAAAATTCTCAGTCTGGTTTTTACATCAAGACATGATGGTAAGGCTTGTAAAGGTGTATTTTTGGGAATCCTGACAGAATTATCAAAAAAGGAAACACATTATTAGGTAATTTAGAGTAGCCTCATAGGTAATATTAGGAACAAGTTACGTTGCAAGGTCACGTTGTCACAATTTATTACTACATTATATGATACCAACTGATGATCTAGCTTTAATCCTACTGACAATCAAGGCCATAATAAATACAGGCAATATTACCTGCTGTGAAAACTCCTCTGAATGTGCTTGCTACTGATACAGAGACATTCAGAAATAAAATCTTCCAATAAGCAAAGCAGTGTGTATTTTTCATCATGGTGGCCTTAAGAGATTTTTCTCAGCACATCAAGAAATTAAAAAGCCCATTCGTAGAAGCTGAGCAAAGCAGTGAAATAACAGCTCAAGTGTCAAAAGAGGAGGTTTATCAAGGAAAAGTTTTAATCCAAATTTCTTCATAGTTTTTAAAAACATGGCTTACTTTATATATACAATAGAAATCATTAGCAACAGAGACTAGATCTGAGACAACTGCAGTTCAGGAACCTGAGGCTAATGCAAGACCCTGAGATACATTTTATTTCTGTACAGCAAGCCATGTTTTCTGGAGATGACATGTGCCATTTTCAAATGATTATCCAACTACTTTAACTCAACCAATGATGCAGAGTATCCTAACACACAGTGGCTCACAAAAGGTTTTTGGAGACTTGCATTAGGTGACAGACTAACTGCTGCTGACACCTGCTGCTGTTTTGGCAAGAACAGTATTACAGGACAATAAAATGGTTTTGGTTGGAAGGGACCTAAGATCATCTAGTTTGAAGCCTCCTCCAGCCACCATGGGCAGCAATGCCTTCCACTAGGTCAGGCTTCCCATGACTCCATCCAGCCTGGCCTTGAATATTTCCATAAACAGGGCATCCACAACTTTTCTGGGCAACTTGTTCCAGTGTCTGAACACCCTCTAGGTAGAGATTTTCCTCCTAATATCTGATCTAAGTTCTCTCTCTGGAAGTTTAAAAATTTTCCCCATGTCCTATCATTATCTGCCCACGTGAAAAGTCCCTCTCCATCTTTTTTATAAATTCCTTTTAAGTACCAAAAAGGTCACAATGTACAGTACTGGGAGGTGACCTCCCATTCCATTTGAAAGTTTTTTTCCTCTGATCTCGTCTATTCATCATTGTGTTTTGTGAGCTAAAAAACAGTGAGTGAGGGGAGACTGAGACTGCTGCAGACCTGGGAAGTGACCTTGGAATTTCAAATTAGTATTTTCTCACTTGGATGTCTCATGGAATTTACCCCAGAAGTACTTCATACTATTTCAGCATAGATAGGTGACAATTGCACTCTTCATTCAGAAATACATGGCCATCTCCATATGGATGCTTATCACCTCCAGATCTCATTAACTAGATCAGTGTAGGTTGACCAGGTACCATACAGGGTGGGTGTGCCACCATTAAAAAGACTTCTTCACATGGTATGACACTTCTCAATCATCATGACATTTGAGTGGACACAGAAGTCTCCATCTGCATCAGAACAGCTGATGCAACCTGCCATTCTCTGTATGCCTTTAAACATGCCTGACACTTGATCACCAAATACAGCCACTTCCACCACTTGTGTATGATGAAATTCTGCAGCATGATGACATAAATGCAGAACTGCCTCTAGATAGAAATCCTCAACTTAGGAGTAGGAAAAATGTGCCTTGTACTTCCAGTAGAAAAGATGAAAATTGCCATGAAGTAAGTATTAGAAAGTTAAAAGGGAGTAAAAGAAGGCAAGGATAGAGTTTTATATTCATATGAGGTAGAAATATGTGGAAAAAAGAGATAATTTTTAATTTTTTCAGTGGGTTTCTCTATAGGTCTGGTTTTGCAGGGATGTTACCATTCCATCTTTACTACTTGCATACCTATGGATCAATCATTTCAAATAATTATCAAGTTTTTTTATGTCAAGATTCTGGTTTTGGATTAAGATTTCTTCTATGACACACTTGTCAACTGCTAATTCTATTGCAATCCCCATGTTATACGACCTTTAAGTTCCAGTTCCTGCAGTCATGTAATTAGAAGAAAATCTGTGCTTCATTTTAGAAGTTCCTAGCTCTCACTTCTTTGGAGAAAAGAAGGACAAATGTAACTGAAATGTGCTCTAAAGCTCCTGAGGCCAAAAGTCAAATAAAAAACTATTACAACTTGTTTGAAATCATTATAGATGTCACTTATTATCTTTGCCTGTGCCGTGTCCAGTTTACAGGGTTTGCATATTTGAGGTACTGACTAGCACATAAAAGACCCGGACAATATTCAGTGGCACAGGAAACCTTAATTTGTTTCCTGGGGAGCTTTGAAATAGCTACTGACAACAAAAAATTCTCTGTACCTCAAAAACAATGTGCAGTCTTCTTTTATCTTCTGCTCTTTCTTTTAAAAGAGAAATTACCTGATTATTTGTGATTCTAGTCCAGAGCAAAACCAACACAAATGCATCCTCCTCCAGTCAGTTACTTTGCATTTTCCTATCTTCACTCATTTAGAATGCTAAAAGCAATATTTAATTTATATTTACTTGTTATTACATGGAACCATATTGCTACTTTAATAATGTATGGGGTCTTAAGATACATGCAGATACAGATATAGATATGCATATAGAAGCCACTTCTTTGTCTCCAAATAAGGAAAGTTTTAGCTTATAATCTCCTATTTCTGTACCTGCTGAAACCATAGGTTATATTTTACATCAGAATTAAAAATAGACATGACTTTGTTTTCTCACCTTGAATGTGCTATTTTAGTTAAGGGAACAGTACATTCGAGAGACACAGCCTAATGTGATTGCCCTTGCCATCCACTGTCTCATGAATGAGAAGCTGATATAACATGTCTAGATTTAATGATAATGCTCACATAAATGAAGGATCACAGAAGAATCTTCATAAGAAGTTGCCACCTACATTTTTGCTATTTTCTTTCCTAAAGTCTATTTCTCTCATGACACTTGCACACCTGCTCTATTAGGCTGAATAATATACAGTAGGGTAGCTTTACTGGGCTTTTTCTCAACTATTATTGATGTTTTCAATTATTTTTTGGTGGTGGTGTTTTTTGTTTGGGGATTTTTTTATTAATTTATTTATTCTATCCAAGCCAGGGGAACTTGGATATCTCTCTCACATTGTGCCTAGCATGGAAATTACAAACCTTGTCATTAGGATTTCTCTTTCTCCTCTCCTTTTTTAGTAAAACTGATGTTGATGGGCAGATTTTTGCTTGTAGCTTCATGCCATGGGTGTGTTACCTCTTTTTACATTATGACCAATTCACTGACAAATGGAATAACTGGAAAAGTTCGCAATCCACATGGCCCCCTCAGGAGGTCTTTTCCCACTGAATACAAGAAAAGTTATTTTACTTAACTTTGGTGGTTAAAATTTGGGTCTGCTGCAGTGAATTGGATTATCGATATTTGTAACAGATCCTACTCTTGGGCATCCTTGACATCTGCTTTATTTTTAAGGTTCCAGTTTATCTTCCCTGACCTTGGTGGTGTGAGAGCTTACACTGCATATTGTAAACACTTAGTTTGAACTTATTCCAGTCTTTTTAGAGTCCAGCTGTTGGTAATTCTCTGTTAATAATCACTGTGAATGCTGACATTGGGCATGTGCCCAACAAAAAACAGTTGTTTTTGTAGCTCAAGACCACACAAATATTGATTGGATTCCAAATGAAAACTGAGATTTTAAAATAAAAAATGCTGGGAAATAAGTCCAGACCATTTGCAGTAATTCCTCTCATTTTACGACTGCTTTCAGAAGTTAAGAGTTCCCCAAATAATTGTCATAAACAGATTATTGCTTGTGTGGATTCCACGTATGTGTGCTCTGTACTCCCTGACAAAGTATTTGACTACAATACAAAGAGCAGTATGGCAGCTTAATAGCTGACCTTGTGAGTCCAAAGGCTAAACCCCAGCCTTTCTCCCATCTTTGAAATGAAGGCTCACTTCATTGAGCAGCATGATATTTAGAACTTATTTCAGAATTGTCAGAATTGTGAAACCAGGCAGTAGACATTGTAGACATTTTAAGTAAAAATTAAGAGAAACTGGAAGTAATTGTTACTTACCACAGGATTTTTATGGAAGAAAAGAGAAAAATTATTAGCGTACAATTACTAAGTAACACTTTGATTGTTTTTAACTCTCACATTTTTCAAATGTTGTAAATTATGCTTGACAAAAATAGAAGAAACTGCTATTGCAACCATGAGCAGCAAGGCTTGCCATTCTGTTTTCTTCTCTTTTAGTAAAATGAGATGTTCTAAAATTTCCTCTTTATGCTCTTTATTCCTTTCCACTATTACTATTTCATTATTTTTTTCTAAGTCTTCTATTTACATATACATTTTTCCATGGGAATCTAGAGTAATATTACTTGAAATTTTGTATCTAAAAATACATTAGCTCTATGTGAACTGTTTTGTTTGGTAACATAGCCTCTGTCTAATCAGTCCATAAGAAAGTATGTTGGCAGAAATTCTCTTAGAATAGAGAACATTATTGTGTTACTTTAGTATAGGTTTGACAAAACAATGTCTTATGCTTATTTCAATGATAAATTACATCAAACACATAGATCCTGAATTATTAATGTTTCATAGTTCCTGCGCAGATTTATCCATAATAGCATGTTTCTCTTGCTTAATGTGTTTTGAGGTAAACTCCTTGAGTAGCACATCCAGTTATGAAATTAGAGTTTCACTGCCCCAAGGAGCAAGATTCACACTCTTGAGTTCTGGCATTTACGCAACGTATTAAATTACTATAGTCATCATTATCTCATCAAGTACGTTATCAGTTGCAAAAACATGACCAAAGAATTAAAGAAAAAAATCTCATTATATATTAATTTTACTAAAAATATACTTTATTTCTAAGAATTAGTATCCTCTTGCCCAGTTAATCTCAAGACTTTTATTGAGATACAGAATGATACTCAGATTAGAACTCCTATACTGGTTCTAGCCATGTTTAGCAGAAAATGTATTCATGTTTTCCATCTATGTGAAATAGCCATATTTTCCCATTATTCAATGGAATGCAAAGCTTTATTCCTAAAGCAAGTCTTTATTGTATTAGAAATAAAATTACCAAGGAAGAATATATTAAATCATCTCTATAGATGAAAGTCATTGTTCAAATATAATTATGAGAAAAAGTTGAAGTTAAGGATTAGAAGTAACTTTTTTGTTCAATTTCCTCTATGCCTGGAAGTATGTTTTATTTAGAAGCAAAAAAAAACAAAAAACAAAAAAAAACAAACAAACAAAAAAAAAACCAAAAAAACCACAACAACCCCAAAGTAATAAATAAAATACTTGTCCCCTAAGATTATATTCTAAGCAAGTAGGTATAAAGAAATATAGGATATCTGTAGAAGTTATTTGCACATTTACATGGTGCTAGAGGCATAGTTTGTATTATAAAACACTCAAGGCCAGTATCAATATCTGGGCTTACAATTCAGACCCCATACAGACTTCTAGCATCACTGAATTTCACCAAAGTAATCACAGATCTGGGTTTGAATCACAGCCTGTGTTACAATCTAACTTTGCTGTAAGCGTCTTTACCTTGTCACAATGGTAGCTTCATATTAAATTCAGTATTTACTTTACTGGAAAATAAAGATAAAAAATGTAGAAGTTGCTCATGAAGTGATAAAATATTATTTACCTGAATTGCAAATGCCAATATGACTTTAGCTTCTGAAAAGAGTTTTTCTGTTTCATAGTGCCTCTGTTTTTCAAAAATTAAAATTCAAAATTTTCAGTGCCATTCCTGAAGCATACTTTCAGGTGATGACTTTAGCATGCTTTTATGAGTTACAGAGGTTTCAAGACACACAGTTCCCCAAACATTGGTGTATTAAGAGTACAGAAATTTGGCAGAAAATAAAGTTTATTGCCTTCCAACTGATCCTTTGAGGGCTGGATGAGGCTGGGCTTAGTTTGTGATTATATCCAACTCACCACTATGTAATCCAGTTGTAGTGAACAAAAACTTCCACAATCCCAGATTCACAAATATCCCAATTTAATAAGTAAAAACATTCAGATTTTTAATTATTGTTAATAAATGCATTTAGTGCATTTGATATACTAAACCTAGCCAATTATTAACTAATGTAAGATAACAAAATAAATAAACAAATTCAGCTTTTCACTAAGCTTAACTTCACTCTTAATTTGGCTTGGTTTTACCTGGGTATTCTCTGATGCACTCAGAGAGATATAATTGGTTATTTGTTGCTGTTTTGCCCACTAGTTTTAGTTGAACAGTACAGCTGGCATATTAAAACCAGTTTCTTCTGCTTCAATAATTCTGTGTCTTAGGTAAATCGGGACTACTTGTTTGACCTGTGTAACATACAGATACTGCCTCTTTTCTCCTCTGAGTTTATGAAAGTTTTAATTTCACTGATAAGAAAGGTTAATTAATCTGTTTACTTCACCAAATAGGAAAATTATAAACTTAATTTTAAAAAAATTCAAATGGTTTCCACAATGGGAAAGTCTCTAACTGCTGTGTCCTCAAAATCTATCACAGCCTTGGAATAGATCTTCCCATGTCCCCACCCACTCTCCAAGCCATCTTGACTGATGATAATTCATTCCAGCTGTTGCAACTATATTTTCTTTCAGCCTGCATTTTTTCTCTCATGCATCCCACCTCATTCACACTGAAAAATCAAAACCACAAACCCAAAATACCAAACCACAGCAAGTAAGGGAAAGAAACCACTGCAGTATGTCCACTATTCTCCCACAAAGAGAATACTGAAATTCTGAGAAGGCTCTTGGATGCTCTAACAAGCTGACTCACACAGTTATCACACTTAGTGATTTTAGTTTAGCTGCAGTTTTAGAAGACAAAATAATCATTAGACATCCACTTGGCAGGTAACGATTTTCAGATCCTATAACATGCCTTGAATTGTTTTTATCAGCTGAACTTCTAAAAAATTTACTTCTTTTTTATCTCAGTTGCTTGGAGCATATGATTGATTTTGTGTTTGTATAGTCTTTCATACTCTTAAAATCACACTAATATAGAATATAAAACACTTGACATGTACTGGTGTAACTCCATTTATTTTCTCTTGTTTTGTCATGTGAGAAAATACATTAGGCCATTTTGAGAAACTATTTTGAGCTTCTAAAAGCAATTTAGTACCACATGGAGATTTTACCTCAAAATCATCTAAAGGCAAAAAAAGAATCAATATTATTTTCTTGGATCACAAACATACCTTAAAATATTTAAACACATGAATCTGTGGACGCTTATGTCATTTCATTAGGGTCCCGCAGAAGTGGACATCTTCCCACAGATTCCTACAAGCTTCAATAGAACTTATTCAACTGGGGATAAGTGTTAGGTTAGACTTTGTCTGAAATTTTAGACCTAACGGAAGTCAAGAAGTATTTTATATAATTTTCAAAGAGCTCCAATATCTCACACTTAGTCCTACATGTTTCATTCAAATAAGATGTTTTAAGCATGATTTATAATTGACAATGAAGCTTACCCTTCCCCAAAGAAATACTTTCAGCCTTGAGCTAAAATGCATGAAGATAATATCCTATGGAGCTGCAATTAATTATTTCTTTCCCAGAACAGGTATTTTGCTCTTCTTCCTGAAATAAGGTCATAAAGGTTCCTGGTAAAAGCAATTATTATTGTTCCTATTTATTTAAATTTTTATTGAATTCTAAGGTAAGATGGCTTATAAAATAAATTTGATGGTGTTTAGCTTCTAAAAATAAGGTTTTCTCCCAAACAAAGGTCAGCTTTATTGACTGTGATACTGAAAAGAATGCTTACATGGTCTCACTTATCCAGTCTAAATTAGCAAAAATATAATTTTAGAAACACTGTGAATACTGTGGTATATTATTTCTAAAAATAGTGCTAAAGTAATGCTATTTAACACTGCAGCTCTCCAGAAGTGTCAGCCTCAGTATAATGCCTGACACTGAAGGAATCAATTTTCTCCTAGTTCTAAAGATAGTTAAGAAAAAAATGCTAAGTCTGATGTCATCTTCAAAAGGTGAAGTTCAAAGGCTATTTAAAGCAGTGGAACAAGAAAAAAAAAAAAAGAAAAAAACAAACCCAAACCACCAACCCTTTCTGTGTTATTCAAGATCAAATTATTTAAATTCAATTTGAAAACAGATTGAATAATCACAATTTTCCAGGTCAGCCATAGAATAGTTCTCCACAGAAATTACACCAGAAACTTAAACTGGAAGAAGGAGCAGGGAACTCTGGAGGGCTACATGGATGTCATGCAGTTGTGCAGGGAAAAAATTCAAATTCAAATTCAAATTCAGTTCCAGCCAAAACTCAGCTGGAACTTAATATAGTTACTGCTGCAAAAGGTGATAAAAAAGGTTTCTATAAATACAACTGCAACACAAGGAGGGCCAAGGGGAATCAGTGTCCTTAAGTGGATGTAAGCAGAAACATAAAAACAAAGGATGAGGAAAAGGCTATGGCACCTAATATCTCCTTTGTCTCTGTCTTTAAAAGTAAAACCAAGTGTTATCAGGATACCTGGGCCCTGAGCTCAAAGATGGAAGCCCAGAAGAAAGGAAAAGAGAATGAAGCCCCAGTAATCCATGGGGAAAAAGGTCAGCAGACTGCTATATCACTTAGACACTCACAAGTCTGCAGGGCCACATAGCATCCACCCAAGGGCACTGAGGTAGCTGTGCAAGAGCTTGCCGAGCCATTTTCCATCAATTATCTAGAATCCTGATAGGGGAGTTCCCAACTGAACGGAGGTAAGCAAATGTGACACTCTGTGAACAGATAAAGATGATAGGTCAATGTGGCCACTAAATGAAAATAAAAGGCAAAAATTTATACAAAATATAAAGCATCATCCTTGCAAATGCTGAAAAGAGGTGTGCATTCTAGAGATAACTCCAAATGCTTTTCATTCAGTTTGGGAGACATATCTGCCTTCATCAGTGGTCTTGAAGCAAAGCCAAACTATTTGTCTCGAGGTGACTTAGGATCTCACTTTTTTTCCAACATAAAAACATTTTAATCTACTATTCGTTTTTGGCAAACCAAGATTAGAATGCATAAACTTCTGTGGCTAGTTACACTGTTAGGCCTGAAAAGTTGCTCTTGGTTAGAACTTATTTGTCTCAATTCATGTTTCAGTGGCAGCACTCTAGAGGGGACATGGGACTGTACAAAGCAAGAGGTTGAACCAGATGACCTGGAGAGTTTTTTTACTCAACCATATTTTACTTCTGCGAAGTTTTAACAAATGGATTATGGACTCATATCTGTTTCTGTGTACTAATTGCTATTATAATTAGTCCTGTTGTTCAAAGATTAGATGTTATTAGCTGTGTGGATAGGAAATCACATTTGTTCTTGTGATTTCACAGGACAGACCTGACGTTTCTGCTAATGTGCATTTACATTTCATACTTATTTGGTTTTTTGTTTTTAATTTGGTCTACAGTCTAAGATAAGAGATTGTATCTGGTCAATCAGCTTTTTTTAATATCTGGTAGATTTTTTTTTTGAGAGGTGAGTCAGACACCACTTTTTTCCTATGGCTATGACTTGTGGTGATAAAATGCATGTGTTCATTAGGAAACTGAGAGACTCATAAGGAATATGGAATTTTCTGCAAATGTGGAAAACATGATATTTTTAGGACCTTAGTGTCTGTTGGGCAAAACTTACTTTCAATCCATATTTGAATCACTGCCCATTACTTGAATTTTGTTTTGTAGAGAGCTTTAGCCATGTCAAAGCTCTCAAAATCTGGATTTCAGCCAGCTTACTACTAATTAGATCTTCAGAGGTGTCTGGAATCTAGACAATATGGTGTGGAGAGATATCGTCAATCATTCAGCAGATATTGCATTCACTGCAGATATTCAGCAGGCTTGCTGTTTATAGATGTCTGTATACATGAATCTCTCAGTGGGAGCATCATAGAATCATAGAATATTCTGAGTTCAAAGGAGCACACAAGGATAATGGAAGCTCAAGTCCTGGCCCTGCACAGAGCAGCCCAATACTCACAGCATGTGCCTGACAGTGTTGTCCAAAATCTTCTTCAGCTCTGTCATAGTTGGTGCTGTGACCGCTTCCCTGGGGAGCCTGTTCCAGTTCCCAAACACCCTCTGGTTGAAAAATCTTCTCCTAATATCCCACCTAAATCTCCCCTGGAACAGGTTCAGGCCATTCCCTTGGGTCTTGTCACCAGTCAACAAGAGAAGAGATTGTCTGCTACTCCTCTTCCACTCCTCTTTCCTCTTACAATGAGGAAATTGTAGACTACCATGAGGTCTCCCCTCAGTCTCTCTCATGAAGCCACTCCTCATATGGCTTCCCCTCACGGCTCTTCACCATCTTTGTAACCTACCTTCGGAGGATCTCTAATAGTTTTATATCTTTCCTGCATTGGGGTGCCCAAAACTGCAGAGAGGACTCAAGGTGAGGTCCCATCAGTGCCACAGTGGGACAGGACAAAGTGAGGATCTACAAAGTCTCTCTTCAAAGCTGTTGTCTATTTATCTTGCTCTAAGTGATGCAAATAGCTTTTTGTTATGCATTGGTAGCTCGCATTCCTATTTAGTTATGCTACAGTGCATCTTTTCTAGTTTGTTTTTTAATTTCCCCTGCAGGTATCTTCTTTTGCCTCAAGGTAGTCCCTGGATGAGTCCATTTTACCATACTGGTGGCATATCTGGTCTTTTACATCCTCAAGCACTTGATGTTTGTGTTTGGAAGTGTCAATCACTTTGTACATTTTTATGGGTGTATTCAGGATCTAAGAGTCCTCTGCTTCCACACTTTTACCTTCCTATACACACACTAAAAATGGTGTAGAAATAAGAACCATTTCCACTCATTTGATAGTACACAGGAATCTTCACATTAAACACACATGACTTTTGCAGTGGTCAGTGAGACTTTTTAGGGCAAGTTTAAGTTATAAACACGCTTTTCTTTCTTCTAAGATCATATAAGAGCCATGTAGAAGTTGGGCACAAGGGGGCTGCTCACAGGTTTTCATTAAAACTAGTGAATAACATTTTTTTAAAAGTTTTGCTTTTTTGAGGACACATTTTTCTCATTAAAAGCCAAAATTATTCTGTCCTTCCAAAACAAATAAAAAACTTTAGAGTAATAAAGTCCGTCTCTTCATTCACTTTACTCATGGGAGCCATCCCATAATTCTCAGTTTAGCCTACTACAGTGAGTTGTTTGCTCTAACCATAGAGCAGAAATACAGGTCATTTTAAAGAAGATTGTTAAGCAAAAATGTTATTGTTAAAAATGTTTGTACTAAAAATGGTCCTTAGAAAAATTAAACAGATAATTTTCAGATATAATGTGAGTAATCCTACGCTCATCCACTCTAATACTGCATCAACATGTTCCTTAACACAAGCATAGCTGTATCATATGTAAAAATTACCTAAACTTAAACTGCTTCCACTGATGTTTATCAGCAGATTATGAAAAGTACATCTGTGGTATTCTGTCCTAGCCTCCAGCAATATAAAACTCAAAGTCAAGTTAAACCACAGGCAGTGTTTGAATTTAACAGTCTTTGTCAGATTATTTCTTTAAGAGCTTTCCTAATCATTCTTATTTTGCAAAATAGTTGCCTGTTCTTGTATCTTTGTATAATCTTTTTCTGTTTAGATCTTTAAAAATTAATGATTAAAAACCAAGCAACTCCTCTGAGATGTAATTTTAAGAAAACATAACTGTGGTGTCAATTTTTTTTTTTAATGTAACTACTATCTTTTTGCCTTTTCTCCCTGTTCTGTCCTCAATAAAATTATAAGTAGCGGAATGGCTGTTATGTTTGCTGAGACTTAGCAACAAACTATTCATGTAGATGAAACTTAACAGAAATCAAACTACATAGTTACATGTTTAATTTCATGTGCTTAAATGACATTTGTCCTGAAAAACAAAAGTCAAGTCAATCTACTTTAAAATGCAATACATGCACTCATTATGGATTCAGCTAATCCATCACACTCTCTGTTTCTGTCTCTATCGTGTTTTTTTTGGTTTTTTTTTTTTTTTTCTCTCTCGAGATATTTGCATGCTTTGGTTTTCCTTTATATTGTAGTTCAGAAGGTCAGCTTTTACTGCAGGTTAAACTGGTTTACTTGTCACCTAGAGATTATCAAACATAGGTGCCCTCATGTATTAGGTGCAGGTTACAGAGAAAACCAGGGCATGCAGCAGTCTGTGCAGCCATTCACACAGTCAGGTGTATGTGTTTTTCTGTGTTGCCCTAATTATGTCAAACAGAAAAGGATTTTGTGAGGTTAGGTTAAAAGATCACAATGACAACTAACTTCTCCATATCAATCTGAATGCATTTATGTGTAAATATTTTTTTTAATATGCCAGACAATTAATTCATACCTCATCTGACAACGCTACAAGGACAAAGACCTATGTGGTAGGCCTGGCAAAATTCAGTTTCATCTATGCTTTAAAAAAGTGCTAAGCCAGCTCTGTACTTTCAGTGATGTTTTAAGACCATTAATTAAATGTGACAGATATCTGACTGCAATTTTATTTTGCTCATGTTGACCTCCAGAGAAGTCTACATCACGTATTTTTTTTTATTCTATATTTTTTTAGGTATGTACAACATTTTTCTTGGTTCCCTCAGCTTCCTATCACAACCTACACAGACTATGATCAGATGTGCTGATTACAGAGAATGTACATGACATATAGAAATGTTGTACTACTGTGACACTGGGCTCTTAAGACCTTAATTAGCATTTCAGTTCCAAAATTTGCTATTTTTATGAAGAAAATCTCTTAATTTTTATGCTAACCTTTAATAGGGTACTACTCTATGTTTTAATGACAATTACAGCTGTTTACTTACATTTTATCCCCAAAGTAGTAATCCTTTCCACAGCAGCTTCATTTTAGACTCTTTAGTTTTCCGCATTTTAATCACATTTCCTGAGTTTTAGTGGGGACTATGAGGTGAATAATTTATCATCCTCTAAACAGAGGAAAAGAAGGAGAGTAAATGATCCTTCACAATGAGATTTAGAAGGTGATTTTAAAATCTTAGGGGATTGTCCAATACATTAAAAGTAGTCAATTTAAAAATTTAATTAGAAAGGTAGAGCCTGGTTTTGTGTGTTATATGTGTACTTTAGGTTCACCCTGAAGAAGATTTCATTAACATTTGCTCATTTTTATGCATTTGTTTTTTAAGATTCTTTTCTTTATAATGGATCTGCTGCTTCAGTTTTTAGATAGACACAAGACTAAATACACTCAGGCAAAACAGATACAAAGCCATTAGTGAAAGGGCACATTTTTGAGCAGTCAATTAGGATAGTCTGGTCTATTTAAATTCTAGCCAATTTATTTTCCTTACACATTTAATTCATTAAAACAAGTTAGGAAAGTTGAGGACTCTATATAATGATCTATATAATGAGTCTTTTTCCTTACAGAGATGATCTTACAGAGATGACCTTAACTGTTGCACTGTGGTATACAAACATATTTCTATTTTAAAAGAAAAGATTGTAAAGTTATTCTACTCAGGTCTTGGATGTTTTGTATTGTTTTAAAGGTATCATGTCTCTCTTCAATGTATATTAAAAAAGTCTAATGGCAAGTATTCCCTCACTAGATTTTTTTTTTGTTTTGTTTTTTCTTTTTCTTTTTTTTTCATATTTCTCCTTTCTAGGAGGTTGAAAGCATGATGGTAGTTCAGTTCTGGTTTTTTGTTGGTAAATATTAAGTGGTTTAATAAGTTGTTTATATGGCAGATCTGTACCCATGTTGATAGAATCTTGAAACTAAACCCCATCTCCCCCAGCTGCTCCTCATAAGGCTTGTGCTGCACTCATCACCAGCTCTGTTGCCCTTCTTTGAATACCGTCTAGCACCTCAATCAATGTCCTTCTTGTAGTGAGGGACCCAGAACTGAACACACGATTTAAGATGTGGCCTCACCAATGCAGAGGGACAAAAATTGCCCTAGTCCAGCCAGAACACGATTGTTTCTTGACCACACATGTTGGCTCATGTTTAATTGGCTATTGACCAGCACTCACAGATCTTCTGCCAAGCAGCTTTCCAGTCACTGTTCCCCAAGCCTGTTGTGACCCTAGTGCAAAATCTGGCTATTCACCTTGTTGAACATCATACAATCGGCCTCAGTCCATGGATCCAGCCTATCCAGATCCCTCTGCAGAACCTTCTTATCCTCCAAAAGATCAGCCTTACACCCTACATGGTGTTGTCTGCAAAGTGACTGAGGGTGTGCTTGATCCCCTGGGCCAGGTCATTGATGAAGATATTAAGTGGGGCTGTCCACAGTGCTGAGCCTTAGGGAACACCAGCAGTAACCAGCTGCCAGCTGGATGTAGCACAATTCACCACCACTCTTTGGCCTCAGCCATACAGAAAGACAGTTGTCCATCCAGCTGGGAGTACTCTCATCCAGGCCATGAGCAGCATTGCAAGGACAATCCTGTGGGAAATGGTGTCAAATGCTATATTGCAGTCTAGATAGACAACATCCATAGCCTTTCCCTCATCCATTAAGGATGACACCTGGTCATAGAAGGAGATCTGGTCATTCAAGCAGGACCTACCTTTCATGCTGGGCAGGATCTTGTGCTGCATGATGGAGCTCAAGGTGATGCGCTCCATGACCTTCCTGAGCACTGAGGTCAGACTGACAGGCCTGGAGTCCCCTGGATCCTTCTGTCCCTGCTTGTAGATGAGGAATGCTTGAGATCTACAACCACTGACAGCAGGAACTAACAAGTTAAAACAAACTGTGCTACACACAGACATGGCTAGAGTGCTAACCAAATAGATTGTTTAATAAGTTCCTGGCAGTCTTCTATGGGTTTTAATGAGGAAGAATTCTAAATTTCATTCATTGTAATTTGACACATTAGATAGAATATTCCAAAATTCATCCTGAAAATAAGATGTAGGGCCATGTGTCACTTAGAGCATGTCACCACTACAAATTTACCTTCAGTTTTAACCTGGCTCTTTGCCAGGTTTACATATTATTTGAAAGAGAAATATTAAGTCTTGTATTTCCATGATTTGAAACAAGATGTTCACACTAACATAATTCAGGCACTTCATCCTTTTTTGAAAGTTTTTGTTCTTTAAAGGCAGATTACTTTGTAGTGAGGATATTTCAAGCTTATTTTTGTAGATCAAAAATTTTGATAGTCCTCTTGCTTCATCAAGCTTTTCTGAATACTTGTTTCTCAGCTACCTTCCACGTATGTAAGCTTTTGTTTAATGTGCAACTCTCTTCCATTTAACACTTTCTTCAGCAGCCCAGGATGCCTCAAGGGCAGACAACTGCAATACACCCTGAGCCCAGGCATCCCAATATCAGTAGGAGAGGGATAGCAGGGGCACAACTCACCTTAGATTCTGACAGAAGCAAAAGGCAGATTAATATTTTTTTGGCTTCTACTGAGGAAAATCCTCACCTACAAAAATTTCACAGGGAGAATCTGCAGTGATAGCATGAGTGGCATTCAACTTCAACGACATCTAAGAAATTGTGTAGGTAGCTTTGATCTTACTGCACCAAAAGCTGTCAGTGAAATCCTTGCAGCTAAATTTTGTTCTGTGAAGTGCTTTAATTTCACATTTTGTTTCCGTAAATCAGAGCTCTGAAGAGTAGATTGTAAAATAACAGAAAGAATATAAACATATCTCATTTCGTTGTTAAACTTCAGATCACTTCAGTTTCATGATGCCACTCATAGGGCAAAGATGCACTGGTCTTGCACCAACATTTGCCTTGAAGAAAATCAGGAAAATACTGCAAGTTGACTGTTTTCTTGGATCAGGCTTATGCACTCATGAGTGAAAAATAGAATCACTGCATAATTTTCAATCATTTTCTGTCTTCACACACAACAGCAATATGTAATTTGAATAAACAGCAACAGAACTTGCCTCAAAATGGATTCCTGCATCTCTTTTCACTGACTGGCAAATATTTAATTTTTTAGACAGGTGCCTACAGGACTGTGAAGCTGGAGCCTCCCACATCCAAATTGCAACTCAATTCTGAATTGTCAGAGTCCTTTCCCCCATGAGAGTTTTTGATGCTTCATGTCCACTGCTGTAAAGATCTTCCTCAGGTCCACAGTGCTGAGCATCTCATATTGTTCAATCACATGGAACAGCCCTGTGCTGAATGTTCCTCTCATGAAAGCTGAAGCTGCAGAAGAAAATGCCAATGTCAGTGCCTTGCACATAAAAGCTGCTCTCCAGGGATTACTCCCACCTTCTCACCACATAACCTGAGACACTGTCAGCACTTCTAGACTGCTGAGATTACAAACATAAGTAGCAAAAATTAATTCATTTTTGCTCAGATACCATGTGTTATTGCTCTATCTGGAAAACCCCTAGTAAAATGTAAAATTGGGAAGCAATAGTGTTGCTATTAGCAAATTAGAACCTTAATATACTCTTCAAATTAAACAAATCTCCAGGTATTTCTGAAAGTCTCCTGTCTCCTGTTCTGAAAGTCTCCTCATTCTGCTTAATGCAAGTGCCTTTACATGTTTTTACTACATTGTCAAAATTTCTATGAAAAGACTTATCACTTGATTCATACTTCTGCATATAATTAGGCCAAATTCTGTGGCCCTTCTAATTAACCTTAGTAAAATGTTGAATGTGCCCTGATATATGAGAAAATTTCATCTTTTTTACACAGTTCTTATTATTTCCTTATTTTTATTTCCCTGTTGTTCCTTCATGACACTACCAATAATTTACTACACAACAAAGCAGGTAAGTTTCAATCCCTGAAGCAAAGGCACTGATACATGTCTCAAGTTTTAGATTTTTAAAGAAATGATAGGGAGTTTCTTTGAACTGTACAGACAATCTAGGCATAGTTAATTTAAAACTTTTTGTACAATTTAACACAAAAATCATAGTTCTACAAAACCTTCACAGAACTGCTTATGGAGACTATCATAGGATTAAACTTGATTGAAGTACGATATCATATTATTTTGCTTTATAAGTCCCAAGCTATGAGCAAACCTTGCTAGATAAAATCTAATATGTTCAGTCTACACTGCTAAATCAGTTTATCTTCAAATTACATTAAATCTTTCTAGATCTCAGGAGACTTTTGTTATTTTTGATAAGCTTTAAAGTTTTGTCTTTTCAAAATACTTTAGACAAAATCTTTATTTATACTTTCTAGTATGATTTTTTTTTTTTTAGTTTTCTGCCTTGATCATGACCACTGTGGAGAAGAGAGAAAAAAGTAAGAGAGAGATCGACCCCAGTAGAAGTGCATAACAGAAGAAATTATAGTTATTCTTGTTTTACTCAAAGATTAAGGTAACACTTCCACACAGTCCAAAACTGGACCGGGGTAATGAACCTGCATTTTACACACATCCAAACATTTTGTAAATGTTTTGATGGGAAAACTACGCATACAGAAAAAAATGTAGACAGAGAAACCCCCACTTTTCCTGATTATCTCCTCATTTTTTTGATGCGCACACAGAAAATTTCTGCATCCTTCTGAGTTTTGGAACAGGGAGTCACTATTGCATTAAACTCTCTGGGACAGCTGATGTAAAGAAATACCATGTGGGCTGGAGGAAACAAAAACTGGGGAATTCCTGAGAAGAGATCAAGAGAAAAATTGTCCTAAATGAGATGACAGCATTTAAACATCAGCTCTCCAAAAGTACTCTCAAGTTACTTGGATGGGGCAAGATGGCTTTTGAAGGCCACTTTGGAGGATGAAACTGTTGTTAAAGCATAAGATATTGAAACTTGCCCTGGATTTTCCTTTGTTTCAAAATGAGAAAAGACTGTATGATGAGAAAAAGGCCAGAGGAGACTGAGAGGAAAGATCCAGAGGGCAGGAAAAGGACAGAACTGAAGTCAAAAGTGGAAGGCATAAAAGTAATAATGAGGAAGGTCTAGAAACCAGAAGACATAAGATTCCAGGAAAGGGGAAAGGTAGGGAATGTCAAGTGCAAAACACATCAGTACTGAGGAAATTAAAAAATAAAACTGGAAAGAAGGAGGGAAGGTCAAAGAAAGTCAAGGAAAGGTGTTGGTGCCATCATTTTTTCCCTTTCAGAAAGGTCTTCATGTCCCCATTTCCCTGTGTCAGAGTGGCTGCTATTATGACTCTTCAGAAGTCCACTTGAAAATCTCTTTTGTTAAAAATGTCTTCTGTGGTACTGCATTGCACATATGGCTGTGCTGTACTAAACCTGTAATATCACAGAGATACTTTAAGTTTACATTTCTAATTGTTTTCTCTTTTTGCCTCTGCTGTAAAACATGGATTTTGATGAAATCTACCGATTTATTGTATACCCTTCCCTCATATCCTTCCCTCATATCCTTCCCCACTCATGACAGTTGTCACTGTTCCTAACTGCTCCCAGCCTCTGAATCTAGTCTTCAAACACCACCTCGTGCCTTGGAATTACAAATATATGTTAGGAGTGACAAACAGCAGTTCAGAATTCCTGAATTCAATCTTTGCTCATCCACCAGTACACATATTGGATGGGTAATGCATTTGCTGTCATTTATTACTAGGCTCTGTTGAAATGATAAGCAGCATTTGGAATATATGATTTTGTAATTCAGTCTAAGGTTTCAGTCTAAGGCACTAAATCCAGACACAGTGGTGTGAGAATTGAATGCCATAGCAACAGCTTTATGTACCTGCAATTTTTCATCATCTGCTCTCCTGGTGCTTTCATGAAATCAACAACATCATTTTGGTGGTCACTTTGCCTGCTTCATCTCTGCAAACTGGAAGATAAATCCCAGTGCCTGCTCTTTATTACTGGGTCTTTTTAGCTAACAGTTGATTTAGTCCCAATTACTTATAAGTACTGGCAGATAAATTAAAGATTTCCAGGTTTATTTCATTAGGCCTTTTTAATCAATTTTATTAGGGCAGTAACTTAGCAAATCAACATGCTTAATTGGCCAAATAAGTTACACAGAGAGTTAAGAATAATGTCACTGTTAAACTGAAGGCCTGGGTAAAATAGACCTACACTGGTGATGAACCACACACTGTGAAAGTTATCTATGCCTAAAGCTTCACATTTAGATATAGATTTTAACTTTCTTATTTTCCTATCACCACTTTCTTATGAGTGGAAATGACCCAGAAAACCACCACTAGAATATGAGTAGCTTTCTCCTTTTCTCCTCTACCTTAACAAACATCTAGTCCTAGTCTCAGACTAATCCTTTTCTCTAAGACTATATTCCTTCATGCTACAGGCATGTGTGGCACCGGTCTGTAAAAGAGAGCTGTGACTTTCAGAGCCACTGTCAAAGAAATGGAAGTGCAATAGATCACTTACACATTTTTCATTTAGTTCAATAAGTTGCTTAAGTTTGGTATCAGCCTTTCTAATTTGGCTTCTGCATACACAATAAAAAAATCTGGGCAGAGTGCTAACTGCCCTTTCTTGTCCTAGTTTGGCTGTATTTACACTATGCTCGGGATTTCAGGGGCTTTTGTTAGCATGAATCAAAACAGTCTTGTGCAGTTTTTGAATTAACTCACAAGCACTCCTCAAAACATGGAGCAAGGAACTCTCTGTGTAAAACCAGCTTAATTAGCTCTGCCTTCCACTACATGTTTTCTTTTTTTGTGGATGGTGCAGAGCCTTACAGACAAACTTTTCATGGAATCATTTTGTCTTTGTCTGAACTTTTTAGCTAAAAATGGATGCTGCTTGAGTTTGACTGTTTTTCTCTTCATACAAACTACCTCTGAGCCAGTACTGGAAGTCTACAAACACTCTGACAGCAAGCTCTCATAAATCCTGTAAGTTTTTCAAATTCCTGGAACTCTCAAATAACATATTTTCCAGCACAAGAAGCCAGTAAATAAACATAATACCAACAAGAAAAAATGTCACTTTGTCACATAATACTGCTGTACTCATTTTAACACCTCCATCAAACAGCAAAAACCAGCACAAGTCTGGCAGGCCGCTTTATCATTTAGCAAGAACGCAGAATGCATGTAGAGATCATCTCCCCAGTGTAATTTGACTTTCTCCATATAGATACTCACAACTCTAACAGGCTCTAGAACAATACTCTGTGCTCCTTGTATTTGCTTTTGCTCTCTGTCTCAAGAATAGAGAATCATATATTAAAAAAGTTGGAGAAGAGTAAACTCCAGATTGTTGTACAGATCAATATTCAAGTGCCACAGTCTTAACTTAAAACCTGGAATAGAAACAGATGTGCAGTAAATGCTTGCAATATTGAAGATTTCTGTACTAAGAAAAATTCTATTTATTTCGACAATACAGCTAAGCAACAGCTAGAATTTATTTTGGGACCTTGTTTTAGCTCTGTCAGAATAAACAAAGTTTTATACAAGTCCTAGTTCACCAGATCTCATAAAAAACCCAAAAAATGCCCAGTGGCAATAATTCAGGATAAAACAAAACCTGTGGTCACCTAACTTCTGTAAGGATAGCTAAAATAAATACAAAGTTAATTTTTCCATGGGACAAGAGCTAAATATCCTGCAGAATCCTGCAGAAAATGAATGATTAACTATATTAAGAAGCAATAGTTGAAATACACAAGGAAAGAAGAGAAACTTTCTTGCCTCTGGCAGTGCAGAGTACCCTCCCTGGGCACTGTAAGCCATCCATTCCAACTGTAATTTTTCTTCTTGGTTTATGAAGCTACTTCTGAAAAGCTGAATATTTGCTTTTGGAAAACAATAAGCTGACACAAATAGCAAGGTTTATCAAAGTATTATGAAAATACTGCTGAATGATATCCAATCTTAGAAAATTATTTTTTGTTTATTTAAGCTCTTTTTCAATGTGGAGCTTTTAGTGTCATGTACTTGTAGCATAGTAACACTTCATTCATGGAAGTAGAGTGGTAATATTACCATTTCTGTCTATTACTAGTTGAAGTAGAGAAGCAGAGAGTGTTTTGCAGTAAACAAGCCTGAATTAATTGCTCTATTTTTTATTTTATTTCTGTGGTCTATTTTAAATGGATTCTCTCTTGGGCTTCTCACTTCTGCAAGCAGTAAATCAGGCAGTGCAGAGAAAGAAGGCTTGGAAGGATCACAGCACCTGTTGGGCTTGAACAGCTCCATTGCATCAGGGCAAAAAGGCCAAATCCACTGCAATGAACCCACTGCTTAGGAAGCATCTCATGCTTTTCCACACAAAGGTTGTCTTAATATACATTATGTTATTTTCCCTACTGTGACTGAGTAATCAGACCAGTTCTATTCCTCCTGAAAAGCAGTACGCAACATTTTGCTCTCGATCCAGAAGCCAGACATCTATGAGTGCATACAACTACAGGATAATTGCCTTCCTGTTCATATGATGGTATACAAGTTCCCCTACCAAAAAGAAACCCAGAAAAACCCTTCCAGTTTTCACCTAGCTATATGGTGAGCAATGCAAGGTATTGAAATTGGAAAATTCTATATTAGACCTTGGTATTAAATGTTAACTGTATTAAAATGTATTTAAGTAGTTAGGATGCAGAGATATTTTCCTGTGCTTCTTAAACACTTTGGGTGAAAAACTGCAAGAGATGAAAGGAGCAAGCATGTTAAAATTTATGCAATCAAGAAAAATTCCATTCTATATGTTTGGATGTATAATTATTGTTCTACATTTTAGTCTTTTATTTCTGTGTATTTTTATGGCAGTAAAGAGGAGAAGCTACATCTAGTTTCTATCCAACCTTTGCAGTTCCTGTAGTGTCTAACTTCTTTTGTAATCATGCTAAAAGCTAAATCTAGAGGATGGAAGTAAAAACTCTAAGGAAAAGATGTTCAAAATTCCCTAAGGGCTTCTAATTAATCTGCTGGATCAGGAAGCACAAATAGTGTAGAAAATCATCTGGCATCCCTATTCACAGGTTATCAGTAACACAGTACTTCCAGTCTAATTAAGGGAATAAAGAAAGCAGCCTATGTTGTATATTTTTCTCTTTAACACAGATTGTTCATAATGTTACCAGGGCCAGAGTTCACTCCTTTTAAAATAATAGGATGTAAATTGTAGATAATGATACATACTGGGTTAAACACATAATGATCACAGATGGAGAGACAATAGTTTGAAAATGCAAAAGCAAATATATTAAAATATTACCTCTGGTTGCATATTAACATTCACTACTATAATATTAGAACTATGCACCTGTCACATGTAAATGGGGCACAAAGGCAGGCCCATTTACAGAAAAAAAAATACTAAAACAATGGCCATACTGGGACATGTTAAAAACATCTCCACATCTACTTTTTCTAATTGTATTTTAGGCTAAAATTGTCTATATTCATTTGAAAGCCATAATTATATTATAATTAGATATTAAACATTGCACATAATGTTTTCATAAACAGGTGCCTAATTTTTTTTTCTTTTGTTAAAGTTTCACCCTGGGAAACCTTTAGAGTCAAATTTATCTCTATCTTTTTTATTACTTCTGCTCCTTAATGACCGGAAATCTCAATGCAGGAGATTAGAAAGAAGACAAGATGGGAAAAGAGTCACAAATATGAGTCTACAACACCAAAATATCAGTTCACAATTTCAGCTTCCAAATAACTTTGGCACCCTTTGACAAAGCTTGTCAAAGACACAGTACCAGACTGGGTGCACATTTAAGCAACTATGTGCTTCGGACTTCATGACATTGCTTTCATAAACCTTGTTATGAACTAAAACAATTCAATGGCAGGAAGTAGGTAAAAAGAAGGAAAAGAAACGGAGCATGGAAAATGAAGGCATGAAGCTATAGTAAAAAGACTGAGCACAGAGAAAGGAGATCAGTAAGTCAGTCAGTTCAGGGTGGAGAAAATTGTGGCAAAGCTGTGAAAAAACTAATCAAAGGCATAAAGCAGCAAAAGAAAGTTTCTGATGATCTAGTTGCTCCTTGTCACTCATGCTGTTTGCTCTCAGTAAATTGAAAGCTCAATTATTGTAATATATTCATTTTAGCATCTCAGTATGACTCCTGCCATTTAATCTAAAAAACTGTCTTTGACTGAATGACAGTTTCATTAACATGTTACAATCAACTGGAAAAAGGTGATGTTGAGAAATATGCTTATAATTTAACAAAAGCTTGTATAAAATAAATATTTAATAGCATGAGGGCTAGCATCTCTTCTTAGTCAGATGAAAAAATCCCATGTGATTTATGTATCAATGACATAGAAAACAACCTACAATGTTACAATAATGTAAAAAACCACAGGTGATAGTGGTAGGTAGACACCTACCACTGCTGGACAGTGAACAAGATTGTTTACTATTTCAGTAAATAATCACAGAAAAATAGAGATTATCTAGTCCATGACAGCTTACTTCAGATATCCCTACTTCATTTTCTTCTATAATGAGAATTTTGGTTTGGAGCTCTTTTCCTAAAAGCTGTTTAGAGATTATTATGATAGTTCTTACCTCCTATTAACTGATAATACACCGCTGTAGAGCAAGAATATGTTAGCTGGTATACACATGGCACCCTACCAGACATTCCTAAACTCCCCTGGAGCCATATTTGTAAAAAGCAGTGTGCCAGAAATTCGAATTTGGGCTGTGGCATAATAAAACTATTTTGCACATCTGATCTATCAATAATGCTCCGTTTTGGGCTCTCTCACTCAGCCCTTGGGGTATCGGAATATGGCTTCCGAACAACTGATTTACGTACTTATTCTTAGCACTATGTTACTTGAAAAACTGCTTCACAAATTGATTTAGTATCTCTTTTAAGCAGTTAAACTGAAGTTCTCTGAAGAGTTACAAAGCTTGAGCTTTGTAATTTATTAATAGAAAAAAAAAAAAAAAGAGTCACTGCCATACAAGAGAGATTTCTTAGGTGTCTCGATGTTTTCTGTTTCAGTTCTCTCCTGAGAATCAGACATTGTTAAAATCAGGCATTGACATTTCTCATTTTATGCTTCACTTCAGATTGAAATAGTTAATGTTAGACTTTATGACCACAAACTTCAGTAGTTTTTATTGCTGCTCTGTGTCTTTCTGGCTTCAGAATTCTCCTGAGCTTTAATTAGGGTTGCTATATCCCTTAGGTTTTCAACCTCTTCTAAAAAGCACCAGGTTTTCCCACCAAACACTGCCCCAGGATTTGTCTGACTATTTAAGAGCTACTCTCTTAATAAACTCTTCAATACAAAACCTGCAATAAGAAGTGCAATCTGCATGAAGGAAATGCAGCTACTCATCCTTCCACAGAAGCAGTGAGACTCTTAGAACCAGAGTATTCTCTGGGCTAGGTAATTAAAAGGAGAAAAAAGAAAAAAAAGAAAAAGGAGAGAAGTGAAGGACAAAAACTGAATACTGAAAACAACTTTCTTTTTCAGTCAGAGGATTAGCAATGGTTGAGTTATGTAAGGACAGGTGAAGCATTGTTCTTTAGATTTTTTAAAAATGAAAACAAAGAAAATATAAAAGTTACAAAGGAGAATATTAATAACAACAATTCCCTAACACATGAAAGAATTTGCCATAAGATGTTTGAAAGCAGTGGTAAAAGGGAGACTGATCTTATGCCATGGGAACTTAAACATGAAATAAAACAGAATTGTATCAGAATTTTTGGCTGCAGGTGGAAGGAACAGTTGTACCAGGAAAAAAAGAAAACCTTGCATGGAAGAACTGGACTGCTGAAAACATCACTGCAGAGGAAGCCTTTTGAAAATATGTAAGAAAACTGTTCAGGTTCTCACAGGTGAATCTGTACCTGTGAGTAGCAAGTGGGGGCCAAAAAGGAAGACTTTCAGATGCTAGCTTTGTTTCCAAAAGCACCCCTGAAAATCTCCAGAACTTTTCCCAAGTTTTCAACCACTAAGTCTTAGGAAGAAAACTAAACTGGGAAACTGTATAGTAGCAATACGAGCAAATATCTGAGATTACACAAAAAATAAAATGCAGGAGGAAGGAGAGTTAGGAAGAGGATCAGAGGGCTGCAGCAACTCCTCTAGGAAGACAGGCTAAGAGAACTAGAGTTGTACAGACTGGACAAGAAAAGGATCTGCAGACACTTCATAGAAGCCTCCCAATACCTGATGGGCACTGGTATGGGAAAGACAGAGACAGACTTTTCATAAGGCGAGGTAGTGAGTGAGAGGACACGGGGAAATGAGTCTGAAAGAGGATAGGTTTAGATTAGATATTAGGAAGAAATTATTTGCTCTAAGGGTGGTGGAACACTGGAACAGGGGTTCCAGAGCAGCTGAGCATGGCCCAACCCCTGAAGTGTTCAAGGTGTGGTCAGATGGAGCCCTGAGCAACCTCAGGAAGGTGTGCCCTGAGCAACTAGTGGAAGGTGTGACCCCAAGGGGGGCTGGAACTAGATGATCTTGAGGTCCCTTTCAATCCAAATCATTCTATGATTCTATGGGTCCTCAGCAATAGCAACAACACCAAAAAAAAAAAAAAAAATAAAGGAAAAAAGCAAAAAAGCCAAAAAAACAACCAATCAACCAACAAACGAGCCAAAAAAGAGGAAGAATTTGACAAATGTAAAATGAAGAACCAACCCAGAATCTTAAAAAATAAAAGATCTGAAAGTCAATGAGATTGGAATTTCCAAGTTTGTACCTCTGCTTAAAGAGCAGACAGTATCCTGACACAGCTGGTGTAATAAAAAATTTCAGATACTGCAAAACTGAAGGCAGAGAACTATGCCAACCAAGACAGAGCCTAATTAATGAGAACATGTACCACCATCACAAACTTTAATAAACACTAATTTTATTTTTTCCCAATTTATTCTCAGCTTTGGCCTGAAACAGAAAATGATAAGTAAAAACAAACATTATTTGTTCTATGTGTAGTAAAATGTACAGATACAATGAAAAGAGCAACATGAGTCTTAATAGCTTTCTGTGGAAACCCCAAGACCTACCAATTTTTGTAACTTGTTAAGGACTTGTCCTTAAAATATCTGGCTTGTATATGAAAGCCTAGTGATGATATCTTCTGAAAAATGTGCCCAATCAATTTTGAAGTGGGGGATGAAATTTTAAAAGTAATTAAATTTACTATTAAATTTTACTATTTAGTATGTAAGTATTTAATAATTATGTATCCTTGCACCTATTAAGGTGCTTGATTTTGTCTTAGTCACCATAATACTGATTTTTAAAAATCAGGCTGTAATTAGGTCTTCCACATGTTATTTGTAACAACAAATGGTAACATATCTAGTAAAATATGAATACAGCAATTTACAATGCATAATTATTTTTGGAAAAAACTTCAGAATTTGAAAACAATCAGATCCAAGGTAAACAGATTAAATAAAGGTGAGGTATTTTTTCATGTGTCATGTAATCTCCAACATTTCTCCTGCTCAGTCTCTAGTCTTCTAAATTTTTCACTAAGTTTACAATGCATTTCTTGAAGCAGCTAGCATTGCTTTGTGTTTTTGATTTTTTATCTTAAAATTTATAAGAATCATGCTAAATAAAGATACATCAAAAAAGAACTTTGATCATTAAATGAATGGGGGTTAGTAGAGCAATTATCATTGAAGAGATACAAAAGAGGCTGCCATGCTGAGTGCTACAACTGGCACTATTTTGATTATAAAAAAAAGCAAACAGGGGAATTTGAGAAAAAAAATCCAAAACTCTGTGAGTCACGTGTCACAAAAAATCATAGTAAATTAAGAGATATGCAATTTTCTGTTTTATACTACCCAAGACAAAATACTTTGTCCAATATAATTACATATAAAACCAGCCTCTTTAGGCATCCACACTGTACATTTTGAACTAGCTTTTAAAAGGTGCATTTTTGTCTTTATGCAAAAGCTGCAGCTTTGAAATGTATATGCAAATGGTCTATTTCTGTGCCTTCGGGGGGAATAAGGACAATTTCTTTTACACTGTATTAAATTTAGCAGAACTCCACCGAAAGGCTTCTTCTCAGTTCCACTATTTAATGGTGCTTTGTACTTGACCTAGAGGTGCTATTTATTTAATCATGTGGAAAGAACAAGCATTAAACGCCTGGATGTACCTTCACAGCCCATAGTACCAACTAGCAGTGGAGAGGTGTCTGTCATACCATAAAACTGCAGCAATGGATCAGCAGAGGAATCACACATTTACAGATTCCTTTCAATAAAGCCTGAGAATATGGATGTCCCCAGGGGACAGATAACTCATCTTAATACTTTGCAGCAGCATTAGAGCTGCAGCAAAGGAATACAAGAGGAGTTATTTGTTCTTGTATTTTGCTAACTATTATCCCCCTTATTTATGTAAATAAATTAATTTCTTCTGCAGTTGCTGAGAATGGCAGGTTCAGGGAAAGTAGAACTGGCTGGTACTATAGTTTAACTACTCTGCAAAGTTTTTGAGCAGGTGTTTTTGAGCTAATAATGTCTGAGCAGTGTCTTTCTCAGAAAGCTTTTTGCTATATTCCCTGTGTGGGTAACCCTCATGAGCACCACCAGAAGGCTCACGTGGGTACAGAGGCCAGGGTAGAACAAAATATCAGGATTCCCCAGTGAGGGAGGTTTGGTTGTTTTTTTCTTTGTTGTGGTTGGTTTTTTTTCCTTCTTTTCTGTTTTTGGGGTTATTTTTCCCCTCTAGGTCAGAAACAAAAAACTATGTACTGGCCTAGAACTTTGTAGGCAACTGCGAGTGGAAAGAGTTAGTCACTTAATTACATCTTCAAATAAAATACTGTAAAAATCTGACTTCCTGTCTTGCTCTTTTGTGGAAAGAGCACAACCTGGTCTTTGGACAGGGTGTACACCTCTGTAATTATCTAGTTCAAAAATCTTCCACAAATGTTTTTTTCTCATTAAAGCAAGATTTTTAACTTAGTATGCATGAACCTCTAAGCATGGTAAAGAGCATTTGCACAAACACTATAAAATTATTGTATTATGAATCTGCATATTCTAAGTACATTTAAAATGCATTATTATTATTATGTCCAAAATGGAACAATTTTATTATATAAGCTCTTGACATATACATTTTCTGTAGCAGAAATTGCATTACACCCTAGCATTAATGTCCCATAAAGTCATTACTGCCAAAGGAATATCAACAACATTTCTACACATTTAATGAAACAGGCAGAATCAGATAATTAAAATGGAGTGTCAGAGGAACAATAATAACAAATACATGCTTGTGTTTTCTTCTGCTTAAAATAATCAAAGTTGTGATTCAATGAAATTTCAGCGGTAAAAAACAGAGTAGGTGATTTACCTGTTTTGAAGCTCACACTTTGTTCACAGGCAAAGTGTGTCCACGGGCATGATAAGTCTCATGATACAAGGAACATTAGCTGCCACTTCCTTATGAAGCAAAAAAATATTCTGACCTGAGAAAACAGAAAACTGCCTGCTTCAGAAAAGGACTCAAGAGTACCTCTGAGCACGTGGATTGGTTTCAACTTTACTTTGGAACTGTGCTAAGTGCAGCTCCCAACTTTTGGAGGAAAAATTGTGCACAGGCAGGAAGTAAGCTATTGTGGGGCTGTGAGGCTGAGATGATAATGGTTAATAACTCAATCATCCATTTGCAAAAACAGCAGGTGCTTCGCTGACAGTGTGCAAGGGAGCAGACCAGGTGCAGAAGGGATGATCACCAGAGGATGACCATGACAAATCAACCTTTGTTTAGGAACAAGCTGGGGTTGGAGCCAGACAAGGGAGGAGAATGATAAGAAGCAGACACTGTGGAGGTGAGATAGTACTTTCCATCATGCCAGTGTCCTCCCTTACCCAGCTGGATCTGTTGTAAAATTCCCCTACCCCAGGGGATATCTTTGGAACATTCACACACAGGTCTAAGAGTGTTCATCCCTTCTGATGAACACTCTTAGACCTGTGTGTGAATGTCCCAACTCCACTGGGCTGACGTGAGAGAAAGTGTCATGTCTTTGAAAGGGTCATAAGCTCCCCCAGACTCCTTTCTGAGGCCTTCCAACTCTGAGGGCTGCACATAATCCAGAGTGATGCAACCTCCCCTGGATGTTCCCATGTTAACCTAAACACGTATTAACACACTCAGCTTTGTGTTTTGTGGGCTTCCTCCTCCCACAATAGATCAAGACTGAAACCATCACTTCCACCAATGAATATCTAAATTGCAGCAATTGAGTCTTGTGCATGGATCCATGGGTGGTCCTGTCTTTCTACTCTTATCCTTTCTTTTTCTTTCTCTCTTTCTTCTCCTAACTTCTTCTTGAAGTATATTGTAAGCCAGACTTAAAAATTCCAGTCAATGCCTTAGTTAGTGCTTTGTTGTGTCTGGATAAATTAAAGTTGGCTAAGTTTAAGCTTGCTTAGTTAAAGTTTGTGAAGTCCCTTACTTTGTCTGGTTGTTGTTTAAAATTTTGCCAAGTAATTTGTTCTACCTTAATATTCTAAAGTTTAAAAGTAAATCTTGGTTATTGAGAATTTCTGAGAATTTTTTCATTTCTCCAATGCACCACCCAGAGCGAATCAAATGATCTTCCCATGAAAGGGGACTGCAGCATAACAGTTGGTAACTGCATATGACACATTTGCAGTTCCAGGACACAGACTGGGGCATACCTGACCTCTGGTACAGCCAATGAAAGTCTTCTACCTGCCTCATTTCTTATTTTTTGTTTGTTTATTTGGGGTTTTCTTTCTTATAGGTTAAATTACTTTCTGCATTTCTGTAAAAGCATGATAAGCAGCAAAATGAGTCACAAATTTCTTGTAAGTGACTAATATTGTTTCCTTTACACTCATCCTTTCATTAAGCTTATAATTATGTGAAGGATTTATGGCAAGACTTGAATCAGTCTCTTTCAGTTCAAATCACACTTAACATTAGCTCTGTGAATGTGTTGACAGATCATTCTCTGTAATCAGAAATGGTGATGGTTGCAATAATGTTCCAGTTGTAGTTTAAATCTAAATTAGTAGACAACTACCTCTCTTGCATCCAAACTCTCCAATATCAATGTTTGTATCAGAACACATACATAGGGAAGAGGAAAATACAGTGTTATATATAATTTCTGTACTTTCATGGAGTTGTAAAACAGAAACAAATGTTGGCAGTTTCTCATTTAATGAATTAGGGGTTATAAAAATATGTCAACCAACAAAAGTGCCAAAGTCTAAGATGGCAACTTTGCAATAATTTGTTGCTTCAGCTTAACAACACTAAACAATATCTTGATGTTTTAAGAGGATTTTCATCATTTTCCTTATAATCCTTAGGCCTGTCAGGAATTACAAGTATATGATCAGAGATAACAAAGACGGAAAGAAAATATTTTGTGGTTCCTTATTATTATTTTTGTTAAAAGATTTTTTTTTGTTGTTGTTGACTTATAAATTACAGTTCTTCAGATCCTCTTCAGATCAGTTGGTAATTGGGCTTTAATGATGTAGTTATTTTCACATTTCACAAGCCTTTTTTTGCCACCTACATTTTCTGTAAATGAAGAGCTCAAACAGAAGCTTAATTGTAGTTGCTTGATGAATATTTACCTCTCAGCTCAATAAATCATGATGGCTCACCTCTTCCAAAGTCAAGAACCATTTAATATTCTATTAAGCTGATAGGCATAAAAGAATAGTAAACCAGGTTTCTGCTATAGCAATGCAATTAACAAAAACAGGGAACAACTCCCCTTTCATTTGAAATGGCAATAAAACATCCGTTACTCAAGGAGTATGATCATTACAAATAAGTGTGTGGAAATAAGTGAACCCTGTAAACTTGTATTTAATGCAGTTTTCTGACTGAAAAGTTAAAAAAAAAACCCTCTAAAATTATAACTTTGTGTGTTTAGCTCCATAGTATTTCCAAACAATTTTGTCCTCATCTGATGATAGCTCACCTAACTGCACTATTCAAATGCTTCTTGAACTCTGTCAGGGTTGGTGCTGTGACCACTTCCCTGGCCCGCCTGTTCCAGTGCCCAAACACCCTCTGGGTGAAGAATCTTTTCCTAAAATCCAGGTTAAACCTTCCCTGACACCGAAGAACAATGTTTGCCCCTCCTCTTCCACTCACGAGGAAGTCACAGACTCCACTTTTCCAGGCTCAACAGACAAAGTGACCTCAGCCACTCCTCATACAGCTTCCCTTCAAGGCCCTTTAACATCCTCATTGCCCTCCTTTGGATTCTCTCGAGGAGCTTAATGTCTTTCTTATATTGTGGCACCCAAAACTGCCC
>JAHXMQ010000807.1:68351422-68372305 GCA_020466415.1 Ammodramus savannarum pratensis
CCGGGCAGCCGCGGCACAGCCTCGGCACTGCCGCCACCGGGACACCTCGGCCCAATGCACACAACTTTCATCTATTTCTGAAATATGAGCATATAAAGGTGTTACACGACTATATTTGCTTTTCAACTACGTACTCCATAATTTAGTTTTGTTCACTTTACCTCGAGCAGCAGAAACATCACAGATATGTACAGATGAGCTGAGTGTGAAACATAATTAGAACTTCGGGAAAGAAAGTGGTTGCATATGACTTTAATTGTACAGTACAATTGGAAGACAGACCTTCGGTTTTGTTATGCAAGTGGAAGAATTTTTTGTGCATTTAAAGGCTAAATTTAAATTACTGCACATTGTGCAATAAAATATGGATATACTTCTAGACCATCTTTTAGAATATATTTCACACACACACACATACACCCACACACACCCCAATGATGGGCTGTGAAACACATGAAGAGGGTAAAGCTGAAGCTGCTTCATGGTAGGAAAACAGACATCAAACTTCTCCAGTGTAGTTATGTCTTGTTTTCATTGGGATAAAAGCATTTCCAGTCCCATTGATTTATTTTATTAGAGAAGTATCCTGTATGACCAGTCTCAGACCACTTCTGTCATAACAGATCTGGAATCTCTAAAGAAAAGTAAAAGTAAGTGTTGTAGCCTCTGCATTGAATAACAGAACACTCTTGCCAATGCAGGTGTTATTGAAGAAATCAATAATTAAATTACAACAAAATCACTGATTCCTAAATCAGAAAAACATAAAAGCTATAAAATTGTTAAAAGCTGTGTGGGTGGGTGGGTGGGTGCAAAATGACCTAATGAAACCATTTAAATAGAATTAACATGAATTAATATTTTTTTTTTTTTTTAACTCCAAAAATACAGTTTTCCCAAAGACTTACTCTCCCAAAGGAGAGTGGAAGAGCAGCAGCTGGTCATACCAAACAGTAAGGGCAAGGAGACAGAGCTGGAGCCTGGTAACACATCAGCATGGACACATCTGTGCCAAACAGCCAGGAGGAGACACATGTGGCTCTGACTGAGCATCCCAGCAGGCAGTCTGTGGTTGCTCTGATGCAGGGGTAGTCAAAGTGCAAGCTGCAGGCAGGGATTGCTAAAATAATTTGAATCCTATTTTAGAGGAAATAGAGACCACATAAATGTCACTTGTTTCCCACTGTCTCTGAGCTTAAATCTATTCCCTGTGTGATTCAGCAGACCCAATTAAGCAGATTTAAGGAGTTCTCAATCAAACACAAAAGACTTTCCAAGTACCTTAAGTATATTTTTTAGTGTACAATTTCATGGCAATCCCACTGGCAATAAAACTAGCAGGGTTGTAATTAACTTTAATCCCTATAAATTAACATTTTCTTATTAAAATACGTGTTCTAATGAATGCCTTGTTAGTAATTCCACAGATGACTATAAGATTACTGTTATTCTTCCCTTACTTTATTTACCCATGTATAAGTTTTGCCTGCCTGAGTTTCCATCTCTCATGTAGGTCCTGATCTCAGCTAAGAATCTATTTAAAGAAACGTAGATTCGTCCTGTTGTTCTTGGACTCTTGGTATTTGTTACCTTCCTAAGAGATTTTTATTTTTCTGTCTTCCAGCTGCAAGCTGTTTGAAATTAAACACTATGAAAGCTTGTCTGACTCTCAGCAATACCTTTATTCCCAAGGCGAAGCCTGATCTTTTAAAGCCTCAAGAATTAAAAAAAAACTACTATTGTTCTCATTTTAATTTTCACTGGACAGCCACACAGAATGGCTGGACTGGGTAAGCTTTAAAATGGGAAGGTTATGGTGGTATCTTGTGGCTTCCTACACAGGAACATCAGCTCTATCTGTGAGTGATTCTCTGTGTGTGATGTGAGAGGGGTCTCTCCTGCCCTGTGAGCACAGTAAAGATCCTGTCTGCAATGGTGTGTTGTCCCCTGAGCTCCTTCTGTGTATTGGAAACAGGCTTCCCTTTCATGCTGGTGAGAAAGCTTGCTGGTTTAGAGCAGCACTGCCAGTACTGCAAGGAGTCAGAGTCCCCTTCCATTTCTGCCCTGAGGTGAATATCGAGCTCAGACACAGCTGGATGCTCTCTTTTATTTATCAGCTCTTCAAGACTACTCATTGAAGTACCATTCTTGAGCCACACAGAGGTAGTAGGTGCAGTCACCAAGGCCTGCTAATTCTGTCAACACATGCTGGTATCTTCCTGGCTGTGCCTCTTTGTTTATCAAATAATCATTTTCAGTAATAAGGGAGCAGAGTGTAAACATGCTCTTCACTAATTTGCTATATTTCAGCATCTGATTCCTTAGTGTTGTGAACAGGAAGCACTGATGAGCTTTGTGACTGCACAGTTTGGCTCCAATTAAATTTTTAATGAAACAAAAGTCAAGACCAACTGTGAGTTTTGACAGAATTTTGATTTCAGCAGTGCCCTCTTATGTCTCTAATTTAGCCAGGTTTACCCCACTGAATATAAATATTGATAGTTAACAGTCAGAAGAGACAAAGCAGGGGATGGAGTGTGCCAAACAGTTTCCTTTTCTGATTTATCACTTTATTTTATTTTATTTTTTTTATTATTTTTAGGGTCTGTTGACAGATTGGCAACAAAGCCTATCATGAATTTTCAAGCTCATTCAAATCTGCCTTCAGAGTGGATGTCCCAGGGTGATTCTAAGGCAAAGGAAGCAAAGTGTGTGCTTGCACCATTGAGCACACTGTGTTAAGCTGATAGAAAATGTTTGAAGCTATTTAACTTCTCTGTTGGAGCCCACAAAACTCTGCTGCTTCCTGCCACTAATAAATGCCGTGGAGGCCGGTTGCTCTCAAAACTCCCAATAAGACCCACTGGTGCTGTTTTTAAAGGAACACAGCAGAAGGGAGAAAAGCTAATTTAAGAAACATTTGCCACAGTGAAACAGTGCTCAAAGCCATGGTATTAATGACAGTAGTCAGTAGCAGAAGCTGGCTGCCTGAATTTAAATGGCAATCTGCTTGTCAGTAGAAGTACAAAAACAATGCAGATATTGGACTGCACTGTCTCTTGTGTAAACCTACCCAACAGATTACATGATCTGATCTGACCCTTGGGTACTGAACTCTGTAACCAAGCAGGTTAGACTAAAGACAAATAAATTGCTTCAATCTCTTAGTCTCTTAGTCTTGCTTTCTTCAGCATTCATTGTGACAATTTTGCTACTCCCCCAAAAAAAGAAAAAAAAGAAGAAGGAAAAAAAGGAAACTTCCCAATTTTTATGCTAATGCAGAGTTGCCAAGAAATAATTTTAGTAGGGACATAGTCCCCAGTTGGAATAAACTGATTCAGCTCTTATGACTACAGCAACTTTGCACCATGGGTGTCAGGTGTGGATGAGGCTGCACATTCTTGACATCAAGCTACTAAATAAGTAACAGCAAGAATATCAGAAGTACAGCATCTACCTTTAGATCAAAGCATCCAATTTTTTTTTTTTCCTCAAGTTTTAGTGAGAAAAAAGGGCAACTTACTCTTGAAATTTAGGAGAATAACTTTAAATCCAAAATTTGGGAAAAATATGTTGCCTGGAATCTACAATTCAATATCTGCATAAGTTCCATGGAGTTCAAAAGCTGATGAACCTCAAATCTAACCTTAAACTTGGGAGGTTAATTTAGTGATTTTAGTGAAGTCTTTGAGTTCATCTTCCTACATTCTAGGAATGGAAGCAACTGAAGGACCAGATTGGAGAGGAGGAGACATATGAAATATCTGTCTATAAAAGCTTCATTTAGTTTTTCACAGCATCTTTTCCTCGCTATCCACCAAAAAGAGACAACAGTCTGACCCTCATGGATTTATTTAGGTGGCAGATTTGCATGATGGAATATTATAGTTGTCAAAAAGGATTTACTGGTATTCTTTTTCTGTTGCTCCTGACTTGTGCCAGTCAGTCTATCAGTATGCCTGTATATATGTATGTGCCAGTATGATGTGTTACTATTGGAAGATATTTTAGATTATTAATTGCTGCAAAAGTAGGTATGGTTCCTGAAAGTATGGGTTTTGTTAGTGTTTTTAAGATATTTTATTTGAAACACACAATCCATGCTTTTGGAGACTACTCCAAAAATCCTGCTGCTGTGATAGTTTTTCTCACAGCAATCACTACCTGATTTCACTTTACCATGCCTACCTCTTTCTTCAAGTTTTACACTAAGTACTGTTTCTTAATCCTTGGGGTTAACACTTTTGTTAAGAAAATATGTCATGTTTTCTTTCAGCCATTACGTACACATGCAATCTTCTTGCAAAATGTTCCCTCACAAGTTAGTTACCCATCTTTCTTACAGTATTTTCAGTATCTTCTTATTTTTTGTTTTTCCTGGCTGGAATCTTCTAACAGATTTAGGCGAACATGGTGTCTGTTGTGTAATTTCTCATTTAGCTGTCCCAGCTTGTACAAAACCTAATTGCTCTTTCATACATGATTCCATTCAGAAAGATCAAATAGAGATAAAGAAGCTGAACTGCATATATAAGTGTGATAGAATCAAGACAATGGATATTTAAACACTTCTATAGAATATATGATAGCTATGAATACTAGATTACCTCTTCTTTTCTGTACCACACCAAAAATTAATATTTTTGCTTTTTACACACTCTTCCAACTGGGACTTTTTTGGGGCTATTACAAGGACTATTATTTTCCAAGGGCCATCTGTATTAAATATATTTGGGGCCTCCTGCATAAGAGAGTATGGATACTTTGAAGATGTACTTGAAGGAAATTAAATGAAAGACAAATGTCTTTACCTCTTCATGTAATACAATGGTCAGCCAAATTTTATCTCAGGTTGTTTATAAGAACATCTTTCTATTCTTCAGCTTGTGGTCCCAAGCCCTGTCATTCCAGCCATTGTGATTCCATGAATTTCTATTTTCTGTCTTTGTATTATTTTTTTTTTCACCATAGCCATTTTGTGAGACTCACCTGTTGTGTCATATATTTTTTCAACAAAACACCTAAAAAAATATGTTAAGTAAAACTGACCTTAACCCTGATAGTTCAAAAGCATGATACTTTTGCTTGCTTAGAAATATCTTTTAGTTTTCCTCCCATGATAGCAGTCTTAGGCACAGCAATGCCTGAACTTTTCAAGTAACAGCTTTAGCTTTGGCTGGCAGGTTTAGCTGAAATCTGGAGTCATCATCCCCAAAAGAAGAATGTTTTTTGTTTTGTTTTGCTTTGTTTTGTTTTGTTTATGCCGTCCTACTCCCGGGCACTGGCTTGGTACACACTGCTTCTGTGAACATCTTCCTCCTATAGAGGAAAATAGGTTTTAAAATTATTCCAAGTTGGTTTCTAGGGAATTTTGAGCTTCATGAACCCACATAAAATTGCTGTTTACTCTACTACCCAATTTTATTTGTCTCTTTCACCACATTTTAAAATCACTCCTAGAATCTATTACCTGGGTATCACTGTAAACATATACTTTATTAGATTTAGTTTTCTGAAAAAAAATATTTTCAGTTATATCTTCAAGGTATGCATATTATCCTTAAATCTTCAGTAAATTTCTGTGACTCCAAATGGTTGTAAGATCAATTTTTCCTTGCAGGTTTTTTTTCGGTGGATCACTATCGTGTCTTGAATTATTTAAGAACCCATTTGTTTTGCCATGTTTCACATTTTTTTAGCTGCCATTAATAAAGTACTCTGAAAATAAGAACTTTCATATCTGAATCTAAATCCTCATATATGTGATTGCCTGGTGCTGTGAAAAGACTAGAAAAACAAACAACAGAAGGGACATTAGCTATGGCTTTCCAGTCCTCCAAAGAAAGGAAGAGGAGAGACAGACTCTTCTTTCAGCAGCCAGAAAACCTGTGACACAATATGATTTCCTTCAGCAGTAGAAGAAAACTAGAAATTTCTATTCAGCAGACAAGTGGGAAGAGATAAAACACATATCATGTCATGGCATACCTTATTACATAAATATACTGTGCCTTTAACTTAAACCCAAATAGAAATCCCTGCTTAGGCAGACACATAAAACTTAAGTCATTGAGTATAGGTCCAGTCATTCACTCAATCATGCAACTCTGTAGTCTCATAAATAGTTCAGGAAGGTTGCATAGCATTTGTAGAAGCCAGAATCTTCCTTTTGTAATGATATTAGTGTCTCCCAGGACTAGAGAGTCAGATTATTTCAGGATTATGCTCTGATCCCAAGAATTCTCTGTTCTTTTATTTGTCTTATGACAGCCTTCATAGGAGGAGGGATGAGAGGAGCAAACAAAAAATAAATCTCAAATAGAATCTGGAAGTCAGTCCATAATAAGCATCCTTATTTTAATCATGACTTCTGGATTTAAAAAGATGCACTCTAAGGATGTCAACACAGCCTGTACCGTTGGAGCCACTGCAGCCAGCAAACTGTCCCTGCACAGATACAGGGTAGAAGAACAGAACAACCTGTGTGCTTCAACTTCCACAGGCAAGTGCAAGTGGCACTTGGAGAGTATTTTGCTCAGGATGAATTTGAAAAATATCTGAATAAAAAGATGAGTCAAGAGGCATCTTTTTACTGGATCCACCTAAACCACACAAAATACCTTCCAAATTAAGGTGGTTACCTAAGGCATTTGACTGTCTCACAGATAGATTGCTAAACCTCTGTGATCTGCAGCCTGCCACATCAAGGCAAAACAAATGATTTTTCTTTCTCTTAATATATCTAGATGAAAACTGTGCTGCTGCAGGAACTGATGCAGTAGGAGCAATGCCTGCCTTAATAGCAAGGACATGCATCACAGAAGTAGAATGCATGGTACCAATTGTCAGGCTGCAGCCACCTGATGGAATTTTATCCACTGCTTCAACTCTGCTACAGTTATTACTGCTATCCCAAGCCTCTTTCTGGAACAGAAAGGGAAAGGGAAGGAGCCAGTGAAAATGCGGTGTTCTTTTTCTCTTTACATTCAAACTGCTCTTCTTTTACACTAAGTTGAAGAATTTCTGCCGGTCTGGCTGCCGTACACAGAAAGTGGTTGATGTAATAATCTAAGATTGTGTCCACTCTTGGTAACTTCAGGAACAGCTGTTGAAAACTGAAACCACATCAACTTGAGTGTCTAGAATACAAGAATGAAAAATAATTTGCATGCTTGGCTCAAATCAAGGCAGATTGCAGTCTTGGTGACCTTGGGCAAGTTACTCAAGCTCCATGTTTGCCTTCCTGCTCAGCTGTGAAATTAAGCCAAAGCAGAACTTCACTGGAAAACAGATGCTGCTTCATACTTGATTTTTTTCCCTGGTAAATAAATTATAGAAGAAAATATAATAATTAATTAATAAGTAGCAGTCAACACATAGTAATTATGTGGCCATGTCCACTATAAATGTACATAAACAAAATCAATTTTCATTAGGGGATATTAATGTTCTCAGGTATTTCTAGAAAGACCTCAGCAGATAACAAAAAAGCTTTTCTTTAATGAAGCAGAGCCATTCTTTCATTCTAGTATTGTGTACCATTTTAAACCAACCAAATCTTGATATAAAAAGGATGTATATTTTAAGTTAAGCCCAAACTGGAAATGCATTTCAGTACTGTTTCATATATTTATGCACAGGATAGTTTTATCTTCATAAAAGTGAAGGTTTTATGGGCAGTGAACATAGTGAGATGCAGTTGCAGTTTAAACTGGTGTAAATACAACTATTCTACCAAGACTGGTGAAGCTGACTCTAGCACCAGGATCACTTCAGAAACTTTTAAGATATTAATTATTGCAGAGGATTTGGGGGCTTTTTTTTGTTTGTTTGTTTTTTTGGGTTTTTTTTCTATTTGCAGCTGGAGGAGAATGTGAGATAAAGTTTGTTTTCAGGATGTTTCATGATTTTCAAACAAGTGTGATAAAAATGCATTTTCTCATGTTCATGAATATAACAATGTATCAAACAAGAAAACTTTTCCTCATTCTGATGGGCCTCTGCTTTTTTATTGAGGCAGTGGTAAGAGGGCTAGAAAATTGCAAAGAGCCTTGGTATCCTTATTATTTTGTAATGGGATCTCTATTGTTGTTTATTGAAATTGTATTGTCAGGTATTTTGAAATCTGGCAATCTGATGCAAAAAGCTACAGGAAGATTTTCACATGGGCTGTAGTTGTTATTTTAGAAAAACAAGTAGCAAGGAAATGAATAATCAATGTACAATTCACCTTGGGAAAATATAATTATGTACTACTAAATCACGCTTCTTATTCTCACACAGAGGGGTCCAAAATTGCAGTTCATCATGCCAGTCAAGATATTTCATAAAGAGCCATGACCTCTGATATTCCGGTCTTTGCAGATAGAACTTAAAGGAATCTGTTTTCACTGTGTGTTTCAAGACAATCACATAGAGATTCTTTTTTCTATTTACACTGCAGAACGCAACCCATATAATGATTAAGACCTATTAAATTGTATTGCTTCATTATGCAAACCCTACTCTTCCATTACCCCAGTGTTTTGTTTCCCTAACAGACTTTTTTCCTAAATCCATGGATTGATTGTCTCTAGCTGAGATTCAATTGCTGGAGCTAAAAAAAAGGATGGAGAATGTATGATTACTAAGCTGCTAAACTTGGCATTGCAAAGCTCCAATTGTATGATTAGCTCTTGTTAATACTGCTTATTTATTTCATTGTAGTTCTACAGCAGGATTGGACAAAAGAATGCAACAAGTCATCTACTTAATCCTAAATCTAGGAACAGAAGAAACTATGTATTGAAATGTGCACCAATTGGCCTGCTATTCAATGAATTTGATATTAAACTGGGTATCATAGATTTAGAGGATTGCACTTGTCTATAATTTTTCAGTCATCTTACACCTTGCAGTTGTTCTGCCTTTCTTGGAATCTGCGTGGAAGACAAGCATCAAAACTTAGCTGTGTTTGAAAACTAACTAAATAAATAAATATAGATATATTTGGTGCTAAAAATGCAGTGTTGCATCTATTTAATATATTTCACAGTGCAACAGATGAGAAGTAAGTATAAAAATTATTTTGATAACCATATTATTTATGTAATATGAGCCATATTTATGTGATACTGACAGTTGAACAACCCTTATTGCTAGGAACTTTTTTTATAATTTTGCATCAGAAGAGAGATTTGGAGGACTATATTTGCACCCTTCTGGGTTATTCAGTTGTTATATTTTTGTGGTAAAATCTCAGGCCTTTTAGAAGTGAACAATTATATAGAATTAGTTTCCTTCCCTTTTTTCAAATCCTCTGTTTTTCCCTTGCTTTGAGTTGGTCAGTCAGTTCTGATGTCAGATACTTTGGGATGAGTCATTGCTGAACATTTTAATAGGATCTGCTTTTCACAAAGAAACTTCACTGTCTTTCAGGTAATTTTTTTCTTCAAAATGTTGATGAAAATAATTCTTATTTCTGAAAAAATATCACTAGAAACCCTTCTGTGTTCAGAACTGAGAACTGTTTAGAGGTACATCAATTCAGGTTGGAAGGAAAATATGAAAATCCAAGTGCTAACTCAGAATATCAAAACTGGGATTTTGTGAGCTCATAAAAATATCCCATAACTCCAGTTGTCTTTGAGCACTACCTTTGTGGAAAATTCCCCCCCCTCAAAAAAAAAACCCAAAAACCAAACAATGAGCTAAACCCACAAAAGCTACACAGAAAATGTACAAATCTTCAGTAAAGTCAGACTTTTGCTATCAGTAACTGAATGGTAAGCAAGTACGTTTTACTAGAATGATGAGCAGCCACACAGGATTTGTTCTGCAGCTGATGGTGAGCCAAAGTGTTTTTTCAGACTTAATGCTGGCAATGCTGAGCACATAGAGATGCCTCTGAAAGTAGTGCGTTATAAAGGGGAATATGAATAGGATAATGGGTGTGGGCCAGAAGTCTTGACTTTGAGAGAGTGAATTAGTGACAGTGCAGGTAAACAGCTAAATGGAAGCAGTCAAACTAGCCGGGTAAATAACACAGAATGTATTTCCTGGGTATAAATATCAAGATTAATATCTAATTTACTGGATCATTTGAGATATTCTACAAATTCCTTTTATTTAAATAAGACTTTTAGACAGGACATACGTTTCTTTTAAAAAATTACCCATATTATTCAGACATTGGAAAAGTATTTTTACAAGCACTTTGCATGTAGAAATTTCCAGGATTCAATGCTTGTTTAGTATTCAGTTCATTGCACCAGTGCCTCTAAATTTGGTACACAGGATAATACTAATTTCTTAAATGAGTCAGGCTCTAGTGAAATTGAAAAGAGCTACATGCATGCATTTGCATCCAGAATGTAACAGATAATTTGGAGATGCAAGAATAGCTTTGCTGTGTTCAATATCATACAAAATTGGAAAGTTATTTCCTTTTTCCTATACCTTATGACCAGCTACCATATTTTTCTGCAAGAAAATCGGGAAGGAGTCTATACTATCACATCCATTTGTATATATAAGCTTCTAGCAAGAGCTTTTTTACAACAATATAGGTCATGATCAATTAGAGGAACCACTATAAAACACAGCTGACATCTGCCACATCATGTGGTGAGTTTTATCTGGACTTTAGTGCATATATAGAACTAATTCTCCCTACACAGAGAAACAATTTTTAATAAAGAAAGTTAGCATAAGCAAGGCATGGAATTAGGAGGCTAGAATTCATTTCCTACATTTTTGGATGTCTACTGCTACTTCTACTGCTTCAACTGGACAAAGCTGCTGATGCACCTGGCTTTCCTGCCATTTCACAGGCTCTTCTGCAAACGTGTAAATTTTTTATTCCTTTTCTCTTTCACTAGCTAGTCCCACAACATTCCGACAGCAATTCAACTCTATACTAACAAACAAATAAACAAAATTAGACAGGGGCAGCAACCAAATGCATTTTCCAAATATCCTAGATCCTGTTTGCAAGACGCTTCATATCAACTGAATTGTTTTGTCATCTTAGTCTTCCTGCTGCATCCCGTGTGTAAGCTGAGGCGTAACAACTTCAGGAGCATGGGTAAGACACATTTATAAGGCAACATCAAATCAGCCCCATTAACTGAAGAAACTAGATTCAAAAGACAGGAATTTTGCCTTCAGGTCATCTGAGACATACCAGCTTCAAAAGGTGCTTCCCTAGAGATGTTGCTTCAGATAATCCTTTAGAACATGGACAAAAATGTAAATCTAGTCATGAAAAGAAAATGGATGAAATCTTGGCTTTCAAGGGGAGCAGAATATGGATTCACATTTCATTTGGATATAGCTAACAGAGCATTTTCTAATATTCCAAATTTTCATAAAAGAAATAAAAGCACAAGATTAAGGATGCAAGTTTACAACACATAAATAGTATGAGAATTATACTTGAATTTTTAAAGAAAGGAGAATAGTATGCACATTCGAACAGTGGGAAATACTGTTTTACTTAAAACCAGGGTAATTCAAGAATAAAATACTTCAATTAATTATTTTCCTTAGAAACAACGTTTTTCATGCCCTTTAAAATGACAGCATTTTAACTGAGCTGCATAGAAATACCTGTAAGGAACTTCTCTACTAATGGGGTGGAGGGAGTCACTTGCTCCTGGCAAAGTAACTACAATGTTTCAAAATACTTTTTTTACTCCACTACCACTTATGTTTAGAAAATAACAAAGTTATGTTCAATGTTAATTTCTATTGTTCTTTCTTTTATTTCCGAAATATAGAGAAATGTTGAAGTCATTGAGGTAAAATAATCTTTTCTTAAACTTGTTGTCAGGCTCCAATATTTGCTAAATGAAAATATCTTGAAAGGACTTTTTTATCACTCTTTTCCTGAGAATTTTTCCTTGTGTCTAACATTTGTTCTTCATTCTCTTCTCTTTTCTTTTCCTTAAATGACAAATAGCAGTGTTTTTAAGTTAGAAGAGGTGCATAACATAAAATGTGAGTTTACAATTGTAGAGATAATGCAAAACCAAAAAACAACATATGAAGGAAACCTATTATTTTGTAACTCATAACAAAGAATTTTGTTTTATTGCTTATATCACTACTAATGTTATAAATAATTATGTACTTTTTTAAAAATGTGTCCTTCCATTTTAAAGATTAATGCAATTGCAAAAGTACTAATATCACCCATAAAACTTAGATGTTTTGTCTAGGCTGTTCATCTAAGCTCCTCCTATAAACAAAACTAGTCATTTACAGAGTATGTATCTTCCTATTTGCAGTGATTACTAAGATGCCAAAAAGAGTAAAATAATTTTAGCTTGAAAGTCTAAAACTCACAGAAAACTGACTTCTTTTTTTTTTCAATTAAAGTCTTTGACATGTTTTTAAAATATGCAAAATTTACAAATACCTTATAGCTCTAGGGAAGCTCAAATAAGCAAGGGATATCAGAAATGTTTATGACTTTAAATGCATACAAGTGTACACACACACACACAAGACAGATAAATATATATATGCATACAAGACACTGGCACATTACATTTTGCATACTGAAGATGTGTTTAGAAAAGTTCACTGAGTTTTATTTTTAATATACTGAGAAATCTGTATAATTGTATGCATACTTAAAATTGGGAGGAGGGACTGTTATGTTTAATGTTCCTTGGAATAATCCTTAGGTTTAAGTTTGACTGGGTAAAAGAAGATGTGATTAAGTTTTTGACCTTGAGCTAGTTTGTGGCAAAAAAAAAAAAAAAAAAAAAAAAAAAAAAAAAAAAAAAAAAAAAAAAAAAAGAGAGAGAGAGAGAGAAAAGATCAGAGATTAAAGAGCTTAGTAAAAAGTATACTTCTGAAAATTCCTCCAGTTCTTAACTTTAGCATCAATAAAATGCTACCTACATGTTTGAAATTTGTTAGAAGATAAAAACAACCCTTCACACAAGAAAATTGGACATTTTATTTCTCTCTCTTCTTTCAAAGATGAAGAGTCTGAGAAATAATTCATAAATCCTCCTCTTAACTCCAGTTCTTCAGTTGCATTGATCTTCCCTGCCCTTAGGTCTTTCTTGGTGAGCAAACAATAGACACTTGACTTCCTGTCTCTACTCTTCCTATATGAGCTTGTTCTGAATGCCTGATGGACTCAGACCTCCTATTGACTTCAGATAGGAAATCTTCTTATAAATGACAGCACAGCTGCCCCCTAAAAGAGCTTCTGCTGGGTGACTCTCTGCCACACCACTAACCTGCCTGATTGTATGCCTTAGCCTCCCCTTTTGCTGTCTGACAAGTGCACTGTCTAGGAAAGTCAAGATAAAATTGTCTATAATCATTCTTTCAAATGGAGTATTGCCTTCTATTTTTGATTTCCCTTCAAAAACGATTTTTATAGTAAAATCTTAATAGTTTTCAGCCTGCAAATTATTTTGTACATGTACTGATGTCCCATTAGCACGCTTGACCCTTATGTCACCTAATGAAGAAGACAAACCTGAGTCTATTTGTTGCTGTTATTCAGAAATTTTCTTTAAGAAAAAATTATATTTATATTTATATTTATATTTATATTTATATTTATATTTATATATTAATGAGTCAGCCAAGAGTAAACTGTCTCTGACACTGGATAATGGTAGCTGATTATCAAGAAATTATGAAGAAATCAGGGCATGCATAGATGCAACATAGTATCTTGCATTTGCTAATTCTGCACAGGAAATTTTCTGCTAAAGACTATCTTATTGATGCTAATGAATACCAGTCAATGAGTTTTGATTCCAGGCTTGCCAATGCATCAAGTTTCCTGCTCCCTGTTGTGGACCTTTCCAAGGGGTAACTCTTTTTTACTTTACTAATTGATAAGCAAATCATGACAAGCTTTTTGATGAGAAAACTCTTTCCTGTGTCTTTCTTCCATGCTGGTTTTTAAATTATTGGCCCAGCCTCTCATAAAACATATGACTTGTGCTATAGCAACAAGGTAATCATAGAATGGTTTGGGTTGGAAGGGACCTGAAAAATCATCTAGTTCCAGCCCTCCTGCCATGGGCAGGGGCACCTTCCACTAGATCAGGGTTCCCAGGGCCCCAACATGGCCTTGCATGTTTTCAGGGGCAAAAAATTAGAAATAATAATGAAAAAAACATCTTACAACATCATGTAATCAAGCAGCAGATTAGCAGGTAGCAAAACCAAACCAGATGATTTAAGGTGTGCTTAAAACACTCTCTTTCCACCTATTTTATCTAGGAGACTTTTGAGGTAACAAGAAGAATTAAACATGATGTAAGATTGAGAAACAGTGACTGACAGTTTAAAAAGCACATAAAAAGTTGAGTGCAGGAAAAATTACTTTCCAATTTTCATTTTTTCTTCTTTTCAGGACAAGTTTTGAACCTATTCCTAAGTAGTAGATATGACAGCTGGAGCACGTAACCTAATATAGGGAATGGGATGGAGAAAGGCATTTAGGTGCTTCTGTCACACTCCCTTTTAGGTCAAAACTTTCTTGAAAGTCATGTATTTAAAGCAGATAAATGGATTACTTTCTGAGTATAGAATATAGATTATTGAATGAGGCTTTCCTTAGAAGTCCCTGATCATACTTAAATTCATTCATCTCATGAGATCACAGATGGCTGCAGGCCATTTTGGCACAATCATATTTCTTTTCTTTCTTCAAATTTATGATCATCTTTAAAAACTTCATCAGGCAGGAGGGAAATTAATCAAGTCACAGAACAGTGTTTCTGGGAAGTTCTCATAGACTGCAGAAAGTCTTATACATTTGGTCCAGCAGCTCTGGGGGATTTTTTTATTAAGTGTTGAGATCAGATTACCTAGTAGGAAATTGCAGCTTCCTTCAAGGTGGATTGAAGTTTTCACTGTGAGGTTCAGCAGAGTGGACTTGAATGATGGAAGTAATTTAAGGAAATTAGGTTAACAAAACACAAATAAAAAGGATGAACACTGCAGGTAAAGGGAAAAATAGAAAAACCTCCACAATATTAGCATTTCCCTGATATTCATAGTTAGAGATTTTCAATATAAAGATATGATTTAAAAAAATATTTACCCAGTTTTTCCTTATCTATTCAGACATGAAAATTACATTTAGGTATTTTTCAACATTTCTTGCATTTATTAGTTCACTGAAAATAAATTAAAATATTAAGGGAAAAAAAATCCTCATATATACACACCTTTAAAAATCAAAATGCATTTCAGGAAATGTGTGTTTGGATTTAGTTTTACCAGTTCTCCATCAAAAAAAAAAAAAAAAAGAGAAATATTACAAAAATTGTTATATTACTTAGGAAACTCTATCGGCTCAGCAAACATATTCTAAAAGGAGAACAAAATTTTAAAATCAATTTTCTTAATATTATTATGTTCTAGATGAAGACCATGCATGAATCAAGGCTTGACAAGGCAATCCCTTGCCTTAGGGAAAATAAGTACTTCAGTATATCATGCTGTGATTTCCTGTCAGGCAAAACAAACCTGCCATGTGCTTGCTCACTTCTGACTCTGCCTGTGCCAAAGTCCTGATTAAACAAGACTTGACTTGCTGCCAGAAACAGCTTTTACTATTTGAACTCCTTTTACCCCCCTTTTCCAACTTCCTTTTTTAACTCAATCTCATGCTATTGCTTAAAGTCTGCGAAAATTAAAATATCTATTTGAGATATCAGTCACAAGGGTAAACCTAATAGTTGTGGTTCAAGTTATAGTCTAATGACTGGAAGTTAACTTAAAATATGGGAGTTTATTAATGTTTAAATTTTGTTTACATCATTTTGGACATGGACTACTTCTCCACACACATGTGTGCCATTAAATCAATGGCTACAGAGAAATTGGCAAGAAAGATTCCATTTTCCTTCTATTTCATAGATGTTTTAAAATATATTAACTAAAGTGCAAATATGCAACTGATTTGCTCTTGACACCATGTCTGCATGACTCTAGTTTGGGCTAGGATTATCTTGGTGGTGTTTCAAGCTTTTTTTTTCCAACACCAGATAAGTGGAGAAAGAAATGGTGCAAGGGAACAAGATGCCAGGAGTTAACTTAATATCTTACTCTTGTAAAGTTTCTCACTCTTTCCACTGTATTGAAATCTCTGTGACCTTGTCTGATTGTTCTCTTCAGGTGGCTCAGTAATATGACGTGCATCTAGAGCCTGTTATCTGGGATTAATCTGCTGGTCTACAGCACAAATAACCATCATGTGATGCACTTCACTGGTTTATGGTGTTACTCCCTGCAGGTTACTCGAAAAGATACAGATTACCTTGATCTTTCAGAAAGGCATCTCAGTGCACGACATCACTTTCTAAGGGTCTCTGCCATGGTCCTTATTGGTCATGCTGTGAAAAATCGATGCCAGTTTATACACTGCCCTTTTACTCTCACCCTGGTCTGAAAGAAGAAAAACCCCACTACCTACACATTACTCGTATAATTAAAAAAAATAAGAGAGCCAAATAAAAGTGCTATCATTCTGAATTGCACTTAAAGTTATGAAAAAATATCAAAAAAAAAAAAAAAAAAAGAAAATAAGAGAAACACAATTTTGTAACCAGTATTTAGTTACACATATAAAGAGTTTTGCACTGAGTTAAAAGACACTTCCCATGGATTTGCAGGGACACGTCAGATACAAAAATAGATAGAACTATATAATTTTAGCATACAATTTAAACTACATTTAAACACAAAATTCTTTTAGTTTTTCTTAATTTAAACTATATGTGGAGAAATACATACTTATGCATTGCCCCAACACTGGTCATCTTCAAAGCCAGATTGGATAAGGCATTAAGCAGCCTGGTCTAGTGGGAGATGCCCCTGCACATGGCAGGGGGATGTGACAAATGATCTTTAGGATCCATTTCAGTGCTTAGGACTCTCTTTTTCCATGATTTTATGATAAACTAATAAATTCCATTTTTTCTTCTGTGATAATACCTAGACATTTTGTTTAGAAAATAGTTTAAATGACTTTTCTACATGCACTTAGCTTATATTCTAAACATTGATGTGATTGCCTTTGTATATCAGTTTTGCATATGTGGAAGGAAGGGAAGCAAAAAAAAAAGAATCTGGGAATGAAAAGCACAGCACTTTTAAAATCAACGTTCTTCCCATTAATTCTACAAATACGGAAATACCACTTTTGTCAAGAATGAAGATACTCAATGTAGAGTGTTTTTTCCCACACATATTGACAGGCCTGTATGTCTTTTGATGCTTCTATGAGGCCTAATAGGGATATATAAATGTAATTAAATAGTGGTATAAACATGGTTAAATATTAGTATATAAATGGCTATATTACTTATTTTTCTAGTGGTATCTGATGTAGATGAATGTAAGTGTCTCTACTTTAAAAAAAAACTGAAGGACAAGTGATTAAATGCTATGCTCAAGGAGAGAGTGAGTCTTCCAAAAGTGGAAAATGCAAAGACTCACATCTTAATTACTGAATTCTTTTCATCTTGATTTAACTCCAGATACAACTAAACATATCAGTCACTTCTGCTTGGTTTTGTTTCCTCCTTCTTATATTTAGATAACTTTAGTTCATCAGCTGTCTCTGCCACTGAGGAATGGAATAAAATATCTCCAGCTCATAAAGAGACAACAATTTCACTGCAGCAAAACAAAACCAAAACTCTTCTCAGGAAAACTTTTGTGGAGATGGATAATTATTTTTCTTTTTCTTTCATATAAAGGAATTACCTCAAGAAAAATTCTGAAGATAACAGATGTTCAGTAAGATCCACAGTCATTCTTTCCCCCCCATTTTAATAAATTCAAATAAGTTTGGAATAAGCAATAAGAAAAAAACCCAAAAACCTCATTAAGTCTAGAATCAAATTCGTATTAAAGAAAACATAATGGGCAAGGTTGGCTTTAGCAGCAAGCAAAGCTATGCAGTTACATGATCTATACCATTATGAAGAAAGCTGCTCTTGTGTATGCAATTCTAATTCAAAATTACTTGTGTTTTGCTTTTGTAAGCTGAGCCAACTTTGAATACTTTGGTTTATGTACCTAGCTGGCACTAGGGTTGACAGCAATAAGGTCAGGTTTGACAGCATATTATCACATTGTTAATTTAACCAAAAGATTTGTTTGCCAAATGCAAATTTTGAGGCTGAACACCACTTGAATGTATTGCTTCTGGATTTTATTATGTGTTTTTAGTTTCAGTGTTGATTTACTAACAATTTAGGAAGCAAATAGGGCATAACTCTTAGAAAACTTGTAAATTATTTTGATTTAAAAAAAAAAAAGCTTTTTTTTTTGCAGCATGATTTTTATTATTTCAATCACAATATGAATCCAAAAATTAAGCAGTATGGATTAGGGGTAACCTCAGCAGACTAGAGTCATAGCCATCAGCTTCTGTGCTTCAGTTTCACTAATGGCAAAGTGCAGTTAATGACCTTGACCTCTTTTGCAAAGTTCTTTAATGAAGAGTACTGTTTGTATGGGTACTAGTTGTAGTTAATTGAACAAAAGCATGAATTACGTGTGTGCTGATAAGCAGAGACTGAATACGGATCTTTCACTAAATTCTCACTAAATTTTCATGAAAATTACAACAACCCCTAGTTTTCAGCAACTTAAGGAAATTAATAGCAGAGATAAAATTTTTATTCACACTCTTATATATACATATTCTTGTGCCTGCATTTCTGTACAACTTCTTAGTTGTGAGACTTTACTGACTGTCAATGGTTTTTGCAACAACCATCAGCATCCTGATGTCTTTGTCAAGCAGAATCTGTTGTTCATGGTAGAAGTTTATTCCTTTTTAATACTGGGGTATGCTGGTATTTGTTTTCCATATGTTCCTTCAGTACATGCCACTGCTCTCCCAGGTAGCCAGGGCAGTGTGGCCCACACAAATTGGCTGATGCTGCCCTAGGGACACCCAGAGCTGGTGCTTGTCACTCCTTGGCTGCTCCTGTCTGTGGGGCAGATGGTCTCACACAGCCCCAGGCAAGTCAGGGTGCTAAGTGCCAGCAGGACCAAGCTGGCCCCTGAGGCACCAGACCCTCTGATCCTGTTTGGTTGAGAGATTTATCAGTGAAAAACTGGCTCATTTTCCTTTTAATTTCTTCTTCAAGGTTGAAAGGATAAAGGGATGTTACACACGCATACACATGTTGGTGTATGGTAATTCCACAGATAAAGACAATTCATCCTTCCTATTTGTTGTACCTCTGCTTTCTCAGAACTGGGTATCAGATCATGCCTTCATCACTGAACAGCTCTTGTAGTCAAGTCTTCCAAGGATTGCAGCAATCTGAGACCCTGGTACATCACCATAACTGTAAATAAATGCTTTAAACACTGTCAGGCTCATAATTGATACAGTCAGGGCACTGCTGTGCACTGTTTTAGTTATCTGTGGCAACAGGACCATTATCATTCTGAACCCGTGACAGATGAGCTTTGCCAGAAACACCTGGGACTCTGTAAACCTAGGTTGTTAATGGGGGACACAGAGGGTGTGCCTATTTCTCTGGTTACTGTTAATAATGCCTGCCGTAGTTCAATGCTATAATTTCAGCATTACCACTTCACACATTTGCCTCGAGGTAATTTATGGATAGTACCAAGCGATATATCCCATTGCTATGAGCTTGGGAACTACTCATAGAAAGTTTCTTAGCAACATATATGAAGTGATTCCATAGTATACTGTCATTTAAGATGGAAGCTTCATTAAAGTCTGCTGCTTTACAACCAGAATCTTTTTTTTTTTTTTTTTGTGTAATCGATACAGTAAAAGCAGTCTAACACAAGTTATTTATAACTTGCTAGCATCTTTTCTGTCCCTTCTCAATAAAGTGTAATAGTTACAATGGAACGGAGTCTGATGCTCTTACATAATTCTTTTTTGCTCTGCATCACCCTTAGGATTGCCTGAGCCTGTCCCAGTTTACCTGGTCTCCTGGGAATGGCTTCCTAGGCAAAGGCCTCTGGTAAAGGTCTCTCAAGTTTTCTTCCCCCTCTTCCCCTGAGCACTACGTCAGATTAAACCCCAGTAGACTTCCTGTACTGGAGGGAGCAGGAGACTGTCATTAAGATTAAGCATAAGGAAGATTTAGATACTGAGCAAAGGTAATATTAGGGCCTGGTTTTGCATTTTTGTCTTCAGTTGAAACATAGGGCTGGCATCACCTTACTTTCTAACCTTTATCACTCTCTCAAGTGCTGTTTACATCTGCACATTACATATTACCTCCTCTTTATGGTGGAAATAGCCTGTTTAGTTGAAGTTTTATCATTACCAGAGATAGTTAATTTAACCTAAAGATGTTTGCACAAAGTACCCATTTAGTTCAAGCTTTCCTCCATTTCCCAGATGCTCCAGACACAACTTCTAGATGCAGAGGGAGGTTCATGTCAGCCTCAAGGAGAAACTGCCATGACCTGACCACCTATCTGAACTGCTCATTTCAGCCTGGCTACAGCAGGCTGCTTGAAGTGCTCAGGCAGCCATAGCTCCCTTTGAGCTGCTGTCTTTGCCAAGGATTTCACAGACTGAACCATACTGCAGCCTGCCCACTGCAGTGAGGTGGCCTTAGGTAGAGAGTCCAGCTAGCAGGAGGGGCGGCCAACAGCCCACTGCAACTGGACGAGCACCCCTCGGCGTCTGTGGCCTCAGGCTGCAGACAAAATCGCTGCTATGTCGACGAGAGGAAAGAGCCTGGACACTCACTGGGGACTGTCAGATTTATTGAACGTAACTGATGTCAGCCAGAGAGTGACCCCAAACAAGCGGGTGCAACAAGGTTATAAACGGGGGAGGAATTCAAGGGAGGAGTTTACAAGGAACCAATAGGGGAAGGCAAGGGAGTGGACTTA
>JAHXMQ010000807.1:68372405-68431974 GCA_020466415.1 Ammodramus savannarum pratensis
GAGGGGATTGACATAACAAGTGGCGGGAGTCGCCATGGGAACGGAATAATTGACAGGGCTAAGGCGGGAAAAACTGGGAGGGCAGAACCATTACAGAACAAAGGGGGAGAAACTGAATATACTAATAAAACACACTACAACAGCCCACGGACCTCACTGTGTAAATCCAGAAATGCCAGAAAGCAATTGGGTCACCGCACGTGTGGCACCAAGGGATTAGTTGTAGCCGTGGTGCAAGTTGTGCCATGTTGTAGAAAAGCTAAGATCTGCCAAGATAAGAACAATCACTATCAGTCAAGCAATGTCTTTTCCAATCTAATTTAAATGCTTATTTGTCATGTAAATGCTCTTCAACATCAAAGAAGTTAAAAATTAAAAAACAGATAACCTTTCGGGTGAAATTAAAAATTCATGAGTGATATAGGTAGCTAAGAGAACATTATAAGAGTCTATAAGAGTGTATATATATATATATATATATATATATATATATATATATATACACTGGAGCACTGCAAAAATCAGTGCTGCAAAGAAATAAAATATTAGAAGAGATTCTAGGAAAAATAAGAAGATCAGACAAAAAAGCCTCCAAATTGTTTTAACCCCAAATGAAGTAATTTCTCTGTAGGTTTGTTTTTTTTTTTTTTTTCTTTTTTTTTTTTCATATGGTTTGGGGTTTCTTTGTTTGTTTGTTTGTTTTGTGTTTGTTTGGTTGGTTGGTTGGTTGGTTTGTGTTTTGTTGGGGTTTTTTATTTGGGAAGGAGGGCATTAAATGAATCAAATAGTGATTGCTAAGAAACACTAGTCTTGATAGGGCCTATTTTGCCATATGGATAAACAGGTGTTTGCCAAGGGCAGAAAGCAATATGGGGCAAAAAAATCTTTAATGGCTTTTACATGCATGACTGAGTGTGGGCCAGGTGGATCAGCAAAACATTTAAACATACTAATGGCAGCAAAAGACCCTTGGCTAACAAAATACAGTATTTCTAAACTGAAATTTATTGCTGCATGATGTCCATATTGAGTAATTCTGTGCTTCCTGTCATGATGAGCTGGAGTGTCAAAATGCCAGTTCAGATGGGGTCTTGAATGTTCCAGTTACACCAATCCCAAACATGAAAATGGCATCATATCAAAAGAATCCTAAAGAATATAAATTCCATGCAAATTACAGGCAGAAAACTATCAAGCATTATGTTTTATAGTGTAGCGAGTAATCTTTGTCTGTAGCAAAGATGATATTCCTTTTCAGGGAAGATTGTTAACACATTTCCATAACCGTCTAAGCAAACAATGATGCTATTTTGACTCTGCAAAAACATTTCTAAATAATCTTTCTTTCCTTTTTTTCCTGCTTTTGATATGACATATATGTAAAAAATGTTAGCAAATAGCAATACAGGATCCCTTGCTTAATCTATTTGCTCTTTTTACAAAAAGGATTGTGTTCAACTTTCCACACCTAACTAATATACAATCAACTTTGGAGCAAGAAGCAGATTTTGTACAAGCTAACTTTTGAGAAGTAAGATTCCTTTAGAAGACCCCAAAGTTATTTCCATTATAAAAGAAAGGCCATTTATCATATAAAAATAGCTGTAGAAAAGCAGCCTCTCTCTTAATTAAACACACCTAAAATAATTTAATACAGATAGAATGAAATGAATAATGACACACAAGTCATTTCTTTTCATATATAGAGAAGTCTCATCTACCCAGTCAACAATCTCTATAGCAGCTATTTCCTAACCCAGAAAGTAATAAGCTATTTATTTCCTGTCGAAATGCGGCTCAGTGTGCCTGGAAAGAAGAAAAATAGAATTCCATGTAGGTACTAACAATTGCCATTAACAGCTCCGGTGTAGGGAAATAAATTGATTTTTTTTTTTTTTTTTTGGTCAAAATGTCTGCATGTCCTTTACTTCTCTTGTACACTTACAAGGGCTGCATGGCTTTTATTTCAAAACAGATGGGAATGGACAGAAAAAAGCTCCTTCATTCTTATTTCTCTTCTAGCACAGAAACCTCATTCGTGCCTTGATTTAGATACCCTTTGCCAACTTTTTGCAGAATTTCTCAGTATTCTTATGTAAGCAGCAAAATTGGGATAATAGTAAAAGGCAAAGCTGAATTTAAAACATTTCATAAAGGACATGGGAGGCAGGAAAGGGCAGTAATACTGAGTCACCCAGAAGTAACACCATTTGTGATTCAAGAAAACAATATAAAGTAAACCAAATATAAAACTATATATACTGGAAACAATATAAAATGAAACATTTAGATCTGCTACCAAGGTCTGGATGGGACTCACTAACTGTGGAGATTGGTGACAGTGAAGCTTAGTAGACAAAATTGACCTGCTAATGTTCTTTCAAAGGCAAACATCTGTCTGAGGTTAAAAACAACAACAAAAACTCTCAAGCATAAAACCAAACAGAAGCTTTCCCTCCCTACATGTACTTAATCCAACTCAACACAAATTAGACAAAGCTTTCCTGTGGAATATCCTCCTGCTTTTGTCCTTTACCTGCTATTGGCTGGATTAAGGACGTGTGTAGTGACCAATGGGATTCTAACACTCTGCTTTCCATCTAGAAAATACAGATGAGAGCATGTCCAGAAACGAAAGATTTCCTAGTTACGGGCTGAATATACCTGAACCAGACATGCTTGTTCCCATTTAATAATTTATAACCCACCACTAAGTCAATAATCAGGATTGTTAAATTAAACCAAAGTGTTATTGCATGAAATCTGAATTTATTTTACAATTTAAATCTTGGAGTGCAGGATTAACGCCATGTAGACTGCACAGGCAAGGGTAGTCAGGCTCCTTATACTAGCAATGAGTGCTCTCTTTCTCTGCTCAGTAGAAAGTTTTTAGAGGCTCTTTACACATTTTTTTAAGTGAAAATGACTACAATTTGTGATCTGGCTATGGAGCACAATCCAACCCCAAGCAATTGAATATGAGCATTCCCAGGTGTTATTTGGGGTGTTAAATTCAAATAGTTCTTCAATCTTTTAATAGGAAATAAGAATTTATGTCCAGATTTTAAGAAATAACAATCATTCAGTGTACAATCCTCTTAATAATTCTTATGTGTGGATATTTTGTGCAATCAGGATGACCGGTTACTTTCCAAAACCATAATAACATTCCTGCTGGATATCCTACCAGGTCCTGTTTAAATGAATGTGCAACTGATCTGTACTATGTCAGTATATAACTGCAGTGTTCTGCCCTTCAAATATAAATAGGCACCTTCAGCTGCACCAGAAATAAAATATCATAATAGCTTGTAGTGGTCCAGGAACAGTGTAACAAAACCAAGAAAAATATCTGTAACAAACCAACAAACCAAACCAATCAAACAAAGAGAATTTTTAAAAAGCATCCTTTGCTTTATTTCTTCCTCTTATAAGAGAATGACTGCATCACACACCTTGAGCTGTGACAAACTTTGTTTTGTGACCTATTAATAGGTACAAGCTCCAATCAAAGACTAACATCCTGCTGTGTTGACCAGCAGAATTCATTCTCAAGTTCCTAGGTCAGAGAAAATAGGTCAGAGTTTTCTTTTCCCTAGCCTCCACCTTGTACCACTATGAAAAGCCCCTTTCTCCTAAAAGAAAGTTCTTTTAGTGCAGATTCAGCCAAGAGAGAAGGTTGAAAGAAAGAGTGAATATGAACAATCAGTTTAAAAGAAACTAATACAAAAAGAGGCCATGGGAGGCAGGACCAGTGGATGAAGGGGGCTGTACTAGGGCAAAGGAGAAAGGAGCAATGCTCACTTTGCAGAATCTCTGGTAGTGGAATGTCCCACCTTTTGGTGCAGGCTCCAGAAAGGGAATACCACAGTAAAAATAGCTAAGAATAATTAATTAGGGATAGTGGTTCCTGGCAGTCATGAGCTCACCCTTTTCTAAAGCTTAGATTCCCATTGAAGTTACCTCTGCATGGCACAGTTCTGTTGTGCAGTTAAGTATCATGCTCAACTTTTTAAGGAACATCCACTGCTTCACCTATTGTCAAAATACAACTCATGTACTATTCCATTTAAGAAGTCTTCTATAAACTTTAACTGGCTAGTAAATAGCCATGGTGTACCTAAATATTTTCTGGCATGATTATACTGAAGTTTATGATAAACCTGAAAGATTTGCTAGGTTTCTTAGAAAGGCTAGCTTTGTTCTTTGTGGAGTTCCTATCTTCATTCCATCTCAGCATCTGCATTTGATAAATACAGTTGTGATAACCTCTGTCTAATGCTATCCCTTCTATACTTGACTGTTTACTCAAGAATTGATTGATTATCTCATTCATCCTCCTTCATAGTGAGTAATATTTGGAAAGGTACATATAAATCAATGTGATTTAAATGACTCATATTATTATCATTGTCTAACATGCCCAATTTTAGTTAATTCATAATGAATATTTCCATCTGACTGGAAGATTGCATGAACTCGAGGGAGTTGCTGTTTAACCAGAAATTCTCTCCATTCTGTAAAATAGGTACAAGAAGATTTCATGAGGTACAGTAATACACCCTGTTCTTACTACACAATATCATGCAGGCCAGACAGTAAATATTCTTCATGCTTTACAAGATCCCATTTTCAGATTTTTTGCTTGCAAATACTGTATGTTTAAATATTAATCACTGTGGAAAAAAAAATACAGTGAAGTTATTCAAAAATCAAGGTAAGAAATGTTTTCTCCCATATTTCTGTTCTTCCTCAAGTATTGATACTCAATGCCAAGACTACCTAGTAAAAAGCAATTCAAATGCACATGGAGTGTTTTGGTACAGCAGGAAATGGTAAGACAGAAAACATATGTTCTAGAATATTAACAGAAATAATTGTCAATATGAGTGTCATGATAATTAATCTTTCTGTTAAAGAAACATGCTCAGATGAATGTCTGATTTTTGTACTCTTGCTGAGATAGTAGAGCACTGTTCAATTAAGGCAATCAATATGTGGCAGGAAATGGTAACACTTCAAAAAACATTAATCAAAGCTTAGATAAACAAAATGAGCTTTACTGGAAACAGCACTCATCTCATATTATGAAAAGACTCGTAAATGTGGCACTTAGGGACGTGGTTTAGTGGTGGACTTGGCAGTGTGGGTTAATGGTTGGACACAATGATCTTAAAAGATCTTTACCAACCTGAACGATTCCATGATTCCAATCCATCTAAATGACTAATCCTATAACATTGTTCCATGACTCACTTCAGTACAACTAAAGGAATCAATTAGCATAATGCCATCACAGCTCGTCCTTCTCTTCTTCAGCTGACATTTCAGATTTTTAATTGACTCCTGTGCAGTAGATGGCACGTACAATCTTCTCTAGGCTGGAAGCACTGGTTTCTCAATGAGAAGTTGCACCCAAAGCTGCCTAATGGCCCTTGTCATTCTAGCAGGTAATTAAAAGTCTTCTCACTTTGGAACTTAGCCAGCAGAAAAGCAGACAAAATGCTCCACTTGTAAAATGAGGAATAAAGCTCATACTTTGAAGGAGGAATAATAATATTTTGTAATTACATAACGTCTTTTCTTCAGGGATTTGAAGTAAATTAATAGGCATCAATTAACAGAACCTTGTAAATTCCCAAGAAAATACTTGTGCTGCTCATTATAAAAGGGGACAAAAAGGAATTCAATACCTCATTTCCACAGAATCATTCTTTCTGGATGTCTCAGGACTGGTGAATTTAGTTGGATTACTGTGTTGGAGGAACAGTTGAGCATTACTTGTCCTACAAAAACAAGATTTTTTTCATGCTTAGCATCTCTGAAAGCCAGACTTTGGGTAAGAGACAGAAAATGGAAAATTACCCTGGTACAAGGCAAAACTTTGCTGGTAATGAAGATAGAGTAACAGATGAAGCTAATGTACTGTAATAATGTTAAACATAAATGTAAATACATCTTTCATTCGTTTTGGGACACTTTATGTTTGTACTCAAAACGTTTGAAGAAAACCATATATTAATGTCTTGGCTGGTCATCTGATCAAGATATATAACAGTTATTCAGAAATTCTGTGAGAATTTTATTTTCTGCGACATTTGGATGAGTTTCAGCTATTAACAGAAACAACAGTCATGACTATAAAACAGCAAATGTGTTATAAGCACTCTACAGTGAACTTTTAATATCTACTGTCATAGTTTATTTTTTTTTAATGTGCTTCAGTTGTTTGGGTAAAACATCTAACAATTTTTTTTTAAATTACCTATCTACTACTTGAATGTACAAAACCCAAAAGATTTTAAAGATGGAAGTTATTTTGTCAACACAGTAGCAATCAGTATGAGCACCTCCTTTATAAACATGGGGATTTTGCAGAAGAATAAAATAAATGAAACTCAATGCAGTTTATCACAGATGTAATCTTTATCTCTACAATTCAGTAATTTTAAGACAAATAGGGTTTTAAAAGAATGCTTTCAAAGAGACCATAAGCATTCTGAATGGGTAATTTTTTGTTCAGGACATATGCATTGTATGAGTCATAAGCCATTATGCCTAAAAGGACCTTTTTTTCCCCTTGCTTTTTTCTTTCCCCCTTGCAAGGAAAGATGTGAAATAGAGTCAAGGCTTTTCTAATATGAAAGATTTATTTGTTTTTCTACAAACACAAAAAACTTTCAATTTTTAATCAAAACGTTGGCCAATGGAGAAATTTTTGAACATACTGTATCAGATACAGGTCTAAAAGTGCCCATGTTTTTTGGTCAAAAAAGATGACAAACACCTTTTAAAGTGCGTGCTCATTATTTCTAACAATAATTACCTAGGTTAATAAGTTTTTAGAAATTAAAATAGTTTATATTTAATGTAGTATGATGTATGTATATGATGAATAGTAATAGGACATATTTCACCATGGAAAATTGCCACTGCTAATTAAAGAAATAATTTAGGCATCAGTGCTTAATGACTTTCCACAACTAGCTCATAGATAATAAAAGTCAAGTGAAAAAGTTTTTCAAAATAAAGCATTTTATTTCTTTCATTTAACTTCTTAGAAATCAAGTTAGGTAAAATAAAAAATCAATCCCCACAGTTTTTTTCATGATTTATCAAGAAAATCTTTCTAAATTTTGAGAGGAGTTCAAACTCCTGTTAAAAAAAAGAAATCTCTCAGAAAGATATCTTTCACTAAATGTAAGATTAGTGAAATATTAGGAAAATTTAAGAAATTGGTACTGAAAATAGCAGCTAGTAGGTATATAATGCATAATCATTAATAGGACCACATATTGATATCTGAAGTTTTGAAAAGGATTGGAGGTTCTTTCCTATGAGTGGAAACAAATTAACAGCTTGTTACAGAAAGACAGAAGTCATTTGTCCTCTTTTTCTATTTTTTTGCAGGTTTTATAATGACTTGAAGTTGACCTGATTAAGTCAGTAAAATTGCAGAAAACTAACCCAGTTTTAAGGAGTGCATGCTAGTTACTTTGCCAATTTAGAAAATTTAATTATCTACTTTATGTTCAAATAAGCTTCAGACTTGGTTTATGACTTAGACTAGGAAAAAAATCTGCAATCCAGAATTTGGGGATGAGATCTTTTGATGGAAGTAATCTGTCCATTCAGTTGTAATAGGAAATAACGCATGAGAATGCATATTCTTTCTTCCCCAAGGAAGCTTTTGGAAGAACAAATTACAAAACTTTCCTAAACAGTTTAGGTCACTCACTATTTCCCTCACATTCTTTTTTGTTCCTATTTTAAACTTAACTCATACAGGCACAAGACCAGTGATAAGCACTGTCAAATGGAACAGAGTTGATAAGCATCAGGGGAAGCAATCTTTTAGGGAAAATTTCACTGTCACCAGGTATTTATTGTGAACAGGTAACAACCTGTTCTATTAGTAGTTCTATTAATTAGCTGTTAGTAGTATGGTGAAGCTATATTTATTTGTTACTGATATTTTAGTGTGTAATGAATTGCCTTTTGCACTGAAGAGGTTAGTAGTTAAACCAGGAAATTGTTTCAATAGTGTGTAACAATTCTTGAATTAGCCAGTGGTGTAGAAAGTGAATAGAAGGCTTCAATTCACACATAGAAGAATTTTTATGATTCAATGGGCCTGTCTCAGAACAGTTCTTTTAAAGCTTATCTGGTTTTATTGTTTCTATATTTGGGGCATTTTTGAGTTGTTGATTTTAGGTTGTTGTTTCCTTTTATTTTATCTCTTCCTATGGTTTTAATGAGAACAAATGAGAATTAACTACATTTATTCAGATGACAGAAATTAGAATTTGTTTCATAGATCAGTGTAGGATTCACTACAGATTTGCCATACTAAGTTTGGGGTCACCTCCAAGCCAGAGGATAAAAGAACTAGCACAATCTCTGTTAGAGCATACCACAAAACGGAGTGCGAAAAGAGCAGGAATGTTGATGGTGATGCTAACTCTCCCAGTATTTTTTCCCTTGCATGCCTTGGGCTTGGCATGCTTTTGCCAGCTTTGCTCAAGAGGTGCTCTGTGCATGGAACTGGCCTCTTCTTACAGGACTTCATCCACACTCTCCCCAGCCATACCTGCTTAAGACCTGGGCCTTCCCACAGCCTTCTTAGAGCAGATACAGATATCCTTCCTCACTAATTAAGCATTCCTATTTTGGTATGTAGAGCAGGGAATAGGTCTTTGGTTTAATTTCTGAAACCTAGTCTTTGCCATTTTTTCATAACCTCTTTGATGTTGGGCTTTGAAGATTTGAACCTCTGTAGTTTCAAAGGCATGTCTGAATTCATTTCTGTTTGCAAAGGCACTCACTCAAGGCTGCACAGAGCTTTTTTGCACCCAAAGTAATAAAGCCAGCTGTTGCATATTTGAAGAAGGCAATGGGAAATGAGGGAATAAAGCATCCTCTTACTCCTCACCTTGAAAGGCCCACCTTTCACTGCCAAGCTGACACATTCACACCATACAGTCACTGCAAGAGTGCATCTCTGGTGTTGATGTTTTCTAGCTGACATTGACCTAAATGACCATTTACTATGCATTGTTTATATTTTCAGATGCTCATATATAATATAAAAGTTTAATAGAATTTCTACTGATTCTTAAATTCAGATGCTAGTGCAAAATTGAAGTACTTTTTTTTGTAATTTTGAGATAAGGTCTTAGATAAGGTCTGAGACAGTTGACTCCTGAGATGTTGAAAAATGTAGGCTGTCTTCTGCATGGGGTTTTTTATAGGATTTTATAAGACAGAAAATCTGACATTGCCATGTGGTGCACTTTAGTTAGTGTGAAAGCTGTCTGTAGGTCGGTTTTTCAAAGTGGTAGTTTCATTTTACCTCCTGTGTGGACTTAAGTGACTTACAGCTCATTCATCTTTTGGTCTTACTCACACAGAATGGAAAGGACATTGACAAGTGAGAAGGCTGTGAGAGCTTTAGCAATTTCTTATGTTTCATTAAAGCTTGGTCAAATCCAATCGTTGTAAGACAAATAAGCCACATTAAAAGCTTGCATTTGTAACGTGTATCTTTCTCAGTGCTATTATACTACTCTAATAGGAATTTGTGAAATATTGTGAAATAGGAATTTGTGAAATTCCTCTAATAGGAATTTGTGATCTCTACTCAATAACATTCCAGACATTATACATATCAAACTCATATACATTCATGCTACTACTCACTTCTCAAACCACACAAGAAATTCTGTTTGTCCAAATGAGAAAAAAGTCAATAAAATTGTAAAAAAAAAAGATTACAGTCTTTATGCTTTCTGCTTATGTTAATATAGCTGTTATATAATAACATATTTAATATATTTTTAATCCTGCTTTCTGAAGATAATTTTCTATGATCTTGAAATACACACATTCCTCTTCTTTGCTACTTCAGATCTACTGAAGCCATCCGTTGGCTGTTAACTTTTCCTCTTCACTGATTTTTTTTGCTCCATAAAAGATATCAATTCAGAAGCTCATGTTGGGTGTGAGGCATGATTTTTATAGCAAGGTTGGCCTTAATCTTGTACATATTCCAAGTCATGTAACATTGCAATGACGGACTGTTTAAAAAGAGAGTGCAAGTGTTGCTGAACAGAAGAATCACATCTTTTCAAATATATACATATTGCCAGAAATCAGATATTCTTCAAATACTCATGCTTTTTAAAAATGATTTCTCATAAATCATTCTAATTTTACACAATAAAGTTTTTTGATGCACAACTAATTAAGATGGAGGGCTTTTCTTTTCTTTTTGTTTTTAATTTGCCTATTTGATAATTTGTTTCATCTATACCAGAAATTTGATGGGTTTTAGCACTTATATAGCAGATCTGTACCACAGGCCAGGTATTGCCCAGAAGTTCTGCAATCTGTGAGGACTGCTAGCATTTGGGTCATATACATGTGCACTCACACTGCTCTGGCTGGAATAGTTGATTTTCATCACAGTAGCCAGCATAGGAGTATGTTTTAGATTTGTGCTGAAAACTGTGTTGATAGCACAGGGATGGTTTTGTTACTGCTGAGAAGTACTTGCACAGCATCAAAGCCTTTTCTGCTTTTCACACTCTTCCCAGTAGCAAACAGGCTGCTGGGAGGGGATGCATCCAGTAAGCTGATCCCAGCTGACCAAACTTCCATACTTTGTGACATCAGGCTCAGCATATGAGGAGGAGGAAGAAGAAGGAAGCAGGGGGCATTTGGAGCTGTGGCATTTACCTTCCCAAGCCACCATTATGAGTGAGGGGCCCCACTTTCCCCAGGAGTTGCTGGCTGCCATGTGCAGTCTGTTCTGCAGGAAATGCTGACTGTATCAGTACATTATGATGGTACTAAGTGAAAGAAGAAGAGAGCTACTCCTCTAGAATCTGGACACCAAGTGGATAACTAAGTGTTTGTGTCCAGGGGAGACAGAGAGAAAGAGAGAGAGAGATGGGTATCAGTCACAGGAATTTTCCCTGGCCAGGGATACATTGTTCTTCCAAGGAAACCTCATTGTATGAACTCAAAGCCTCTGTTAACAATTATATAATCACATACACCATGCTTTAGCTCCCTCTGCAGCAACTTCTCAGGTCACTGTATAGGGCTTGGATGACCATGGATTATGGTAAATGATCATGCCACTCTTACCTATCCTGCTGATCCAGAGCCACAGTTGCTGCAGTGCAAAGGCTGCTTTCCAATGACGAACTTTGGAGTCCGAGTGGAAAGAGGAGTAATCCTGTGTCAAGTCAGTCAGTTGTGTACACAGACATGATTTTGCCTGCATGACCCTTGTTTCTCTATTTAGTATATGCTATAAGCTTCCATTGAAAGGCCTCCCCTGTTTTCAGTTATCATTCTTTCCTACAAGGTAAGAAAGGGAAACTCACAGTGACAAGGAAGAGGACTTGAGATTAGTGGTACTTGTTTGTAATTTGATTCCATATTGTACATGGGTCTCAAGCTCTCTGTAATGTAATTACCACACAGTAGGATGGACCCATTATAATAAAGAGTCTGGAAATAATCTCTGGCATTCTCTATAGCTTTGTCAGAAAAAGTATTCAAGTTGCCATCTGTACATTTCCCCCCTCCCCTGTCACCTCTTTTTCCTATTTTCTGTGAGTCACAGACCCAATAATTTCAAATACATAACAAACAAAGATAAATCATCAAAAAGAAAAAAATTATTCTCCAATCTTCAGGGCTTATTTTTTTACTTTTGGTACAATACCACAGTGAGCCTGTTGCAATCCTCTAAAATACTACTAATATTAAATGACAGTATGTAAAGTGGCATGGGATAAAACTGACAGAATGAGCATAGACTTCGAGAAATTCAGCACAGAAAAAGGCTTCATAGTAAGTGGCATGACACTGCCTTCCCTGGACCTTGAACTAACACAGTGGATAAACTGAAAAAGGATTTTTTACAGTTTAAATTATGTAGGAGTATCCACCCATCAGGAAGCTCACTGCTTCCCTGCACAGCACTACTGAGCTGACACAAATGTGTTTCCAGTGGCCTGTTCCAAAGAGCCTTAGACACCTGCTGGCATTGTTCACATTTGGGTCAGGATTTATAGCAGTTTAACTAAAATCCATGCAGAGCCTCTTTTTTGCTTTTAACCAAAAGTTGAAGTAAATAAATTATCAGAGGTATTGTCAGTAGATCCAGGTCATGGAAGGGCAACAAGAAGCAAAAGGGATGCAGGCATTTTTTACCCCAGGCTTAGTGGCAGAAAAACATTTGCTGTTGCTCAAGCCGCCTCCTTTTCCAAAGCAGCCTGTCCTCCTGTCACCATAGGCAATCTGGTGCCTGATCCCCATTAATAGTCTGGCCCTTGCCTCTCCATGGATATATTTTCTGCCCACGAGGTCTCACCCTATCCCTTTTGGCCACTCAAAGTGACCTGCCTGGAAATAACATCTGCTGGGAAGTAGAGAGCTCTTTTAAGGTAGGACCCAGAAATGTGGAGCTGGGTCTGATGCAACTGGTGCAGTCACCAGCAGCATTATCTTCCAGGGGAAACTTGTTAAGTGGGGCTCCAGCAGGGGTGGCTTTGAAATGAGTCAAGGAAGCCACCCTTATTGACTATCTTGGAGCTTTTTAAGGAAAATGGCTGCCTTACAATGAGGATTTAGGAGCCAGCTGTGGGATCACCAGCCTTCTGTCACTCTGTGCCCTGTAATCAAAGACCAAATGAGAAGAGCACCTTTGCCTGACCTCCTCTGGCGCCTGAGCAGCACTGTTTCCAAAAACTCATGGAATGTCAAGCATAATCTATTTGAAGAAATCAATAGGGAAACCTATGGAAAAATACTGTTGAGAAGAGGAACTGGGATTTTCAAGGAAAAAACCAAAAGGAAATACTGTCAGTATGGATGACAAGAAAAGATGGAATGATAAATATGCAAGATATAAAAGAGAAAGAACATGTTAAATAAACTTAATATATTTTAAAAAAGACAATGAACAACAGCCAAACCATCATGTTTTTATCTTCTTTGTGTGAGAATATCTTCTAAAGATCCCTGGATTGTGTCTGGATGAAAAGGTTTTTAAAAGTCATATGTGGGTTGGGATGGGCTGACCATTTGGTTTGACATTTAGCATACTCCATTACTGTTGTGACAGATTGCTGTATCCTGCACGTTGTCTGGGACAAGCTGTGATGTTAGAGCTTCTTCCTTCCTATATTAAAAATCATCTTATTAAATCACTTCCCAGATGTTTTGCCAATTAATTCCATGCTTTCCCATGTAGCAGGGACTACATTCAATTCTCCTTTTTATGTCTCTTATGTTGCAGTATATGTGCAGAGCATCGCTATGTTGCTTTCAGATATGAGCTATATGGTTTGTTCCTATTTACGAATAGTTTTACATACATTTTTAATACAAACAAAATGAGGACACATAAGCAAATTCTGGTCAACATAATGCAAAAGAAATCCTTCAGGGCACTGAAAAAGAAATACTTGCATAATGAAATGCAGAAGGCAAAATGAGTGAAGAAGTAAACCACAATACCTAAGGGTTGTAATAGCCTGCTAAATCTGATTTCTTAAAATGAAATAAGGCTGTTGAGGATGAGAACCTAAAAGCACAGAGATAATGAAAGTTTGAACTTCTGAAATAGGAATAGTGTGCATTTAGCTCTTAGAAAAAAAAGTTTATGTAGCTGCTTTAGTAGCAAATAAGATCCAACAGAAGGTCAGGTCAACTATAGCTTCTCTAGTGGTAACTGGCAGAAAAGCTTTCTTCCAACACACCCATAAAGAGCCAAGAATGCTATATACACAGAAAAAACTGATACTAAAAATAATACGGCTAGACTTTGTCTCCTGATATTTTAATGCCTAGCAATGGTCACTTACATGAAAAAAATATTAATGTTGGCATATGTGAATGGAAATTGATACAATAACTGGGTTATCTCCAAAACTTTAGCATTAAGGTGGAAGTCTTGCTGTGCAAGCTTATTACCACAAACGTGTAAGCATTCACCCACATGAATATTTTTACACCAATTTGCTATGGTCAATATCTATGAATTTAATAATACTATTACTATTTAGTATGGAAAGAACTGGACTGTTTTTCCATGTGATACCAATGCACACAGCAGATAGGCTTGCTGACTTCCCAGGGCAGACCTGTGTTCAGATTGTGTCGAGCACAAAGGAAAGAGTGAATGGGGCAACATCAGACTGGTGACCTGTCACATGTGGGGTTCTGCAGGGCTTCAACCTCAGCCCCATGCTCTTCAACATCCTCAAAAATGACTTGGAAACAAGTCTAGAAGGAAAACTAAAGGAGTTTGCAGATGATATAAAACTGGGAGGTGCTGTTGACTCACACCAAAACAGGGAGGCCTTGCAGAGACTTCAACAAATCAGAGTGCTGGGCAATCACCAACCATTTGAAATTCAACTGGAGAAAGTTGAATCCAGTTGAAAGCTGGATTCTGCACCTGCGATGGGACAATCCTGGATGTACAGACAAACTGGGAAGATAAAAGCAGCACTACAGAAAGGGACCTGGGGGTCCTGGTCAATGGCAAGTTGAGGCAGCAGTGCCCTGGCAGCCAGGAGGGCCCAGTGTGTCCTGGGGGGCATCAGGCACAGCATCACCAGCCAGGAAAGGAAAGGGATTGTCCTGCTCTGCTGTGCACTGGGGCAGCCTCACTTCGAGTGCTGGGGGCAGTTTTGGGTGCCACAGTATAAAAAAGACATTAATTAAGCATCACAGTTAGTATGCATACCACATAGCTGCATATGCTAAATTATTTGCTTATCTTTTGCTTTTAAGCATCACAGTCAGAATTTCAAAGAAACATCCATAAATCTTGAAATTTGAGACAGTCTTAAGTCTTCTGAAAAATGTTTGGGGATTTTTATAATGAATCATATGACTGCATTAGGAGTTTACATTATCTTTTTATCATCAGACCTAGTCATAATGTTATATAAAATTACATATTTTCTACTTTGAGGGGCTCACTAATCTGTGTTTCAAGAAAGTACTTGAGTTGCAATTGAATTACTCTTTTCTAAGACTGTTTGCTTTTCTTTAACCAGGGAGATTTTTGCTTCCCATATCGCTCACAGGATTTAATCTAACTGAAATTTCACAGTCCTTTAATTTCCCTCTACTGGATAAATAGAAAACATTTACTTCAGAAAACAATAGTAAATTAAGTGGTTATAAGAATTTTCTTGTGATTTTATGAGAAGATGTCTTTGCTCATTTCATTTTTTCCTCAAACAAGACAAAGTACATATAAAGGTCAAATTAACAAGGCATACAAGCATCACTTTTGAACTTCAGCTGTCTTTTGGAACTGTCTGCTGAGCCAAAAGAAGTTCTTACCATTTACTTTTTTTGACTAATCAGTTATGATATATAAACCAAGTGATTTCACTGGAGTCTTCATGTCCTGTTTAGTTCAACGTGCTAAACTAATGCAAATGAAATGCATTCAGTATTAGCTCAATATGGCATGTTCTAAATAGACTTAGAACAAATGACTGAATAGGTTTAGCAAATAAAATCACTAAATTGCACAAGCTCTCCTTCTGCTAGGCTTGCTCATTTGTTAAAACTAGAGAGAGGAAAAAGATGGGCATGAAACAAGACTTCTTTTGTCAAAAGTTTCAAGGACATAATCAATGTCAACCTTCTTCCTGCAGACTCTAACTAGAGAAAAACTTTGAATGAGATTATTTTCACAAAGCAACAAAAAATATTTTGCATTTCCATTAGCTATGCCTTATTGCTTACTAAAGGCCGGTGATTTTACTTTTTTTGTCGCATCCTCAAATAATGAGGAGTACTCAACACCAAGGCTACATCTACCTCAGCAACTATCATGTGCAAATGAGCACAAATTTATGAAGAAAATAGTTGACTTTGAGGACGAATACCCAAACTGTATGGAGGGAAGAGGGTGTTAAAACTGACCCTCATGAGTCCCCATGGCCTGAATGTTCATTTGTGGATGCAGTGTACCAGGTTATCTCCTGATGTGTATCTGTGGTTAGCATCATTCAAGATAATTCAAGATAATTCAAGGTAATTAAATCTCATTAATTCCAAGATCACTCAATTTTAAAATCAAAATTATTTGATAGTGAATCAGGAGAGCCACAGCAAAAGATGTATTCTGATCCAAACTAGAATGCTAATGCAGATGGATTCAGAGTGGAAGGAATAAAAGCAGTATGTCTTTCAGAAAAGAACCAGCAGGAGTGTTTTCCAGCTCTTTTTTTTTTTTTGCTGAGGGATGTCTCTAGTTACTGGAAGGATCACCTTTAAAGGAAAAAATTTATGTTCATCTTCTTACTGTCATAAAGCCAGAATCAAAGATGTCTGCAAGTGTAATGCTCCATATATCACTTCTCTCCAAAGTGGTGAGTCTTAATGAATTAAATGTAGCATTTATTTTTGACATAGGGATATATCTGCCTCTTAGCAGGGTGTTTTCTCTGGCCACTCAATGCATCCCTATGCTTATCCTGTCCTAATGCATCAAAAGTGCCACAGATGTATTGCAACAAAGCCTTCCATTATACACAATCACTGTTCAAATTTCATAAAGTAATACATTTTTTTGTAATTATGTCCTCTACTTATCCTAGCATTGTAGACCTTTTCTTCATCTCGGTTTTGATGACATTGTATTTCATTTAACACTTGAATAAAACTTATGCCAATATATACTTTCTCTCAGCCTCATAACATTTTGAGAATCCTATATGCCATTAAGCCTTATACTAAACCTGATGTATCAGCTTTATTTAGATCTCTCTCTCTCCCTGCAATTTCTTTAATAGCTGTATTACACTTTTGTTCCACCAAGGAACAAGAATTTTTATTGCCTTTCAAGCAAATGGAATAAAAATATTTTTATTAGCTTCTCTCACAGCTGCATTCACCTCATCAGTATTAAAAAAGTCAGTGTCACTATTTGTGTAGATCTTTTTCAGTAGCCTGAGAACCTTCAGATTCAGTCCTAGGTGAAAATGTATGAAATTTTCTTTAGTGAACAAGTTGACCTTTTCTTCTCAAACTATCATTTGGCTAACTTTTCTAATGGTGAGAAGGGAAATCCTGCAGAAATGCTCACAAATATTTGGTTAATGGTTCTGCCCATCAGTCTGGCTTTCATGTATTGTGTCCTTGCATTTAAAAGAAGAATGAACTATGACATTAGGCAATGAAATAGAATGCTGTTAAATTGCTGTTTATATTCAGATTATTTTTATGCCTCTGCTCCAAGATTAAGATGTACAGCCTAAAGAATATGGTAATACACTCTGCTACTCAAAGTCGCCTGCCAGAAAATCGCTGCAGCATTCTGGACCCTGGCCACATATTTTCATGCAAAAAGTCAGCCCTGAAAAAACATATACAGATGGGTGGAAATAAGGGTACTATAAACCATTTGTCTACACAACCCAGATCATCAGTAGACACAATCAGAGGAAAGGATGTTATATATATCCCTATATTACTGACAATGTGTTAGCCCATTATTTGACAAAATCTCATTAGAAAATCTGCAGTGATAGTAACAAAAGAAGAAAATTAATAGAAAGAGTCTGGACACTTTTTCTTGATGCATCTGGATTGAATAAAGAAGAATATCCTATGCTGGCTTCACAGCAGTTACCTGAGTGTTAATTAAGACCAAATAGTTTGGAGGAAAGAGGTGATATTGCTCCATGTGAGCAGAAAAATTCCTTTCCAAAATCCAAATTTTGCTAGAAAAAAAAATTAACTTCCCCATATTTCAAAACAGTTTGATGATTAACAAAACAGAATTTCATATTTTTATTGTCTGTGAAAGAGCTTTTCTCTTCACATTCTAATGTGCATTAATGAAGAAAAAAATGCAAGAGACAAACTTTGAAAAATAGATGACATTGAAAATTGCTTTTCATAATTTATACCCCTGAATTATTACATAATTCATAAGTAAAATTATATCTAAAGAAATAATTCATTTAAAATATTTCCTCTAAATAATTACACCCTAAATAATGTCCAACAAACCATTAAACAATAATAGGCCTTGTTTTCTTTCTTTACAGTTGAGACATCTCACCTTATTGATATCAAGAATCAGAGCAACAAGTTTAATTGTAGTTCTCAAATTGAAGAAGTATCCATGAAAGCATGTGGCAAACACTCAGGAAGAAGAAGCCATTAAAGTTTTGAACAAACTGTGTAAAATTAAGAAGTTTGATTTCAAAAGTTTTTACGGTAAGTGATTTCATTTTTGATTGTCTTTACCAAAGTTTTATAGCAGGTTTTCTCAGAAAAGTTCATGCAAATATCTTTGTCCCAGATGAGAGTCAGGCTGTGCTCCAGTGAAAATGTTGCATCAGTGATCCCATTAATATGAGCACAGTGACATACAGTGTGTAAATACACTCTAACATCACCTTATGTGTGCAGAGAAGTTACCAACAAAATTAATTAAAATCAGAAACATAAAGTCACACAGAGGGTTATGTATTAATCCAAGCTTGGGGTAGGTATCTGTGGAAGAGATTGTTCCTGACTATAGGATCACGCTCTTTTTTGATGTTCTGCAGAAGACCAGAGTATGTTTTATATAGCTTCTGTTGTTCAGCACATGAACATTAGCACAATATTCCCCAGGGCGTTTTTGAACTTGAGAAATAGTTATCACACATATGTGTCTTCTTCATGATTTTCATCAAGAAGGAAGAATTTAACATGATTAACTTGCAAATATTAAAAAAAAAAAAAAAGTTACAGCTATGTTCACAGTAAAGCTAATTTCACACTAAGTGAATCTCTTCTCTCTCCTCAGACTTTTTGTGTCTGTTATAATAAAAGTTTACTTTATAAAAGAGATAGAAAATGTTGAGGTAAATGCAAAAATCATGCTATTAAAATTGTGTTTCTCTTTGCTACTCTGTGGAATATTCCCCATATAAAATGAAAAATTGTTTGTGTCAACAAGAACTGTAAAGAAACAATTGTTTTCTAAAGCCATCATTTTAAATTATCATTAAGCCCTATTTTCAATGTCTTATAAATAATACAGAAATATGTTTGTTAATAATTTACACAGAGACTCGACAGTTTTCCCCAAGCAAATCAGTCATTATTGCTACCAAAACAATGTAACCCAGAATGAGCAGCATTGTTTTTGCTGTGTTTGGGGAGAAAGAAGTGGGTGATGTTCATCCCAATTATACTGACAAAAACAGAGGAAAACCAAAGGCTGTTTTTCAGTGTTTGTCTACACATGTGAAAGAAGGAATGATGGCACTATAAAAAGTTGGTCTGCGACCAAAACCTGTATGTTACACTGTATTTTCATTATTCACCTGTATTAATGTGACTGCATCATCATTTAAAAAACAGTTATATGTTTTACAGATTTATATTAATTTCCAGGTTCTATTGCACATATTCACTTGAAAACAGAACAAAATACACAAAGCAATTTAAAAATAACTGTGTACTGTTACCAAAACAGATAATGTCATCCATCAGTGGTGATAGATTGAGCACTGGAAAGCCTCTTCTACTTTTTCAACTTTGTCCTCACCTCTCACTCACTGGCCCAATTCAGAAATATAACTCCTTGTGTCAGCTTAATTCTTAAGTTCACATAACGTTCATGTAATTTGTAAAGAATAGAGACTGAGTACTGAAATGACAGTTTAAACAATCTGTTCCTTGGCCAAATCAAATGCATCATGAGAAATGCATCAAAACCAAAAGTATTGCCACTGTCCTTTAAGCAACTCTTTATCCTTTCTTCCTTTCTGTTTCTCCTACAAATGGTGTTAGGTACCATATCCCAAAGGTTTTTCTGCATTTATTTCAGCTTTATGTGTAATACAGGTGCACAAAGAAACTGCTCATAAAAAGTAGCTGATAAAGGAAAATGCTTCTTTTTGGTACATAGGCAGAGTCTTTTAGGAGGTCATTCTGAATCATCAACAGAATTCTGTGGTTTTGAGAACAGGTACAGCAATAACTCAGAAGTGAAACTGTAATAGATAAGAATGAAGAAATCCAGAGGTACAATATATTAAGAAATCCCCTCTACTCCACCCTAGCAAGGCTACATCTGGAATCCTGTGTCCTGTCCTGAGCTCCTCAGTATGAGAGAGACATGGAGCCCCTGGAGCACGTCCAGTGGAGAGCAACAAGGATGATGAGGAGACTCAAGCATTTCTCTTTTAAGGAAAACCTGAGGGAATTGTGCCTGTTCATCCTCAAGAAGAGGACTGAGAAGGAACCTCATCAATGTGTACTAATACCTAAAGCTGGGGTGCCAGGAGGATGGACCCAGGCTCTTCTTGGTGGTGCCAGTCTCTAGGACATGAGGCAATGGACAGGAACTGATGTACAGGAAGTTTCACCTGAATATGAGGAAGAACTTCTTTACTGTGGGTAGACCACAGCACTGGAAAAGGGGAAAAGGTTGTCTGAGAGGTTGTGGAGCCTCCCTTACTGGAGATACTCAAGAACCACCTGGACACAATCCTGTGCAATGTATTCTAGGATGACGCTGCTTGAGCAGGGAGGTTGAACCAGAAGATTCAATGTGGTCCCTTCTAATGTGATTGTTTCTGTGATTTCTGTAATTTATGATCCCTTATTACAAAGGATGAAAGTTTGACAAGCATGCTATCAACAGGTAAAGATAAGAAAGAAATTAGCATATTAGCTTCCATCCTTGCAAGCAATTGAAAAAAATAACAGCATGAATATATATGCATGAGAGTATAGCTCAAAACTCCTGCATATTCCTACATCCAGAAGCTGTGATTAACTTTCGATATTAATTTGTCCTTAACTGTCTCTTCATTTACATTTTACTACTCAGAAGTGGATCTTGCTAGTGTTGAGATCTGCTGGTACAGCACTGTAATGAGGGTTCCAAGTTTTGATTCTGTTTATTCATTTGTAGCTGTGTATGGATCAAAGGATGAAGAAACAAGCGTAAACAGAATATACTTGCACCTAGGGAAACACCAATATCTTTAAAATTATCTAATTTTAACTCTGTATGATCCCCATTTTGATTACTTTCTATAATAATTCTAGTGAAGGAAGTTTACTGAGAGGAATATCATGAAATGCTTTTGTAAGACAAATTTCAAAGTCAAAACAGACATCCCTGCCAGGAAGATAATCCCTGGATTTACGTTTAGCCAGTAATAAAAGAAATGCCTATTATGATCAGATTTCAAATCTAAGTCACTCCACTATATGATCATTAAACATAAAATTTGCAAGCAATCCAGAAAACTGCATTGAAGTTTTCAAATAACGTAAACATTTGTGTTTTTCTTCTCTCTTATTTTTTGTCCCATCCATGATGGCTATTAAGTCAGGAGAAACACAGTCTCTTTAATTTAAAGCTTCATTTCACAATTAAGAAAACTAAGAAGGCTGTTTTAGTGTGCTTACATAATGGATTTAACATCTTTTCATATGAATCAATAAGATATTTTGATATTAAATAAACTTACGCCTCTCTTCAAGCAAAAAATTAATCTTATACAACCAATTTGGCTTCACCTTCAAATTTTTGGTCCCCAAATATGCCATGAAATGATTTTTTTTATCAGTGTAAGAGAAATATTTGAATGCACAGATGATTAAGATCAGATAATAGATCAGCAGACAAATTTTCTAATGACATTTGGTGGGGTAAAACTACTACCAAAAGTTATAATAAAGGATCCGAGCATTTCTAAAAAAACAGTAGCTGCTTAGAAGGAGGTTACACCTGGGAGTCTGAGCAGACTTCTGAAAAATGGTGAGGGTAAGTAAAGCCAGTTGACTACAGAAGAATTTTGGGAGGAGAAAAAAGAGAATTAGCTAAGTACATTTGACAAACATTGCTTTCTTGTTTCTATTTTTTTTAAGCACTTGGTATAAAGATTAAGTTGTGTTCCTATATAGATGACAGATCAAATGTTGAAAAAATAATAAGAATTTTTTTTACAGTAAAAGGGGAACAGAAAGGAAAATATTCATGCCAGAACATGGGTGGCCCTTGAGAAATTCTCTCTTGAATTAAAAACTTGCTGATAAAGGATACTCAGTAAAAGCTAGTGAGAACTGTAATAAATCACAAGGATGAGAATATGATTGGCAGAAACTCCCAAATTATGAAACACCTGAAATATTGTCTTCATACGAAATTCCTCTCCAAACTTCCAAACGTTGTCCTACCCTAAGACAAATGATGGGTTGTCAATTATTAGAAAATATTCTAGGCCACTTTATGAGATGCCAAGACATCAAGACAAATGCCTGTACTAAGCACATCGGTAAGAATAGTCTGGAAACACTATAATTACTGAGATAATAATATTTGCAGGCTACTGAATTCAAGGTAAAAAAGGTGTTACCCAAACATGACCAAATTGCAAAAGGGTCTCATAATATGGAAAATTCTGTAATAAAATGGTAAATCATTTCAACATGGAGGAATGTGAAATGCCGTACCTTCAAAATGAGAACGCTAGTTTTATGTAACAGAAAAGTTTAGTTGGCTCTGAACTGGAGAATACCACTCCTAAAAAAAAACTTGGGCAAGTGGTGAACAAATATCAGAAATCAACCTGGAAGGAATAGAGGACAAAAGAGAAAAACATGCTATCCTTCATAGAATCATAGAAAAGTTTTGATTGGAAGAGACCTTGAAGATCATCTAGTTCCAACCCCCTGTACGGGCAGCAACGCCTTTTACTCGACCACGTTCTCAGATCCCCATCCAACCTGGGCTTGGACACAGGTTATGGTTTTGGTGCTTCCCTCTCAGAATGAGTATACTAAAACTGGCACATTCTCAAAGAAAATTACAGCAATAACCAGGGATTATCTTCCTGGCAGGATGAAACATCTGATGTTTGTGTAGTGGATAGGGTAGAGTGCTGCCATGTAGAGAAACAAACGATAACTCAGGACAGCAATCTAGAAAATTGTGAGAATTGTAGTTGACTTTACCCTCCACACCTAATAACAATCCCAGAGATTATTACATTAAATCAAATAACATTCTAAACACTCTGAAACATGTGATTCTTCGCAGAAAATCTAATAAGCCATGAAACTCCCTGCCACATGTTATTCCGAACTCTGAAAACGGCAAAAGCAATTAGATGAAACCCTATAATAAATTTAAAAGCAAACAAAAAAAAAAAAAAAAAAAGTCAAGGACTATTTACATACAGATAGCAGTTCTGGTTCAAGAAATAACAAAAACCTGCTATCTAGAGGAGTGTTATTGTATAGTTTATTTGTCCTAGTGCTAAGTATCTTTCCTCTCTCCTAAGTATCTACTTCACTCTTGAAAATAGAAATTGGAGAATTGAAGGCTTCTGCACATCTGATCTGATATGATTGGTCTTATGTGCTTATGACCCAATAAAGGTATAATATGAAAACATCTCTTAATTCTTTTTGCATTTATTTATTATAAAAAGTACTATACACAATATTATAGTCTGTAATAAATCCTATTCTTTCTGTTAAACCTCTAGTTCATTCATTATTTACCTGGATGGATGTCTGAAATCTTAAAAAGAAAAAGAACATAATCATGTAGCTTATCCCACAATTTGCCCTAATTCTGCATCTTTTGTGTAGGCTTGGCAGTGTTCTCTTCAAGGTGAAAGATTAGCTTGTAGCAAAAAAGGCCTGTTATTTGGATGGGTACTTCTGTCAGGCAGCTGGGGTCTGGTAGATATCAAACTACCTTACTGTGGTGCCCAATCTAAAACCATAAGCACCTATCCTCAGTTCATCAGTTTGCTAATTGTGCCAGATAACTAATTATAAGAGTTGATGCTGTTCAGAGATGGTTGACAGCATGTGAGAGAGAGCAGCACTACTTGCACTCACCTGTTTAGATGTAGAACCTTGGTATATTACAGTGCTGTAAAATAATGCTGTGGTTTAACCCCATCTGATGACTAAGCCCCACAGCCACTCACTCAATTGTCCCCAGAGGGATGAGAAGAGTATTGGAGAAGTAAAAGTGAGAAAACTCATGGATTAACACATGGGTTGAAATTGAGACAGCTTAACAGTGAAATGAAAAGCCACGTGCACAAGAAAAATAAACAAGGAATTTATTCATTGCTTCCCATGGGCAGACAGGTGCACAGTGATCCCAGGAAAGCAAAGCCCAGTCACGTATAACAGTGTCTTGGAAAGACCAATGCCATCTCTCCAAACATGTTCTCCCCTTCCTTATTCTTCCCCCATTTTTGTATCCTAAGCATGATGTCACATGGTACATTCTGCAATTTGGGCAGCTGAGGTCAGCCCTCCCAGCTCTGTCCCCTCACAACTTTTACCCAAGCAAAAAAGGCCTTGACTCTGTGTAAGCACTTCTCAGCAGTGACAAAACCATCTCTCTGTTACCAACACTCTTTCCAGCACAAATCCAAAACACAGCACCATGCCAGCCAGCTACTATGACAAACGTTACTTCTACCCCAGCCAAAACCAGCACAGGTAAAATCAAGTTATAGTAAGAAAATGGTCAAGACTGTGTCATTTTAAACACTGGATTTAAACTTGCAGACTACTATCTTATCAGCAAAAATGTTAACAGGCTTTAATTGGACTAAAAGAAATAGAAGTGTCAGAATTTTCTTCCCAATGGAAAAAAGGAAAAAAAACCCAGCATTTAAAAGGTTTCTAAATTAATGGAGATAGCATTTATCAACTTTAGTCAATTGACTTCATTGGGATGTGCCAATGAAAAACGGGAGCAACACTAATGGTAAACCAGGTCTTAAACTTATACATCAATTACCTCAATCAGAGGGTTTTTATGCTGTCATTTCTTCCCATTAATCATCTCAAAGATTCAGAGGGTTCTATTCCACACATGTTCTAGTAGCCCACATGTAACCTTGCTTTCTATTTATATTTGTATGGCCATCAGTTACAGGATGTGGTTTTGAAAACATCCAAAGGCTGCTGATTTTTTTTGAAAACAAAGAAACCAAGAAAAATTCCTGTAAATTCTGAGAATAATAAAGAATGTCATAATTTTGGGCAAGTTTCTTTTTATGGAGGACAGCATATGCTGGAGGAAGGTAAACAATGAGGAAGGTAATAAAATAGCTCCCCAGCAGCTAAGACTTCTTACCTTACCTGTATCATGTTGAATTTGTATGTATTAAGATGCTGAGGGAAACCATTTTCCTCAGAATAAATTGATGGTAAAATACAAGTACTTTGATGGACTTGCAGACGTAAATACATTAAAATTCCATAAAGATCTATTTTTTCATTCCCTCCTCTACTTTTGTTAGAAAAATGAAGGTTTATACCTTATTAAAAATTTAATGATGATATTTTTGTAGTATTTTAGAAGCAAGTTATTTTGCATGGTATTCCAAAGTGCCATCAATTCAGTTTGGGGAAAAAAGTGACACAGATGTGAAGGATTCTGCCACTTGTCAATTATAATAATACAATTTCAGGCAAAAAGAACTCTTTTTCTACATGAAGTATTGTAATACTACTGAATTAATTTGCACATTGAAAAGACGTGCAAAAAGAGAAAGAGGTAGGAATCCACTGGACAATTGGCAATTGAGGATAAGGAAAATATTTGAGAACAAGTAAATCAAAGTAATATATCCAAACCCATGTAACTCATAGAATCAAAGAGAAGTTTGCATTGGAAGGGACCTTAAAGATCTTCTAGATACCTTCCACTAGACCAGGTTGCCAAAATCAATCCAACCTGACCTTGAACGCTTCCCAGGATCGGACATGTACATAGAAGTTATTTTAATAATTTTTGTGGAGTTCTGTAGCTTTCACCAAGGAAAAAAGAAAGAAAAAGAAAAAAAAGGAGGGAAAGTTCTAAAAACCTCAGTCAGGTTTTCTAATTTAAAACTTGAGTGTGCCATGGGGTTAAGCTCCTTAACAGAATACTAAAGTGATATTTTCAGAATATTAGTTTCCACAACTGAATGTGAGGCACAGTAACAAATGGAATCCTTTTGCTTAGGAATTTCTCCTTACAATGAGCAGATGTTGAAAATTACAAAATGTAAAGCTTCTATTTTATCATAATAGCAGTACTTTTGAAGAGTATGAAGACTGCCTTCTATAAGGTTTTTCTATGATGGACAATTTCTACATGGATTTAAATTTATATTTTACTTAGTATTATCTGCTACAGTCATCTACTGACAGCTCAGATTTATTCACCCCATTTGACTCATACAACCTCCTGCATTGTTTCTATAATGAGCTAATAACTTCACTCTCATTAAAAGTCAGTTTTACTCCTTCCTCTTATATGTCACACTTCTGCTCCCACTTATTCTCAATCCTTATTTTCGGTAACATGATCAGTTTCATCTGGGTATCAATCTCAAAGGGTATTCAGTTTACAATTGAAGTAATTATTAAGTGAGGCATCTTTTCTTGCAAGTTAGAATACATGAATGCTAATGTTTTCTTGATTTAATACTCGTCCTCATATAAGTCTGGCATATGACTAAGTTGGTCATTCAAGGAAGGAAAACCTGTGAAAGAGTTTTAGCTTTCTTTCACTAGCTATATTGCCAATGAAACATCTTTGTGATCTTGAGTTATTCAAGCTGTAAGGAACTAGGAAAGATCAGAAGAAAATGCATCCCATGCATATTTCCTTTTCTTCGATTGAATTCTATAAAGGATTGATTTTGTAATGACTGGTCTGAATGATATTGTACAAGAAATGCAAGCATAAGGGGTGGAATTTTGATTCTGTTAGGGAATGAGGGAACTTTGCCTCAATTATGATCAAGTTATGATTTTACCTTACAAGCTTATCAAATGATAAAAATGACAACATATTGATTGATTGATTGATTGATTGATTGAAAAAAAAGATTTATTTTCTTCTTTCCCTTCCTTATTTTATTTCTGTCATTAATTCTCCTTATATAGGCTTATATGTATCTATACGCCTACATATATTTACATATCCATACATGCAGATATATGTTAAGTGTATATGTACTTATATGTGTATTTTTGTATAAACAATGTGCCAAAGACACATCCATCTGTTGTCAAATTTTTTAATTTGTTCTATAGTGAATGTGGTGGGCTTTTATCCAAATATTAATGTACATATAACTTGAATTAATGAATGCAATCTTATTTTCTATATGGAATGGATGTATAAATCTTAATGAAACCATGACCTTCAGTTTTTTTCTGAAAGCACACTCTAGTGAGTAATAGAGGCACAGTTTGTGTTTTTGTGTGTTCTTTGCAACAACAGCATGATTATTTTTTTGCCGGTAAATTTCAGAGAGCAACATGGATCTATGGTCATTTTAAGCATGAATAAATCTATTTAACAACAATTTATATGTGAATAAATTTACAAAATAAAGTTAAAATGTACAGATTCGACAGGCCAAAAGAAATATCACTAAAGGCTTTTAACTTTATTTAATCTGTTTCAATCAGTCCTTAAATCTTCTTATAACTAAGATAATTACGACAGCTTGATTCTGAAAGCAGCCCAGGATTTTTAGCATCTTCAAAATAAATAACCCAGAAATTCTGGATGCAGCAATTGATAAAGTGGGACATAAGCTCTTACTTGGGATTTTTACATTTATAGGTGTAAATTTTTAACTTTATTGTTAAAGTCAGTTTTCTACTCATTCACAACAATTCATCATGCAAGCATCTACTCAGGTTTGTTTAATTCTCTTACTCTCCTCATTTCTTTACTTCCAAGAGGTCAAGATCAAAGCACTCTGAGTACAAACTAGGTTGTTACATTTATTTTTTCCTCAAAGTATCTCAAAAATGTTGTGCTCATCAGCTGCTCATTTTTATTTGCATTTTAATTATGTCTCAGCTGTCCATTTGAATTGGTCTCTGGTACATTGCTCTTATGAAAGAGGGCCTATTATCAAAGACATCATGAGAAATTCAGTTTAATTTCTGCAATCTAGTACAAAAGATTTTGACCAGATACTTGATTGTAAAATGTGTATCACTCTTAGGATGTGGCTACCTAAGCACGGGAGAATTTATACAGTAATAGCTTTTCCTGTATTTGTTTTGATACTTGGCTTCTGATCTCAGTACAGAATGGCATGTTATATCTGGCCATATGAAATATGATAAGCTATTTAATAAACAAATATTTAATCTAGCTACATTGATCCAAAATCTTGATCAGTTTTTGCTTCATAATTCAGTAAACATCACCAAAGTTTAAACAATTTACAGAAGACAGCAGAATAAAAATATGTAGTAGTCTCCATTTACAATGATAAAATGGGTTACATTCTTTAAATGATGCATAATTCATGTTAGTGTCTAGTGTTTTAATGATTTTATGAAAATCATAAAATCAAAATCATGTTTAACAGTCCATTTTTGAACTAAACATTTAAAACCAAGTAACATGAACATATATTCAGAAAAAAGATCCTCAGCTATCCTTACCACAAGTATTATAGAAAAGACCATTCATTAGAAGTGATTAAACTTGGTCCACAGCTATCCAAAGTTGTTTTTTATTTGCAACTTTATTTTTACCTAATTCATAATGTCGTAAAAAATTGTCAGTCATTCCTTTAAAAGATTTAGTTAAGCACATACTCTGATCCCCACTGTCACACGTCTAGTGAATTTTCCACAAAACTTCAAATTTACTCGTTCACTCTCTTTCCCTACCCTAACTCTACTTGAAACAAACGAAAACCAAAACAAAAACAAAAATGAAACCAAAAACCAAACACAAACCAAAAGCAAAGGCAAAAGCAAAAGCAAAAAGCAAAAGCAAAAGCAAAAGCAAAAGCAAAAGCAAAACCAAAACCAAAACCAAAACCAAACAAAAAACACAAAAGCAGAAGAAAAAAGAAGATAAAAGAACCCAAAAAATCAACAGGAACACAATCAGTTCAGTTGACTGAAATGAAGTAAAGGCTAACCCAGCACATGTCAACATTATAGTCTTTTCTTGCAAGAGCCCTATGCAAAGGACTACAAAAAATAAGCCAAACAAATTAATCTGGTTTTTAATGAACAAACCTACTAATATAGCTTGCGCAAGCACATTGGGCACATCCTTCCATTACAATCTTTTCTCATGTGGAAAACTTCCTAATATTCTAAAGCTGTTGAAAAATTTGAGGTTTGATATTCTCTGTGACATCTTTTCTTTCACAGATGAATAAGTTAAGCATCAATTGGGCCCAGCATTGGATGTCGGGGGACTCCAGTAGTGACAGGCCTCCAAGCAGACCCTGTGCCACTGATCACAGCCCTCTGAGATCTGCCATACAGCTGATCCACTTCAATCCACTTCACTGCCCACTCTGAGCTTGTCTATGAGGATATTATGGGAGACAGACCCTAACTGAAATCAAGGCAGACAATATCCACTGTTCTTCCCTTCTCTATCCAGCCCTTGTCCCATCATAGAAGGCAATCAGGTTAGTTAAGCACAATTTCCCTCATGTATTCATCAGCTTTCAGCTCCTTCAACACACAAATCAAAGAAGGTGTACAAAGAGCAGAAATGTTCTATATATATTTCTAAAGGTTTTTTTTAAAAATAGAACATGACATGTTTAAGTGAAAAAGTTAATGCTTGAGTTATAGCAGATGAAAAGTGTTCTAGCATCAGTTTAACATTGTCCAAGATAAAGTTGTGCTAAAAGAAAGTGATAAAAAAATTCCCTGGTTGAACGTTATATTAAAAGTGCTTCAAGAAATTACTTGAGGGAATCTGGTTGTATTGCTTTTCCTTTTGATAAAATTTGATAAGGTCATTTGGTGCCAAATTACCTATTACTCCTAAGCAAGATTAAAGTTTTTTACCCAGAGTGTCAGGTGAGGGATGAAAAGCTCTTTGAAGGGGTTCCCAAAACTCTATACATTAATATTTGGAAAATTATTTTATAACTCAGGTTTTCTTTGCTGCTCTAGGAAGGTTGTTTGCTCTACCTAAAGTAGCATTCACTGTAACAGTGCGAACACAGCAGTCTGTACTTGTACTGAAATAGGCCCTGTCTAAATTGAGGATTTACAGGATTAAACTGATCCACTGGAAAACTTAGTGCTAGCAAAATACTTTTCCATTAAGATCAGAGTTGAGCATTTTTTTAACTTAAAAAAAAAAAAAAGAAAAAAAAAAAGAAAAATGCACATCCTGGAATTGATGATTTTGAAAAGAGATACAAGGTGTTGTATAAAATTCTATCTGGGCCAAAACTGGCAGATTATTATTAAAACATTATTTCCTTTTTCTTCAAGAGCCAAGAGAATAGAGTTCTATTGCAGGACATTCTTTCTTCTCTTCCATACATTTTAAAATCTCCATCCTTATCAAGACACGTTTGTATTTCTGAGTGAAATGGAAGTTATTATTTAATGGGAATCAAAAGATTCAGCACTATATTCCTACAAAAAAAAAAAGTGTATTTATTTATTTATTGGTCTGATAAATAAAATAAATAAATATTTATTTATCAGACCAATAAATAAAAATTTATTTTACTCGGTAGGACAAGGTTTTCAACAGTTATCAATGAATACAGTACTGTTCTGTACTGATCAGTGACTTGCCTGTAGTGACAGGGGGATCCAAACAACTGACTGTATTGGAGGCTGAGATTAGCCTGACGGGACACAAGGATTAGAATGTACTTGTTTTGGCTGGGGTAGAGTTAATATCCTTCAGAGTGGCTGGTGTGGGGCTGTGTTTTGGATTTGTGCTGAACACAGGGTTGATAATACAGAGATGTTTCTGCTATTGCTCAGCAGGGCTCACACAGAGCCAAGGCCTTTATTGCTTTCCCTACTGCCCTGCTGGTGAGGAATTTGGGAGTTCATAGGTGTGGGAGGAGACACAGCCAAGAGAGGTAACCCAAACTGATCAAAGGGATATTCCACACTGTACAGCATCATGCTGAGCATATGAATTGGGGGAAGTGAGAGGAATGAGGGGACATTTGGAATGATGGTGTTGGTCTTCCCAAGTTCCTGTTACATGTGATGAGGCCCTGCTCTCCTGGAGATGGCTGAAAACCTTCCTGTCCATGGGAAGCTGTGAATAATTCCTTATTCTGCTTTATTTGCATGCATGACTATATCTTTCGCTCTTAAACTGTCTTTATCTCAAGCCATGAGTTTTCTACCTTTTACCCTCGCTATTCTCTCTCCAGTCTTGCTGGTGGGTGGGTGAGTGAGCATCTGCATGGGGCTTGGCTGCTGGCTGGGGTTAAATCATGACAGTCAAAGACATAGAAAAGGAGAATGGCAAAGGGAGGGATGTACTCCACAGGAGTCAATGTCCCTGTATGAACTTGTGTAGCTTCATGATAGCTGTCTAGTCCAACTTTTAATCCTAAGATTTTTAACTGTTTTTCTTGTGTGCCATTTCCTCTTTCTCCTGTTTCACTTTCCTGTCACATATGAAATCTTTGATTAGTGCTTTAAAAAAGAAAAGAAGAATTATTCAAAAATCTATGACTTTATAATTTATCACCAAAATAGCTGTACTTCATTTATATACTGAAATATCACTCAGAGAAGGGCATGAGAAAGTTTAAGCAGTTTCAGCACTCACAAAAGCAGAAATTATAGCAGAATCAAAATCACATTTCCTTTGATGAAAAATCTTCATAGGCACTTCATAGGTCCTTTGTATTGCAATTTAGTGAGCTGGACTCCTCTTACTTCTGTTGACTCAAAATATCTACCTCAGAAAAGAAAAATGTGTCGCTATATTCCTCATGGAATTGTAGTGACCAGTCTCTATTGTCCAGTCTTAGTTTTCTACTCTGCAAGCCATAACCTACCTGTAAGGGTTTTTGCATGATGTATGGGGAAAAATAAGTGCACTAAGTACTTCTTGTGTCTGAATTTTTAATTTTCAATCAATCTCCACTGTTTCTCACAAAAACTTGCACATGGAAGAATACATTTCACTTATATAATAAAAATACACTCAGCCCAAATGCAGATTTAGATGCTTTGCAGAGACAGAAATATGTATATAATGTTTCATGTGCTGAAAACAAAAGAAAAGTCATTAGCTGGGGATATATTTGCTTCTAACTCTTCTTCTCATCATTCCATATAAAAATGAATCACCTATACTGCTTCTCTTCTACACTCATTACCAAGTAGTCTATAAAGTGCTTTCTTATTAGATGCAAGTTAAACAGCCTTTCAGGACAGGAAAAAATGGTGTTGGATCTTTGAAAGCTGAACCCAGTCCTGATTCCATCACTGCTGGGCTTGCCTGATTTAATCAGGTCCATTCTTTGATAATGTGATGATTAAAAGGCAGTCACTCCAGATTCTCAAATCAGGAGTGGCAGAGACAGGCACTGTGAGATGTTCAGCACAGTGATGGGAACACATCCAGCATAGAGGGGATGATACTCAGTGTTTTATAGCAACTAACAATGTACAACATAATTCATTGGCTATTCTTCAAGATACAAAATCAAATCCTTCAAGATACACACTGAACCTCTCCAACCTCTCTGCGTTGCCCACAAAGTGCACTCACATCCTTGAGAGAAAGCAATCCCAAGCAGAGTTTTTCCTTTGTCTGAGGCAGGAATAAATAAATCTGTTTTCCTCAGCATATTTTTAATATACACTACAGAAACTTTATCCCTTTCTACACACAGTACATAGAAATTTTGATTGTGCAGGGCCCACCAGATGCTCTGTTCCTGACTAACCATGTGGCTTTTGCTAACTGTGTATCCTGATGCTTGAAGGTCCCACTACCCTCTACTCTCAGAGTAGTCTTTAATAGTGCATGGTATTGCTCAATCTTTCCAGAGGCTGGTGCCTCATAGGGGATGAGACAGACCCACTTAATGCCATGCTTTTTGGCTCAAATGTTTATGAGGTTGTTTAAAAAATGGGCCCTGATGTTGGACTCAATTCTTTCTGGGTATATGTCACTATAAGGCTTGCTTTTTAAAGTCCAGGATGGTTCCAGGCAGTGACATGTGGCACAGGATATCCTTCCAGCCATTGCAAGCACTTGAGGTCACAGGATGAGGGGGAGTGTGATAAAGTCAATCTGCCAGGCCTCTCCATATTCATACTTCAGCCATTGTCCTTTATACTAGGAGGCTTTATAGCATAAAATTTTACATTCATAACCTGAACCATAATGTCTGTGGTTAAGTCTAATTAGCTCAATTGGTTAAAGTATGGTGCTAACACCAAGGTCATGGGTTTGGCTCCTGTATGGGCCATTTGCTTAACAGCTGGACTTGATGATCCTTGTGGATCCCTTCCAAATCATAATATTCTGTGTTCCTGTGAAAATATGCCCCTTGATCACGAGTCTGTGTATATGTTGCATCTCTTTCTTGATGGCCTGGTGTGTCATGGGCCTCCTGAGCTAGAAATAAGTCACTCATGTTCCAGTCCAGAACCACCTAAGCTACTTCAGTCTTACCAACCTAACCCACCAGATGGTTGTCTTGATGCTCTTCAGGGGCCCAACTCTTGAGTGCGTGAGGACCTTCACAAACAGGTTCATCACCCAAGCAGCAATACTTTGCCACAGCTCAGAGGAGTTTAGTGCTTGCTGTAGTTGCTCTATTTCCACTTCTGTAACCACTCTCACGGGGCATTTGCTGACGCCCATGAGCCAGAACAAAAATAGAATATTAGCCATTTTTCTTGGTCAGCAATGTCTAAAGCTAGATGGATGGCTTTCACCTCTGCAAACTGATTTGATTCACCTCTCCTTCTCTGACATGTCATGGGAGACCCCATACAACTGCCTTCAACATCTGATGGTTTCCTGCAGTACAGCAGCAGGAACCATCAAGGCACACAGCTTCTCACTTCCTGGTAATAAATAAATACTGTATTCTAGCCTAAAGTATAGCTTAGAATACCTGAGTAGCTCACACTATTACACAGTGGGACTTCTTCAGCACAGATCACTGTCCTCTGGTGGCATTCCCAAGTCTTTGCCTCCTGGCCAGACAGACCACTTCTAGGATTTCTGGATGAATGGGGATTATTATTTGAGCTTATTGTTTGATCAATGCAAATCAATTCATGCAGCATTAGCTGCATGATCTGTACAGGAGTCCATCCTTTTGAACAACCAGTACAGCACTGGCAGCTGAGGTGTCAGGAAGAGCTGTGCTTCAGTTCCAATCACCTCTGAAGCAGCTTAAACCCTTTTGCAAGCTGCCAGTATCTCCTCAGTTGGAGTAAAGTGGCTTCAGATATTCTGTATCCCTGATTCCAAAAGCCTAGGCGTGAACCTCAGGTGTTCCCTGGTGTCCTCTGCCAGAGGCCCCAGATAGGGCCATTCTTTCCAGGTGCAGTGTAGGGAACATTTTTTGCATCTTGCTCTGTCCTGACTAGCCCAAGGGCTACTGAATGAACTAATTAATGCCTGATTTGTTCAAAGGTTTGTCTTTGCTATGTTTCATTGTTTGAAATAATTTTTCTTCTAGGTGTCATTTGATAGAGGCAGCTTACAATCAGACTGCAGTTTGATAAGTGCATTCTCCAAAAGCCCACAATGGATAAAAAAAATGGGTTTTTTTGCATTAGTTGGTGGAGACATTGCTGTTACCTTGCTCTTTGCATCCACTGGCATCTTACAACAAACATATTGTCAATTTATTCTTAAAAACTGTATCTCCTGTGCAGGTCCCTTGACCTTACTTTGGTTTATGGCAAAATCAGATTGCAGAAAGATTTGGGCTATTCTTCCTTTTCTCAAAAGCTTCTGTTGCTGTATCACCCAGCCCATACTAGGCACCAAGCAGGATAGCTGTGGCTTAACCCCAAACAGCAAGCACCACACATATGCTTGCTCACTACCCTCTCCACCCTGACCCCACAGAATGAGGAGGAGAATAGACAAAGGGTAAAACTACTGCTGACATAAAAACATTTTAATAATTGAAATAAAGAAAAATACACTGCTAATACAGCTATTACTACTACAACTACTACTTTTGATTGCATTGCAAGGGGTTAGTGAGAATGAGAAGCCAGGAAAAGCAAGTGATGCACAATACAATTGCTCAGCACCCACGGACTAATGCCCAGGCCATCCCCAAACAGCAACTATTCCCTCATGGATGATCATAGGTACTGGACATGATGTTCTGTGGCATGGATCAACCCCTTGACCTGTTTGGATCAGCTGTCCTGGCTGTGCTCCCTCCCAGCTTCTTGCGCAACTCTTATCTGTCAGAGCATGGAAAACTGAAAATCCTTTGTATCAGAGTAAGCCCTACCTAACAACCACTAAAATACCAGTGTGTTATTAATGCTATTCTCATGTGAATTCCAACAGACAGCACTGTACCAGCTACTAAGAAGAAAATTAACTCTATTTCAGCCAAAACTTGGGCACAGAAATAGAAAAATGGGCATGAACTACTGTCTCACGTTCTGAAAACAAAAGAAAAGTCATTAGCTAAAGATGTATTAGCTTCTGACTCTTCTAATAATATCTCTCCATATAAAAATGAATCACCTACACTGTTTGTCTGCCACACACCTCATTAGCAAGTGGTCTACAAAGTATTTTCTAATAGGTACAAGACACTTCAGCTTAAGAGAAGAGTGACTTTTATAGCAACTCTAATGAAACTTTCTGAACCTTTGCAGATAATGTTTTACAGAAAATGGATAACAGTAGCTGCATGTTTAAAATGTTTGCAGGATATTTAGGACGCATTAATAGTTTCCATTATGGAATACAAAGCAGGGTTTTCCAACCCATTCAAATTGTAAATTTCAACATTTTTCTGCCTGGCTGATACCATCTGCAGGAAATAAAGAGCTGAAGTAAATATCCAGAGTAAAGGGATGTGGTGAAACACAGCTAGACCCAGCACAAGAGAACAACATTTTGAAGGCAAAAATCAGAGTTGGGAATAAATGTACTTTGTAAGTTCATTTTCTGTTTGAAAGTGTGCCATTCAATCTTTGATAACTCAAAGAAAAAAGGAAAAAGGAATAAAGAAGACACCTTCTGTTATTTTATTCTAGCCTAAAGTATAGCTTAGAATACCTGAGCATCTCACAAAAAATAATTGCTAATACAGACTACTTCCGTAAGACCCTCGGGATTGGTTTCCACTGGGAATTCTCTGGTGAAAGCCACACGTCATTTCACAACTAATATTTGAATAGGAGCTGAATAAACTGTCACTAGAAAGTTTAGGTATGCAAGGACATTATTAACTATTGAACAGATTGCACGGCTTTTCAGTGAATTAGCTTTGCAGAAAACTCAAAATAATTTCTTTTATCTAAGTGTTTTGTCATTGTGAGCTCCAATAACAGAAATGTGGTTTGCAAAATTGAACATCTGAGCTTTGTCTCTTGATGAGGACAATCCAAAGCTTCCAAAAGTCTGACATGGATTCAGATTGCTGGGAATAATAAGGAAGGTATTGCTTGATGCCCAAAGACAAAAATGAATATTCTGAGTATATTCTGTTTAAAGATTGATTTTTTGTGGGGTACGTAAAGCAAACATATGACAGTGTATGAACAGAGATTTTAAAATTATTTCAATTTATTTTAACTTTTAGGAATGCACTTCAGTTAGGAGTCACTGCTTCTTGGGCTACCTCATTGCAACATTAGGGTCAAATTTCCAAATGAAGTTCAGAAGCTTCCTGAAAGGAAATTCTTTAGATTTCCTAATAATATTGGATGACCAAGATATGGCTGAGGAGTGACTGTTGCTCAAACAGTAATATTAATGTTACAATTACCTTTTTCATTTTTGCTGGCACCACTTCTATTAGCTGGCAGGTGATAACTGTACACCTGGAGGATCAATGGGCTTGCTTCCTCTGATCAAGATAATATGGTGGACTTAGTGTTAAATTCATGTTATATTTGACTAAAGGCAGGTAGAAGGACTGACTTTACCATGTTCTTGCTGCTGCATTCTGTCAGGCACAACTATAAGAAGGTGGAATGAGGCTGGATCTTTCTTGGAGACCAGATGACCACACCAAACCCCAGACAGGCAGAGAGACCATTGCCCATGAGAGACAGGAGTTTTCTAAGGTGGCAGAGGGGCAGATGTGAGCCAAACCTTGGTGTGATAAGAAAAAAACCAACAGACTCTCCTAGAGAGTCAGTGATGACTGTGTGAAGCCCTTACCAGTCTAAGATGCCCTTGACACTTGATAAATGAGAGCAAGTTTGAGGTGATAACTTTCCCAACTACCATGTCTAAGAATGAGACGAAAGGAAGAAATGACTTTCAGAACCTGTATCTGCTGGCAAAACTGACTTTTTTTAAAAACTCAAAATGAATTTCAATATAAAATATGCTGCAATAAAGCATCATTAAATATGAAAACCTTTCTGATATCTCTCCGTGTCCTTACTGTAAGGAAAATATAAGGTTCTACCTCAGTGCTTTTGTTGCTGTGGGGTCTCAGAATGCAATAAATGTTCACACAGCAAATTTCTATAAAACCAAGTGTACTGAAGTGTATACAGATTTAAATTGCTAGATTTAAAATAGCAAATGTGTTTATACTATATAGAATTAAATCACTCTATTTAAAATAGCAAATATATTCATATTATGGGGGTTTTATCAGTTGTTCTCTTTTCCACCATGTCAGCACACAGCACTGTACTAAAATGCCAGGCTAGCTAGGGCATTCTGTGCAGTCTGTCAGCCTGCAGCAGCAGATAACTTTCATTTCCTCTTCTACAGTGCATATCATTTGACAGAAGAGTCTATCAAATCTCAGCTTTTCCTGCAAACACTGTACTCAGAGTGAAGCAGAGAAGTTCAATTGAATGAGCTTGGATATTGCATTTTAAATAATTTCTTAAGTGAGACTTTTTTAAAAAATCTTTTTTACTATTACATTCTTGGTAAGCCCACAGGGACATGGAGATGTGCCTGGAAAATATTGGTGATTCTCTCTTCTCTGCCATTCTATATCACCTCAAAGAGGTAACACAGCTAATTAATCCACTCTGCAAATGCAGTTGAGTAAAATACAGTAGGAAGCACTTATCCTGCTGCTAATGACACATTGCTGGGGAACAGGAGAATAGAAACCTGGCAAAACAGTAAGCTGAAAGCCATTATCAGCACTGAAAAAATGGGTATTCCAAATACCAGAGACATAAGCAGTTTTCTGACACCCCTAGCATTATGCAACCTAATAGGTATCAAAAATCTTCTGGTCTCCTTCATAAATTACACTTTAATTTATTTGGAAAAAAATAAACAGGTATGATGTAAAGATAGTTGTTCAACAATTACATCCTCCTTACCATGATATCTCCTTAATATGATACTCAGATATATCTGGATGATGCATTTTAGGGTGCTTGAGATGGAAGTATTCTTTGCAATACCTACTTGGTTTTATTTGTAATCCAGTCTCTGAGGTTACCAAAGGGAATGGGGAATTATCTATTTACCATAACATGAATGAAATAGTAGGAGAGTGGCAGAAATACAAGTTGGGTTTTTGGTTTCTTTGCTTTTATATGTTTGTTTGTTGGTTTGGTTTAGTTGGGGTTTTTTTGTTGGTTTTTGTTTGGGTTTTTTTTTGGGGGGGGTTGGTTTCATTTTGTTTTGTTTTTTTGCTTTGGGTTTTTTTTCTTCTGTTTATAATTATTTTTGCAAACATTCCTGGAAGCACTGACAATAGGCATTCCAACAATTTATATTAAAAAAAAAATCATCTTCCTCCCTAAATTAATATTTTACAGACTCAGCAATGACAACAAAACATAAAATGAGTGCTTTGAATATAGATAGCCTGCACAAATCACAGCATGTGGGAAAAAATCAATTAGTATTTCTCTCTGTGGCATAAAATATCAGAGTAAATAAGCACATTTTTCATACGTGGGAGACATTGCATATCTTCTAAAATTCTACCAATTTCTCATCTTCACTTCAGGCAGACATTCATACAGAGAAATCTTTTCAGAAATTATGAAGCTGATAGAGCACAACAGATACATAAGGCTTAATTTAATATTAGACAAATAAAACCAAGCACTGAATGAAGGAAATATAGAGGCCAGCTGTAATGAGAATAACATGTATAGCTTGGAAGACAGAGAATATGGCAGTAAGGTGATTGATGACAGAAAAACTGTACTAACAAGAAATCCTTGAAACGTTAAGAGTGGGCCATTTTAAGGAAATACAGGTACTAATCACTACTCATCCCAGTGCTGTCAGTCTGTATGCTTCTTTAAGATGATATTTATACTCATTTTACCTGAATGTCATGTGCAAACGTAGTGACCTGTTTGGTTTTATCTTTGTGTACTAAAAACAAAACAAAACAAAAAAAAAAAAAAAAAAAAAAAAAAAAAAAAAAAAAAAAAAAAAAAAAAAAAACAAAACAAAAAAAAAGAGTTGACATTTCTGACGTGGGTTTCAGAACAAGATCTATTTGTTAGAGTAAATTATACTGTCAACTTGTATGATCTGTTTCATCTAAAATAAGGTCTTGTCTTCCCTCATTAGCTGCCCAGAGCAGGAAATAGAATTACGAAAATGGATTCCTTCTCAGGGGATGTCAGACCTCTCATGTGTAACTCACTGGAGAATTACTTCCTTCTCTGTCATACAAGGAGACATGACTGGAAGTCCCATAATGTGTAAAAGGGAATGGAGACAAAAGTTATAGCAGTCTTGTCAAAGTATCTGATACTGCAGAAAAAAACCTAAATGAAACTTTTTAAGAGGACTTAAGACAAGAGTGAAGCTAAAAAAGCTGTAACCAGATAAACTTCATTTTTATAATCATCTTCCCCATGAAAAAAATCAAATGTTTCAGTAGAAATAACCATATGCTTGTCTTGGTTTAAGACAATTTAGGAGGTGGGCACTCTAAATTGAATTTTCTCCCCTTAGTTTTAACCAATCCCTTTCCACCATTAAGGAATGCATACAACTGGATATAAGTTAAACAAAAGCAGTTTACAAACAAGCAAAAGAGCAACAGGAGAAAAAATAACAGTAAATAACCACCAAATGCAAAATCATTAAATCTCATTAAGGGTTCATGATTTAAGCATTCAGGCCAAAGTCTAATCAACCAAGTTTGACCTTACAGGTTTTTGCAAACCTCACAGAGCAAACTAAATTAGTGGGACTGTATGCAGGAGTTGTTTGTTTTTATACCACCCTTTAGTTATAAAATGAATTAAATTTTCTATTTTGAATACTTCTTGAAGAAAATAGTTTCTTTCTAGGAACAAAACATTGTTGACTTTCAACAATGGTTGATTCATTCAGTGTGTTTGTGTTGTGTGTGATGTCCCTGCAGGTTACTTGCTTGGGAGGACATCTAAGTATTACACGACTTGTATTGAGAATTTATGAATAGTCTGATCATCCTTACTGTACTGAAAAGGTAAGAACATGATACCTCAGAATACCAAGCAAAAAAAATGACATCATGCTTTTTGATAATCACTGATAAAAAATGTCATTAAGAGCCATTCAAAATGAAAAATATTATTCAAAGAGCTTGCAGTATCCATGCAAAATATAGGCTTTGGCTAATTTGAAACTAAATTTAAATACTTGCTAAAATCCAATGAAAATAAAGAGATATCTCAGAGACTATACTGGATGAAAGAAAGAATTAAATGCCCTTTAAAGATGTCATGACTGGTTCCCAGATAAAGAAAGTGTGATTATAAAATTTAAGAACAAATACAACTCATTTCATATATAGCAGCAAATTTCAAGTTCGTGACATTAAGTAGAAGGAACAGCTATCCACAGAACTGTTGAGTCAATGAAAAGTAACAGCTGGTGACATGTGCATCCAATGAAGTCACTGAAAAGAATAATTTTTTTCAGCTTCAATGTGACTATAAAAGGAGTAACGTGTATTGTGGTTGATTTCCTGTTGTTAATCCATTGACTGTCTGTTCAGCCATCATATACTCAATCCAACACCTGTGTTTTCAAGGTAAAAAAAAAAAAAACAAAAAAAAGGGCAGAATGCCACATCAAAAACGGCACAACAATCTTCAACAGAAATGATTTTTCTTGGCAGCACTTCTTCTTCTTTCTTGGCAGAAATATAGTAACATCAGAAGCATCAAAGTACTTTTTGTATTTGTGAAGGATTCCAACCTTCACAAGCAGTTAAAGACTAAATTAAAATTACTTATTTTTTTGTCTAATAATTGCTACAGCACTGAAAGATTGCTTTAGCATAACAGAGCAAAAGCAACTTTTACATATTTCTAAAAGTTTGGTAATGATACCAGACTTGATGTTGACTAGATTGGATATTTGCCTATACCATTTTATAACTAGTTAGAGAAGAATCATGATATTGCTTTTATTTCTTATTAAATGACCTCCAGTTTTAAATTTTTGCTGTTGCTGTTGTATTGTTGATTTTTTTCAGTTTGAAATAATTCCTCCAGGTTCTCATGATAAATAATTCTATTAGGAAAATTATGCATTTCTAATAGAACATTTGTTAAAGAATTTAGTAAACCAGTGTCAGGATTTGATGCTGGCCCAACTCCAGGCACCCACGAGAGTCACTCACTCACCCTCCCCTGCCACAGCTGGGTAGAGGAGAGGGGAAAAAAAAAAGAAAAAAAACTAACAAAGGGTTCATGAGTGAGAAAAGGACAAGGAGAAAATATTTTAAGGGCAAAACAGGCTTGATTTTAGTTGCAAAGTGAATTTATTACTAACAGGATCCCAGGAGGATAATGAGGAGTAAAATAAGCCTTTAAAACACCTTCTCCCCCCAGACTCTCCCTCCTTCCCACTGACAGCACAGGGAGACAGGGAACGGGAGTTTTGGTCAGTTTTTAATCGAGATTTTCTTCCACTGCTCTGGGGGAGGAGTCCTTCCCCCGTGAGGCCGTGGGGTCCCTCCCATTGCAAACAGTTCTCCATGAACTTCTCCCACACGGTTCCACTCTCAAAAGCAGCAGCCAAACCGCACCTGCTGCAAAGATGAGTCCCTCCCAAAGGCAAACAGCCTAAAAATAATGAACAAAGAAGATTCTATTATGGCATTTTCTGATCCCAGCATTTCATTCTAGTCCATTTTTCTTTTTTTGTAAAGTCTTCTCAGAGAACACCCTTGAACATTTACCTTCACTATAAAAACCCAACAAAACAAACCAACAAAACCTACAAATAACCTCAAACTTACTCGAATGTTGCTAGAGCTCCCAAATTAGTTTGCAAGTAAAAAAAAAAATGCACAGACTCTAAAGACACCTGGGGAACATTAGTAAAATTCATACTAAGGCCACAGTTCAATTTTCCATTGGCCACTAGAAGAGAGATACATATTTTTAGTGCCAGATTTCTATGGATTTAGAGAATTTCATTTTAATTCACATTGTACACTATTTCAACACAATGACAACTAGATGATTTTAATTTAAGCAGAGAATAATTTTAGATTCTGAAAGGCTATTTTTTCTTCGCATTTGTTTTAAAAATTGGTTATGAAAATTGATACATTTTCTGCCTTTTTCATTTCTTTGAATACTGGCAGTATGTTTATCTGTTCATTTCTGGGTAACTCCAGAAATAAATTTCCTGTGGAAGGCTAAATTCCAACTATATTCTTTGCTTTTAGAGTGGATGCAGAAATGCTTCATCCTTATTTACTGATAGCTGAGGTGGACTACAGTGATATGCCTTGCCAGGAAACTGTCTGAGGAAAACCAACACTGTTAGACAAACACAACAATAAAGCAACAACAAAGGAAACATCCTACAAGACTTGACTTTAAGAACAGTGCAGTGCTGGAATAGGTTTGAACATGACAGGGTCTGGTGAATGTTCTTCTATAAGACCATAGGTTTTGAAGCTATCAATAATCATTTAGTAAAAGATATATTAATCTAAAATGGTGTTTAGAGAGATATAAGGCACCACACCAAAAATGCAGAAAGTATGTGATTGCAGTTCAATACTTTGCTAGCTAGAACATCAAACAGTGATCGATTGCTGGTTCATCTGGGGATTTAATGATCTTATTTTCATTCTCAGTCTTTTGAGAAGTAATACTAGGTGTAATATTTCAGTCAGTTCATAGTATTGAACTTTACAACAAAGTCAGTGCTTCCCTTGGCAAGGGAGCACGGGCACAGGTGGATGGAAAGAACCTGGAGGCCTTGGAAAACAGCAACAGAGCATGAGCCAGCAGTGTGCCCAGGTGCAGAGATGGCCAACAGCACACTGGGAGCTATTCACAGGGACAGAGCCAGGACACTGAGGGGAAGGACTATCCCCCTCTGCTCAGCACTCCTAAGCTCCCATCTGCACACTCCAAGCTCTGGAATCCCTGAGGTTGGAGTCAAGTTGGCTGAGGTCTGTGACACTTTTCCTGTGAGGACTCAGAGTCTAAGGGACCAGGCTTGTTCAGCCTGGAGGAGAAAGGGCTTCAGGTGGAAATAAGTGCAGCCTGCTGGTACCTCTGTATAGTTTATCAACAAGATAGAGTCACCTTTGTTGCGGTTCGCAGTGGAGAAATGAGAGACAGCAAGCACAGAGAAAAGCAGTATTTTGTAAAGAAACTCTTTTTCACCCTGCAGACAGCTGAGCAGTTGCAGAAGCAGTCCAGAGAGGCTGTGCTGTCTCCATCCTTGAAGATTTTCAAGGTTCAAAATTTTCAGGATAAAGCCCTGAACAACTTTGAGCAATTCTCCTAGCATCCTGTCATTCTGTGGTATCAGAGTGAAAGAAAACAAACTGAAATGAGCATCTAGATTTTCAAACTAATGGTGTGGAATCTGAATGCTCTATTTACTAGAAGCAAACTCAGTGCCTACCTCTTTCTGAACTTCTGGTAATGAGGAGGGACTAATCATTAAAACATGGTAGGACCTAAGTTGTAGGTGCTTAATTTCTTCATTAGATCTAGTCTTAGTCACCATGTCATGAAGGCTTTATGGCATTTGTGTAAAGGTTCTATCCAAAGGGAAAAAAAATTCCCTTTTTGCTGTCACTGGCAATTTAAAAAGCAAATTTGCAAAACAACTTGCGCATTAATGCGAGGCCTTAGGGACATTTATATGATTCCTTTAAATTAAACCCTTCAAATGCACTTTTTAATCCTATGGAACTGACAACCATGCATTTAGCTAAGTTTATTATTCATGTCATAATGATTTATGGGCATTTTAACAAGTTACAGCCCATGTGTTATGTTGTCATGTCTTTTTGAAGATCAGTAACTTGGATTAGCTATGCAAGTGTATGGCTAATTCTTGTAAGATGCTTAACAAAAGACATCTTTTAACTCAGGATTTCCTCCAGCTGTTTGATCAGAAACCATGTTTCTGTCAACAGTTGATCTTTAAACTGCAGCTTTTTATTCATGAAAATGAAGGGATGTTCATTGCACAGCTTACATTTATTTTTTGTTATTATTCTTATTCCTATAGATCTGTAAACTAACATTACTTCAGCATTATAAATTCAAATGCAAACTATGTAATTTTAAACAAGATTTTCTCTAAGAAGATTTGTAATAAGTAGCTTGTTAAACTGTCTGTGAAGTTTAGCTGACAAACCTAAGAGCTCTTGTTAGCTAATTCTTTTGGAAGAAGTAAAAGAAGGTATGGATCTGGGAGACAGATAAACAGAGGAAGACAGACACAAAAAGAAAATGCTTAACAATGGTATATTTAGAGACAAATCTAACTTTAAACTTTACAAATAATGTCAATGAAATTTGTCTTGTGAAAATATGAACGTATAAATGATGAATATTTTATCTGTTGTTGAAATGTCTAGGCAGACGAAAAATTATGAGGTCCCTAAAGGTCCTTGTTTCATTCCCAGTTTTCAACACCAAAAAGACTATGTTGTGTTGACCCTAGCTGGATGCCAGGTACCCATGAAAGCCACCCTGTCAGCTGCTTCTGCAACTGGATAGGGGAAAGAAAATACAGTTAAAGGGTCATGAATGAAAATAAGGACAGGGAGAGATCACTCATCCAGTACAGTCACAGAACAGGCTGAACTTGGGGGTTTTAATCCAATTTATTACCAAGAAAATCAAATCAGGATAAAGAGAAAAAGTACATCTAAATTTCTTCCCCCTGACTCCTCCCTCCTTCCCAGATCTACCTCCTCCCCACCAGAAGTGCAGGGAGGCAGAGGATGGGAGTTATGGTCAGTTCATCACATGTTGTTTCTGCCACTGCTCAGGGAGAGGAGTTCTGCCCCTGCTCCAGTGTGGGGTCCCTTACACGGGAGACAGTTCTCCATTAACTTCTCCAACATGACACCATCCCACAGGCAACAATTCTTCACAGACTGCTGCAACACAGGTCATTCTTCTACAGAATACAATCCTTAAGGCACAGCCAGCTCCTGTGTGGGTACCGCACAAAATCACAAATCCCACCAGGAAAATGTGTCCAGTATTGGATCCTCTCTCCATTGGTTTGCAGGTGCCCCACAGGGTCACAGCCTCTCCTCAGGAATCCCCCTGCTCTTGTGTGGGTCTTTTCCACAGGCTGCAGGTGAATCTCTCCATGCCCATGGATCTCCAAGGGCCATGGGGGCCATCTGCCTCACCATGGGCTCCACCACAGGCTGCAGGGGAATCTGCGCTCCAGTGCCTGTAGCACCTCCTCCACTCCTTCTGCACTGGCCGTGATGTGGGGAGAGTTGTTCCTCCCACATGTTCTTACCCCACTCTTCTCTGGCCACAAGTGAAATTGATCAATAACTTTTCTTCTTTTACTTCTTAGATATGTAACCCCAGAGGGGCTATCACCACCTCTGATTGTCTTGGCTTTGGCCAGAAGCAGGTCTGTCCTGGAGGTGGCACTGGCTCTGTCAGACATGGCAGAAACTTCTGGCCATGTCTCACTAATGTGATCCATGTAGTCCCCCCAATACCAAAATCCAACCATACAAACCTGATATAGTACCCAATCACAACCTAAGATCCACAAAAAAAGGTTTACAACAATTATAGTTTCAGTTTTCACCTAGGTATGTGGTCCTTCACTTTTTGATTTTTAACATAATTAAAATTTTCAGTAGCCATTGTGCATTTAAAATCTCAGATATTTTATTTCATGCTGTAGTTAGTTCACACTCTCTAGATAACAGACAAGTGGAATACCTTGCTGTGATAAAATACCTCTTGTGACTCCTCCATGGTTTGAGTCTCCAGCCCAGCTGGCAATCTGCCTCACCCACTACTAATACGGTTCTTGAATGGAGCCCTGGCTCCGTGCTTGGAAATGGAAGTGCCACTGCTCTTTAATGAATGTTACTAGTTTGTACCTACATTTAAAGATACAAAGAGAACTGAAAACGTCAAATGAAATGCTACATATGTGGTAGTTGCTTACTTTCTGTGGCACTATGCTAGAGCAACAGTCCTGGAAAACTATTCCAGAGAGCACAGAGGACTTACTGAAGATACTGTCTTTCAAATATCTCCCCAGCCATTCCCAATACTGTGGTCTCCATGGTGAAATAACATTAAATTATTTTAATAGCAGGGCCTGAAAAATAAATTTTTTCTGAAAATTCATGTCATATCTACCTTTTAATGCAGCAAGCATCAACCCAGAACCGTCATAGGGAAAGAGAAAGAACCAGTGAGCCTTCCAGTCTTCTGCTGGTCCCCACCTATTCCAGGCCTGGCTGGGATGGAAGTAACTTTCCTCTCAGCTGCCAGTATGGTGCTGTGCTTTGACTTGTGACTAAACAGTGTTGATGACACAGCAGTGCTTTGGCTGTGGCTCAAGAGTACTTGTACAGAGTCAAAACTTTACCTGCCTCCCACTCTGCTGCCCCAGTGAGTATGCTGGAAGTGGGCAAGAGGCTGGTAGGACACAATTACAGGTGATCAGGCAGTGTTCTGTACCATATGATGTTGTGTCCAACAATAAAAGCTTAAGGAAAAAAAAAAACAAAAACAAAACAAACAACCAAAAAACAAAAACAGACACAGGGAAGTTGATGGTTAAAGCATTTTCTTTCTAACTAACTGTTATGCATTCTGAAGTCGTGGTTTCCATAAAATTGGTAGACCTCTGTCTCCTCATGGGAAGAAGGAAATAATTTGTTTTTTTCTCTCTCCTTTCACATGCACCTTTTGTTCCCCCTATTGGACCGTTTTGTTTTGGTTTTTTTTTCAATCCATGAATCTTATCACCTGCCTTTTTTTCTGTCTGACATGCAGCAGAAAGGAGTCAGTTCCATTAGATGAGGTCAACCCACCACACCAAATGCTGAGTGGTCCATCTCTGTTACTTAAATATGCATAGAAGCAGACTCTCAAAGGAAATGTTACTCACATAGAAATAGCCAAAACTGAAGACTAGAGGTTCAGAATGAGTAGAGATATTTGCATGCTTTCCCACAAGTAAAATCTAATGTATTTTAAAATATTATAGCTGCTCTAAAATGTTGTAAGCTTACAAACAACCCTTACAGAATGATGGCTGCTATTCTAAAGAACATACTTGTTTAGATCTTTGTTCTTTCATTGTGAACAGACAAAATATTTTCACATAATTTATTATAATAATCACATAATGATTAGTGATAATATATTTACAGAAAATTAGTGCTACGAATTGGATATAATCTGCCACAACTAAAAAAAAATAACCAGCTATGGCTGAAGCTAAAGATAAACAAAAATACACCACACTTCAAAATCAAGAGTATCTGACCTTTTGCACTAAGACACTGAAGTTGTTGCCAGACTATTCAGCCTGAAAATTCTGCACTTTTCCTTCAAGATCAACTTATCAACCCAGAGGAAAGGTAATTAATTACCAGTCATACTATGAAAGTGATGCCTTGAGTGGCTACCTAAAACAGGGGCTAGAAAGAGTAAAGAAATAAAGTAGGTATTTATTAAAGAGGCCCTCAAAGGCACCTTGAGCAGTACAAGAGCCTGGCTGAGGTAACACCCAAGATGGACACCAGGTCACGCGTTTTCACACTTTTATGAGTTTAGTCCACCTGCAAATTGGGGTTAATTGTCCAATTACAGCTTCAAGTTATGAAGTCACATTCTCCCAGTTCTGCTTCCTCAAATTTGCTTTTCTTTACACTGTTTGAGGCCTGAAGCTGCAACAGTGTCCTTGGTTCTGGGGCTGGAAAAGGATTGTTTTGTCCTACCAAACTGTGAAGAGAACCTGCCAACACTTCCTATGAAGTTCAGAGCTACCCACCAATGCAGTACAGAATCTGAAAAATATGAAAGCTAAGCTTAAGGCATCAGATGAGAGAAGAAACTGCAAGGTGTGAAAGTCACCTAGTACTACCCTAGCAATCTGATTAATCCATTTCAACTAGTGCAAATTGTCTATGTTGTTACAGGTAAGATGACTTCATTTGTCCAAGGCTGTGACACTGAATGTCTGCATAGTGTTTGAGGGGGAGGATGACAGACACTCAAGAGAGCAAGAAAGAGAAAGAGAACTGATGGAAGTGAGGATCCTGCTTTTGTGACTAGTGCAAAAATGTGAAAGTGGCATTTGATGTAGAAGAGGAGACAAATGATGTAAGCTTCCTGTGTGTATCTGGTCCATATCTCTCATTCAAGCGCGTTATCTCAAGTTCACCCTGGTGCTATTCAGTGATGGCAGAGTACTTCAAAGCCTTTTTCTGATGGGGATGGGAACTCTAATCTTTCACACTACAATTCCTCTAAAGCCATTTCCACTGAAGAAGCAAATATGAAATGGTGGCATAAAAAGTGAAACCACTGAGAGAATATCTTCCAAATAATATTATGGGTTTCTCCTGGACAAGAAAACACAAGTAGATTTTTATTTGATACAGCATATAACATCTAAGCCGAGACTAAACTAGAATTAAATTTCTTCAGCTTCTGCCTTTTATTCAACATGACATAGGAGACTAAAACTAAAATTAAAAATTAATAATGCATAAATTTATTTTGTTAATGTATGTCTAATAATTGAAATTCACAGCTATCACTACTATCAACTGAAGTTGTCTACACATTAAAGAAGACAAAATTTTTTCTACATAGTGATGAACATTTTAGATTCAGCTTTTAAATTCCACATACTGCATTTTTCAAGAAGAAAAATACCAGTTATTTTGCTGTTCAAGCTCATCAAATTTTTAGTCCTATTCAGCAGAGACAAGTGAAAAGAGAATAACATCACATAAATTAATAATTAATTTTGCTTACTTCTACTATTTACCATTGTAGCTGAAAGTATTCATCATCATAGTATCTGAGCATCTTAGAAATTTCAGTGAATTTTGCATAAGTCCACCAACTTGTAGAGCATTTCTGTTATTCCTGTTTTACATTTTTGGAAGACAATGGACACTGAGGTTGACAGACTGATTTTTCAGAGATGCTTAGCATCTGCTTGTCCTACCCATTTATTTTTTTGCCATTGCAAACCACAGATCTTATTTTTGTTTTGTTTTGTTTATATCTTAAGGACTTTGAAAATGACTTTTTGAAGAACCTTCCTGACTTGAGATAAATGATTTTGCACATTTTTAAAGCTCACTTTGCCAAAATATGGGGTTGGAAAGCATTGAAAGTAGCAGAGACTTTACCTGTTGACGTCCAGCTTGTAGCTGATAGCTGCTGACACAGTCAGAAAGAGGAGGTAAAACATAAAAACATAAAAGCCTTTCACTTTTTTTTTTTTTTTTTTTTTTTTTTTTTTTTTTTTTTCTTTTCTTCTTTGGAAGCACACATTTTCTTGTCGGCTCAGGAAGAAATGTTATGCCATTGAAATGTTCCTTATTTTCAAAATATACTGTATTTCTTTTAAACACCTTTATCACACAATCTTATCCTTATTGTATAACTGACACTTCCAGATACTCCACTAGTGCTCAGTCATCATAACAAAGCTAATAAATTAGGAAGAGATCCACTTCTCCATTGTTTCTCATGAGCTGAGATGTTAATGCAATCTAATGCAAAAGAAGAACAAAGGGGGGAGCTGGAGGAGATGAAAGCCAAGCATTTATTTTCCATTCCTTACCCAAAACTTTCAGTTCTAAGTTCAATACCCATGCAGAAAATGTATCAAAAAATATTCTGATCCTTTTTTTATAGAGACAAGTAATGTTGACTGCATGCAAAGATAATTTTACAGGTTTTTATTTTTTTTCCTAAAGTGCAATTTCAGTAAAACTAAAAATTCTACTGGCACAGTAGAATGCACTGGCAATTCAAGACTTCGATTCTGAAAAAAAATTACACTGCTGTTAAAGCATAAATCTGCAAATCTAATTCCTTCTGGTTTTGTCAGAATTAGCCACAGAAATAGCTTTATTTGAGTAACATATTGCTGTATCATATTGCTTCATAAAGCATCCTGTCACATTGCAAGCAGCTATGCAATTTCTCCTTTTGTCTTATTGTCTACATGGATACAAATACATCAATTTCAAAGGAACTACAGCTATGGTAATGCACAGATTGAAGTATTATTTTTTGTGAACTGAAGGCTTAGAAAAAAATCATACTGTCCTTCTATACACACATTTGGACCACATTTGAAGGTAACATTTAAGTTTGTACAAAAAAACTACGCACACATGTAATCCAGTAATCAAAAGTCAGCGCACACATGTTTTGTACTGACTTTTGATTACTTGAAAAAAGAAAAACTGAAATGATCTGAAAACCACCCAGAGCTAATATGTCTTCCAGAAAGCTAAATGTTTTCTGTTTTAAGATAGCCTGTATGTGATTTTATATCCAGGACTTATTAGTGAAGTATATCTCACCAAAAAGCCTCATATTTTTAAGATTATATTTCCCCAAGAAAAACCACAATCATAAACAATACTTTGATTACAGTTACAGCAATGAAAATATCTAGGAGGTAGAAGTGATTTTTGCTTAAAGGCCTCATCCTAGAAATTTGTATTAGCCACCAAATATTTTATGTGATATAGAAACATACAGAAACATCAGAAGTCTCCTCAAAGTTTTCTGCTGACTTCATAATAGAACTATTTACCTAAGTGATAGTCAATTTGGAATTTATAATGAAGATAACATTAAACAGTGTAAGTAAGTTTAATGTTTTATTCTTTCTGGTTTTGCATATGGAAAGACTACAGGTAAGAGGTAGAACTGAGAAAAATCATGATCCTCCTTGCATAATTGAATATTCAGCAGTATTTTCCTCACCATAGTGAATTACCATTCACACTCATTTAGCCTTACCTTAGAACAGATGCTGAGCATGGAAGTTGCACAAGCTATAAGCTATTGCAAAAACTGCTGTTGTGACATGCAATTGTAACAGATATGAGCCTCAGTCATCAAGTATTCAACTACTTTGAAGACTGAAGTCCTCAATACTGCAAAGCAAGGAAGTCCTACTTTTCATTAGAAACAGTCAACACTTTGAAAAGAATTGGTAAAATTTGAGGAAAAAGTTTTCAATTAATTACTATTTGGTTTGAGCATGCATTTTCATTGTATACCTATAGAAGAAGAAAAGGGTGTATTGTGAAAATGTAAGCCAAAAATTTACTACCAGACAGTGAAACACTTAACATTTACATAAATATGAACGTAAGACTGCAGCACAGCTGTCACACTGGAAAAATCAAGGAAGTGATCCCTAGTTATTCTCCGAATGCCTCACAATATTAAAACCATGATGTGACGTCCTGTCATCTATATCCCATGTACTATTATAAATCTCTAAGAAAGATCAGATAAAGAGCGGAATTATAAAAAGTTGAGAAATTCAGTTTACTTGCATAGTATTGAGGATTTAGTCAAGTATTTCTGTATGGAGGGGAAAAAAATCCCCAGCACATAAATATTGCAAAATGTTTCCTATTCTCAAACAAGTATGACTGTTACAAATGTGGTCCCATGTGATTTCATCTTTGGACTTTGTACTAAAGGCATCCAGATGGTGTAGTAAGAAACTGTTCCAAAAATGTAACTGGCATCCTTGCTGGCAGTGGCAGCTTCCAGCGACTTAAAGTTGTAATTTCCTTATTCAACAAACAGAGAGAGTTTTGTGACAACACTGGAGAAAATGAGAGTCTTTAAGAATTTATGACATGGTAATCTTCACCTTTTCCATCCAGCTGAGAATGTTCCCTTTAGAGCTAGAGAGTAGTTGTTATCACACAGTGCCCTTTTCTTTACCTTCCTCTTTCATGGGAACTGTTTCTAAATCTGTCTGCTCATGGAAAGATATTCCTTCAATCAGGATAAGGGAAAAATGGCCATGATTACACTCCTGGGCATATATCCTTCCTGTTATCACATTTCTTCATTTTAACTTGACTAGGGTCACTATTATTGCCTCATAAAATATGGCAATGGTACCATTATTGCTCCTACTCCAGATATGCTGTAGATGTTGATAGCACAGACAATAATGAGGACATTGATTTTGACACACTAAAATCAATTGAAAATGCTTTCAGGTTAGCTGAGAAGCAAGCATGTAAATTATTACACCAGTTATGGACCACTTTGCAGGCTGGCTGCAAACACTAGAAGGCAACTCACTCCTACCCCTGGGCTTTTAACTTGTCCTTGCTAGCTGAACAGTGTCTTCATCAGTATGACCAAACGAGAAGTTTGAAGTCTCTGTTCAATTTTTGGAGAACTTCAGACCTTTTATGTATAGTTTTTGTAAAACTTATTCACTGTCAGTCTTTTTGCCATGATCAATATGATTGCTATGTTTTGCTTAAAAATATTCTACAACCAATGTTACAGAAACATTGAGTTTATCTCCAAAAGTATCAGGTAGACACTGTCCTGTTCTTGTGCCTATGTGTGACTCATGTCAGTGACATGAGAACAGATCTTACTCTTCTTCCCATGCTCTTTGACATTAAAAATGCTGCCTTGCTACTCAAACTTGCTAATTAGTTTGCCTACAAAATGTTCCAAGACAGAGATTAGTTTGCATTTTTAATATTAAATGTGAATATAAGTAACGTTTATTTAAAGAAAAATAACAAACTTTCTGATCTTGTTTATAATTCATAATGAAGAAAGAGGGCACAGACCCAATCTTCTTCTCTGTGGCACCTTTAAGTAATTGTATTCAATCAACATATCTTGTTTTCTGACCTGGCTAAATTAAAACTGGCTTCCTTCTTATTTCATTAATTGATACTACAATGATTATTTTCCTAATGCTGAATGCCATAATGAGCCTATGGGTGAAAGCCTCTCTGGTTTGCCAAGGACAAACTTTAGAGAAGCAGCAGAAAAAACAGGATGCCTGTGGAATGAGATTCCACAAGGGCTCCAATAGAGCTTAGTCAGAGTACCAGGGACCTGATCAGAGGAGATCCTGTTATGTCCATCTGCTAATTCATGACTGTCTCCACATTTTAAAGATGAGTTTTTCAGAAAGTATTGAAATTGTATTGCAGTTTCACTTGGAGCACATCATATTATTAAGACAAATAAGATTCTATTTGGTAGCGTTTCAGATTTTACCATATAAAATTAGTATAAAAATACCATATTACATATTTTCTGAATATATTCTATCATAATCAACAAATACCTGGCATTTTATCTGTGCTGCACACTCTACCCACTACTGCTTACTGATAGCAAGAAGCAGGGTTATGAGGGACATATCCTATTCTGGTAGCAGACTTGTATATTAAAAACTCCTTTTCTTCAGTAACAGATGGTAATTTGTTTTGTTGTTCTGTAAGGCACAACAATGACACAGATCACTGTTGGCATATCACCATGAGATTTATTGCAGGAGGTTCACATTCTTACTCAGATTATATTAGTGCTTTATTCCATGAGTAATTCCATTGAAACTGATGAAACCACACCTTGGATAAAGTGCTAATATGGCTATAATTTCTTCTATCTGCTCTTTCAGCACTTTAGATTATGAAGTGTACATAACAAAATTAAGAAAAATTGGCAAAATCAAGAGTCACAACAAGTAATAATTAAGGGCTTTTGAAGTAGGTGACAGATTATGCATAATTTGAAAGAAATAAAAGTCACTAACTACTCAGTTGACACATACCAAAATATTTTCTCTAATCAAATGTATCTATTTTGCCTCGAGTCAGATTCAGATTGAATCTTTTGAGAAAATTGAATATATTGGCAGTGAAATAATATTCCTGGCATGCAATATATGTCAACCCTTTTTCTTTAACCAGTGCTATTTGCAATATTCTGTAACTGTTCCTGTACATTCTGGTGCACACCTCAGTGAATGCCTTAGTCTCACTTCACATTAGCTTATACAGGTATTCAATAGAAGTATTACACTCATACAGATTCAGTGAATAAGGAAATTAAATCATAACTATATGCTTTATTTTTCTGACTGAAATAAATAGAACAATTCGGAACATTGAATAAAATAGTCAGGGGTTTCAAGGCAACTGTTTTTTCAAAGTAAATGAGTGGAGTTAGATATTCACATGAAAAAAAATAAATGAAGCAGGTTTTGGTTTGTTCCAGTCACTGCATGGGGTAATTTTTTCATTCTTACAGAGATATATTCTTTTAAAATCAACATATTTGCATCCATCTCAGGCTAAGACAATCACGTGGAATGATGAATCTACCCCAAAAATATTTATCTTCTGATTTTTACTGTTATCTTTGAAGTGCAGTAGTATGATGACAAAAGATTTACTGGTATTGTTAGAAAAAAATTATAAATCAGGAGAGAATATTAAGTGTTCAATTTTGATGGATTAGCTAAGATTAATACTTAGTCATGGAAGACAATAAATGTTGACACATCTATAGGTACATACATGTTAAAAGATACGTTCATTGGGCCTATCAACCATAAAGTCTCTCTGAACTGGATCACTGACAGAATAGGAACTGAAGAAAGGACAAAGAATATTACAGATGAAGACAACTTTTCTGAATACTACTAGGAATGCCCTTATTCCACCAGAAGTAAAAGAGTGCATCTGCTGAATTGTAGGCCTTTTTTTTCCTTCACTTTAATGTGAAATAACTAGTAGTTTTGGAATTCAAATGGTGAAAAAATTTACCAAAAGTCAGCAAAACTGGCCTGAGCAGACTTTTTGAATGGATCCCTGTAAGCTGCGATTATCTCAAATACAAATTTCTGGAATTTAAAAATGCCTCACATGTACCAAGTGTATGTTCAACAGTGCTATTTATACACCATTAAGTACTATGTAAGTAATCTGGAAATTATTAGCATAAATGGATTTATTTCCTAAACTGAAACAGCATTTAAAATGTCAGTGTCTGATTTTATAGAAACTAGGTAGCTCAAGACACATGTCTCCATAGACTGTGGTTTCAGGTTTGATTTAGTGACTCTCTAATCAAATAACTCACTTTTATGTAGAAGCTGTGTCTCAAAGCCTGATACACTCAGTTCCACTTGAAAGCATTCTATCATTCTTCATCACACAGTGTAGAGGCTGGCACGTGTGCCCTCAGAAAGTCAATCCCAAACAATCTGGAAGGGCCTTTTTAAAGTAAACCCTTTAGTTAAAAACAAACCAACAAAAACACAACACCAATCTTGCCAAGAGTACCAACACCACAAATGCTACAGTAACTGTATTTCAGGTAAGCAAATAATTTGTTTCCCTAAAAAAGAAATCTTCCCTTCTATTTAATTTCTGAGTTCTCTTCTGCTTTCCCTTTCATTCCTACAACCACCATAATTATGATTTTTCTTCAGGGTCCAAATAACTTCTAAATCTTAACACTAAGATTTGCCTCTGACAGATTTTTATTTTCTAGTTATTTGCTTCCTTGGCAAACATCTCACTTCCTAGATGAAACAGCTTCCTTGAATGTATAAACTGAATGATCTCTCAGCCCTCAAATAGCTTTTCTCATATCTTACCTTTTATTTTTTTTCCAGTGCTGACCCATCTCCAGCCAAATTCTTTAAAACAATATCAAATTCAGCTATCAAACCAGAAAAAAGGACAGAATTTGTTCAACATTGTGTATTAGTTCAGGTATCACAGGTGATCAGATTCCTTCTAAGGAACTATTAAATGTTTTACTTAGGGCAGAATGTAAGATTTAACATAATAATTTTTAATATAATAGCAAAAATCAATTAGTGAAAATCATGCAAATGGACAGATTTAAAGATGTAAAACATCTACAGTGAAATTTTTAAGAGCAAGAGACAAGTAAGTATTTCTAGATCCAAATACAAATGAAATTCAGAGGTGTTTGATTATCCTAAGCCATGGCTGGATCAAAAGTTTCCAGGTGCATAACTTTTATTACAACTGTAAAAATACTCTTTCTAGTGACAGTGATTTTATTTCAACATACCAAAATCCCTATTTCCAATTTTTTGCAGCTCAGACTCCATATTAGTATTTCAATAGACTTTCCAGTCACACTCTACAAATACATTGCAGCCTAACCTTAGGGACACAGCCTGTGTGACAAAGACACAAAGTATTCCAAGTACACTCTAATGAGGCTTCTAATTCAGACTCATATAGAGATGTGTTAAATTGGACAGTCAGGATTTCACCCATGCTGACAATAGGACAATTTTTCAAGAAGATATTATACAGAACAATGGCAGAATATGATTTAAAACATACAGTAATTGTAGCAGGTCTAGGACATTCTGTACTAAAATATAATATGCGTGTTGAGCCTAACAATTGGTTTTTTTCTGCAGAATACTGTGAATGTTCTGAAAGTAGCATTAAATATTGATCCGCTTCAGAGTATGAGCATCCAATCCTTCCATATTTTTGGGTTTGCTGCTGTGCATTCTTTCAGGAGTTCAGCAGTTTATTAAGAGAGCTATTACTTTTACCAGACCAGGCTTAGGAATACACAATCCTTCTCAGAAATCAATTTTTAAAAAATTTTCACAGCTTATTACAGATAAAATAACAAACATGCAGTTTATTCTATTATTCTAAGTCTTAAAAATGAAAAATGTCCTTACAATGAGAGAACATCCTTCGATCTATTCCAATAAAAGTTTGATTAATTGTCATCTTCAAGCAACAGGATGCTTTGAAAAATACTCCAAATACTTTAAATGTTCTGCAAGAAACAACATACAGCAGAATAGCCAAAGATAACTCAAACTCAATTACTTACTAACATTTCATTTTTAATCAAAATTTTATTGATGGATTGTGTACTGGGCATTCAGAGAATTTGCGTAAAATGCTTTTGTCTGAGAACATTTATGCAAGCAAAACACTTGGTGCTCAGATAAAGCAAGCACAGAGGATAAATACACAAAATAAAAATTAATTACTTTTCAAGGTATTGGAGCAGTGTTACAAGCTTTGCAATTGCTGAATTCTGTCACTTTTTCAACTGAAGTAGCATCTGATTAATATTTATTTACAAAGTGACTGGAATACCCCATATTTTATATTGACACAACCCCAACTATAAATACACTTAATTTTGTTAAGAAATTTGCAGGCCCATTCATATGATAAGGTAAGGGTTGTTGCTCCCAGGTCTACAGACGTGGAAAATCAATGAAAATCTTGGACAGTTCAATTTCCAGGCTTCGCACATTCCATTTAATGCTGGAGTTTTATTGGCAGAAATCTGTTTGCTATATCGGGTGCACCAACTCTCTGTAACAGAATTCTCCTTCAGCCCAAGTCTGACTGTCTTGTGTATGTTCTCCATTTACCTTTCTGGCATGGGCAAAGTGGGTGTTTTGTTACCCAGAAGAAGTCCAACCAACCATTACAGGTATGGAAAAAGCATTTGGTGGGCAATGTTTTAAATGTGTGAAGACAGATCTGTTTCTGGTACCATGAAGGCCAGCCTTTGCCTGAGTCAGTAGTTTTGAGAGGTATTTTCTTTTCAGAGGTAGTAAGTTTTTATATTGTGTATGTGGATTCAACAGCACACAATTTGTATCAATAGGTCAAATTTCAGACAATTTGGGTGACAGAAAACACAAAGACTTCACTGAAATGTCTAACATTCCACATAGAATAAAAAAATTCTAAATCAAATTAAATATTTGATCACACATATTACAGTGAAAATTAAACCAGAGAATTTTAAAATAGCATTTACAGAAGGACATTTTTTACCTTTAACTCTTCTTTATTATTGCCTGATTTTTTTAATTATTGTCATTATCATGGAGTTGATAAGACACTTGATATTTGTAGTGATCCACAAATTTCAGTGTGACTGAGAAATGCATTGCAGAAACAAAAGGACCAGCTCTTGCAAGGCTTAGAGGGCAGCAGTGAACCTGTTTGAATTAATCAAGCTACAAGAGGAAATGAAAAGTTAGCAGATCATCTATACTGAAGTATCTCATGCTCTAGTTGGATGACCATGGAATATTTTTTATTCATGCTGACAACTCACGGATCTAACACAGTAAATGAAAGCACCTGAAATTGCTCTAGCTTCAAAAAGCTCAAAATGATGGTCAAACCCATTCCAAATTAAAACTTCCAGAACTCTAATCAGGCTCAGCTTCTCTCTAAATTTTGCTAATAATCTTCTCACCAAGGAATTGTAGTTATTACTTTAATGAGGTAGCTGCTAAATTAATGATGTGAGAGACATATAATTAAAGAGAAAATTGTATGTAATCACATATTTTGTTTCAAATACAGCCATTAATAAAATCTGGTCCTCTTTATACAGTCAAATATATTTTTACATTTTCCTGAGGAAGACAAGAATCTTTTCAAAATTCCAGTGGTTATATACATACATAACTGTGTTTTAAAATGTAAGAAATTTTCCCCAAAGTAGATTTTTTAGGGGCTTGATTTGTTTGTTGGCTTTTTTTTCAGTACACAGGAAGTTCTTCTTCACTTACATATGTCTCATGAAAACTCCAGCAAAATCTCCCAACTCTATTAATTTTCACTTCTTACAGTAAAGCATTTTGTTTTCAACAGCACAGTGCTGTATACATTTTAATTATGAATAAGCCTGACACTGTCCAGGCAATAAACTTAGCAGCTCAACAAATCTGAGCAATACCTTGAATTAACACAAGTTAATATGAAAGAGCAAAATATCCTCAGTTGGGTTAGCTCTTGCCTGTTTGGGACTAGACCAGCAATCAAAGTACATATGGTGCTCAATCATGTTTCTTCTTGTGGCAAACTAAAACTGACTTAACAGAGTTGATACAAGCACTACTGACTTAGAACCCAAAAAAATCTGACTGCAAAGAATCTGATCACAGCTGCAGTGTATTTTTGAGATTTAATCTCAAAAGACTTTTGAATCCAAGGCGAAATCATCCCTGAAAAGGCATCTGGAAACTAGAAAGCAGAAGTTTCATATATTTTTTAAATCACCTGTCATGGTTTTGCTAAAGATGGCAACTAAGACTGCAAAGCCCCTCACTCACTGTCCCCTTCACCCCCAAATGGGATGGGGGAGAGAATTAGAAGGCTGCAAGTGAGAAAATTGACATTAAAACAGCTTAATAATTAAAAATTAACATTATTTGAAAAAATGGGAAAAAAAGGAAAAAATATTGAAGACAAGAAAATAA
>JAHXMQ010000807.1:68441456-68466524 GCA_020466415.1 Ammodramus savannarum pratensis
AATACACTTGTATTAATCCTTGTTTGTTTTTTGCTTTTTTTTTTTTTTTTTAACAGTAGGAGAAGACAGTTATACAATTCTGACACTTAAAATTTATAAAATTGGTGCAGCTCTGACAGAAGTTGATGACTCATACATGATTCATCTTGTTACAGCACACTTTCTCAGTCCAGAGCTCATAACAGAAGCATATTGTGTGTGGCGTTTCGAATCCTCATTCAGCCAGGCTTAATTGATACCTGAGAAACAGCAGGGCACCTTAAAATCGCTATAGTAGCTGATGCCTCTGATGCCAATGTATGATATCTACAACTTCCATAACACTCAGCGGCTTTGACACAGTGACACAGACCTGACTTTAAAGGACTGCTGTGGGCTTTGATAACTCAAAGAACAAAAGGATTGCTAGTCTGAAGGAGAGAAAATTCAGATGTTTTCTTAATATCTTCATAGCATAAATAATGATAAATTGAAGAAGCTATGAGTTGATGTAATCAACACCATGCAGTAGGAAAACAAGGAAATAAAGCTAGGCTCCATATTACAATGCCCATGATGAATATTCTGACAAAACCTATCACTAATTGTATTCTCTAAGCTGAGGTGTAATAAACTAATAAGCTTATTATATTAGAAAAAAAAGTTGTGAAGGCTGAACATCTGTATGCAATAATGAACATAATTTAACTGGAAGCAAAGACAAAGGAAATACCAACTGTTACACTGAAAATTGCTGAGATTCACTCTTGATTTACTAACAGCTGGAATCTCTAATTATCTTAATATAATGAGGCACTTTAATCTTCACTAAAGTATGTTTCAAAAATCTATCTACAGATTTTTCTTCATCAGAAAAATGCAGTTAAACATAATCTGTCAACAGTGTGTACAATCTGATTAAATTCTGTTCTTGGCTCCAGCCACTTACTTTCACCTGTTGAGGTGACCTAAATCTTAAGGATACCCACACTCCTCATTTTGAGTATGCATTCTGTAATGATATCCCCTATTAAGACTGGAATAATTGTCTGTATACTTACAGTTCATATACTGAAGGGTTTTGCTTGACACAAGAATTTCCTTTTCAGAAGGCTTTTCTCTGATATTAGTGTTTTGTATAACAATAGATCCAAACAGACCTTGGTACTTCAATTTAAGAAATAAGCAGAAACAAAAATTACATTGGGAAATAAAAAAACCAAAACAGAATGAAAGCCAAGATGGAATCCAGAGGAGAAATGGGTTTAAGTTCTAATATTCTTTGTGTCTGAAAATTTGGAGGTCATAATCCTAGATCTTTGAAATGCATTATTAAAAGATGAAAGAGCTGAATGTTCCTATTAGTTTATTTTCTCTACATTTAAATATCTTTGTTATCTTTTTTGAGCTAATTTTGAAGTTATGCTTACTTTAGCTGTCACTACTAGGATTTCCTTTAAAAACAATGGTTTTATAAAGCAAAAGTGGCTAAACTAGTTTTGGAAGACATTTTATAAAACTGTTTGAAAAGTCATTTAGGGGTTATATGATTCAATCCCATCTTCATTTTTGCTAATTCCTTTAGAGAACTTTTAAGAGCAGGAGGCTCCAACTTCTTCTTAAAAAATCAATCTCAAAAAGACCACACAGATCCAGATGCTGACTAATTAATATAGTTTGTTATTTAACTGGTTTAATAATGATGTCAGGCTAATAAAGACTATATCTCTTTCTAGAACTAATTTTTTTTATAAGTCAGTGCTATATTTTCTACCCTAGCTTGGTAGCAAGGAAACTAATAAACTCCTGTTTAAAAATACTATTAGTCATTTATCTGCTCTACCTCTAAGTTCTGTTAGAAAGTAAATACCATTCCAGTTCTGCTGACTTGTGAGTGTTCATGCTATCAACTTTTTCCATATCCTTCTCAATTTCAGACTTATCCTCTGCTGAGCCATCTGCTATGATGAGTTCTAGCATGTGAATTGCTGTCATTCTTTCATAGTGTAACCTCTTGAACAATTTTAGCTTTTCTGTACAGGTCTTGCCTTCTCTAATCACTCTTTAACAACCTGACAACCCGATCTGCAACTAAATGAGCAGACTTGCTAATTTATTCTTTTTTATTTTCCTGTCTGAAGAAGATATTGCTGTTTATGGCTGTTGATTCCTATGTCAATTGCCTTTCAAAATATTTTGGATTAATTTAATATATTTTTTGCCAAGGTTCATCACATTTTCTACTTTCCTTCAGAAAAAGTTTTCTTCAGCTTTTTATCAATATGAGACATTTTCTTGTGTTTAAAGATTTTTCTTGTCTTTTGGCTAAAACATCTTTTTTTTAATCATCAGTGCTGCACTTTTTGGAAGGTATACTTCAATAATGGCCACAAAACAGATAAGGATTTAATCCCCTTAGCTTTTCTCATCAGTTTCTTCCTTTAAAGTGTTTATTTTTACACAGGCTACTTTTCAATGAACCTACTAGCTTTTGTAAGTCCTGTGAGGATGTTAAATATGATGATGATTATTGTTAAACAGTTACTCCTCATCAATAAAATCTTTACCCAGGCCCTGAACACTGCTTAGCACCTAATCACAAATCACACCTCCTCTTACAGCTCCCTATACAGCTGTTTTATGGAAAAAATAATCAGCAAATTTAAAACTTTTTCCACTGTATCGCATCCTAGTGTTATGTTTGCCACATGTATAGAGCAGAGGAAGAGGGAAAGGGAGAAAGTGGAGTGTCCCACCATGCTTTAATTTTTCTTTCTGCCTCTTTATGTGTCCTGGCATATGGTGATAAATGACTGTCTGAAGAGTCACTGCAGAATCTGCATTACTTGGTAGGATGGTTATTTTATTTGATTTGATTCTAGCTCTCTTTAGCTTACACCACTAAATTGTGACCAAAATGTCTTACTGTGAATTATTTTTTGTAGTTAAGTGTGGATATGACAGACTATGGTCCTTCCAGAGGTCTGCTGTTAAAGAGTATGTCAGAGACATCATGTATGGCTAGACATTCCATCTTGCTTCTTTGTCACATTTCTCTCTCAAAAATACGTGACACAAAAAGTAAATGTCAAACAGAGAACAAAACAGATATTTTCATATATTGAATGTGGCAAGGGTTCTGCCCAAGACATGTTACATAATATTAATGGTGACACTATGGTTTTTAATATCAAGAAGGAAAATTGAAGTTAGCTTTTGAGCTGTAATATTTGAGAAAAAAACAAACCATGAAACCTGGCAGTAGAGACTTTATTATTAATGTCTTTTTCTCTTTTTGATTACTTTACTTATTACTTTAGGGCTATTTTTGTGGATGACAGTCATCAGCTGTTACTTCTGCAAATCACAGTCTGTCATGGTCTTTTTCTTTGCATTTCTTACATGCCTCCAATTTTCCAAGCAGCTGAGCAGAAAAAAAGTGGCATAGTTCTCTGCTATTGTTCTTTAAGGCTTCAAGGTAGGCTTTGGCTGAAATTCTTTGGAAATAAGCTTAATTTTGAGTTCTATTCTTCAAGCTTTTAACCAGAAGTTACAATTACATTAAAAACCTAGGTGTTTTAAACTTTTAGAGTACAGTGTAGTATACTTTCCCCTTGAACAGCAAAAGCCATTTCTTCCCTGTAAAGTGAAAGGATATTTATTTCAAGAAATGCAAAATCTTTTTCAGAATTATCAGTACTTTTAGGGAAAGATGCAGGGTATGATGCAATTGGACAAGAAGGTGATAATATAGTTCAGCTATTCAATTCTTATTATGTAAGTGTCAGAGTGACAAAAAGGTAATATTAGTTTCTATTTTTACCTGTAATGTTATATTTCAAAAGTCTATACTCTGTTTTGAATTTCCATTCTAGTTAGAGTGAAATTTACTTTTCAGAAAATAGGAATTTTGTAAATTAAAGCACTGAAGGGGAAAAAAAATATTAATTTTTAGATGGAAATTGCAGGTATTCAAATTTTTCTCCTTTGAATACATATATTTAGGGAGGGATACTAGACCACTGTACCATTCTGTGACATACATCAATACTAAATGTGGAGTGACACTTTACAGCAGTGGTAACACAAGGCTAATTACCATGCCAGCCATTTGCTTGGTCTTATTGAATGGTGTTGATTCCATTTGGTGATGCTTCATGGTGAAATATTACCCAGAAGAGCAGGAAAAGATTTCTGTTTTCTTCCTCCATCTATTCAGAGACTTGAATTGGCTACACATCAAAGACAGCATTTTCATCATTCCCACTTAGATCTGAACTAACCACACTGTAGTTTCCCAAAATTTCAGATTATAGCATGTTTATTCCAATATATGGTAATTTTAATTTTCACAAAATTATATACCTGAACAGGTCTTCTCACGTTGTAGGATTGCCCCAATTATCAGAAGTTTGGCCAAGTTATTAGAAGTTTACTTCATAAAGAAACTTCCCGATAGGAACTTGACTTGGAATGTGGACAAAACAAAATCATTATATTCTAATTAAAATGCCATTTTTAGCAAATGAAACCACTTCTGTATTTATTTCTACAATTCTTTTCTGAGAACCTTCGTTGGCAGATGAACACTGAATCCAAAAACATTCTTTTGCATTTTATTTCTGCTATACTGTTCTGGAATTCATCTTAACATAAGTTTTCCTCTATATATGTAAGACTACAGTTGCTTGAATATAGCCTTATTTTTTATCAGCGTAGAAAACCTTTTTTCATATTTAAGTTTTGGAGATAATACTGCAGTTGTGAAAATTTGAATTGTTTCATATACAGCTCACTTCCCAAGCAGACTACACAAAAAGGAACAATACATGCCTACATGTACAATGAATAAATGAATCATGTATGTTTTGCTTTAGGATAGCATGTACTGAACACACCAGTTTCCTTATTTTCCTTCTCTTCCACCTGAAAGCATTAAACACCTCTAATACCCTCAGTGTGTGGACAAATGTCATCACACAGAACCCAGTTATTCTATTAGCTTTTCTCAGCAATTTCAAATTGTTCATCTGGAAAACTTTTTTCATAAAGGAAATATTTTTTTAGCATTGATTTGATAGAAATGTTGCTTCTAATACTATTTATTTCAGATTCAAACCCCAGACGTTAGAACAAAGACGTGATGATTAATTAAGATACTGAACACTCAGCTCAGTCTGTGTCTTCAGGATTACAGCAGACTCAAATTTATAGCAGGCAGGCTCACAAGCTTAAGATACAAAAATTTCTTGATGCTGATTTCCACTGAAGTGGTAATTCTTTCCCATTTTAATTAGCAGGTAATATCCTATGGATTAATTGATCTTCCCATGTATATCCTTCTTTTCTTCTTTCCCTAGTATCCTTTCTTGTCTCATTGTGCAGGAATATTTACCAAGTACCTATTCACTACTACCTATTCTGCCATATTCTCCACAAGTATCAACAGGAACAAAGAGCCAGATGCCAGAGTGCGAAGAGAAACAGCAGAAGATGAAGAACCAGTGATTTTTAGAGGTAGCACATGCATACACATGCATGTGCTGGTTTTGAGTGGGGTAGAGCTAACCAGTGGCTGGTATGGGGCTGTGTTTTGTGCTGAGCTCAGGGTTGATAATACAGAGATGTTTTTGTTGTTGCTGGGCAGGGCTTACACAGAGCCAAGGCCTTTTCTGCTTTTTGCACTGCCCTGCTGGTGAGGAGCTTTTGGGTGTTTAGGAGGTGGGAGAGGACACAGACAGAACAGGTGACCCAAGCTGACCAAGGGGATGTTCCAGACCATACAAACTCATGCTCAGTATATAAAGTGGGGGGAAGTAGGAGGAATGTGGGGATGTTTGGAGTGGTGCTATTTGTCTTTCCAAATCCCCATTACACACAATGGGTCCCTGCTCTCCTGGAGGTGGTTGAATATTTACCTGCTCTTGGGAATAGGTGAATTTCTCGCTTTGCCGTGCTTGTGTGCATGACTTTTGCTTTCCCTCTTAAACTTACCTCTTTATATTAGCCCTTGAGTTCTCCAGCTTTACCCTTCTGATCTCTTTTCAATCCTGCTGCTAAGGCAGTGAGTGGGTCTTGGCTGCTGGCTGCGGTTAAACCGCAACAAGGCATTACACCCCAAAGATCCCAAGAAAACAGCAGATTTCAGTTTAATCCTTTCTGTGCTTACCTACAGTAAAGTATAATTCTGCATGGTTCAAACCACTGTGCTGTTAGATTCCATTGTGTTTGCAACTGCATGGTTCTTCCCTGATATCTGGTTGTCCTACTTCAAAATGATATATCCTTATGTCAGAATATCGGGGAGAATTCTTTCAGAAACACAGAATCCAAACAGAAATAGGGAAGAGTGTAATGGTAAACAAAATCAGTCACTTAGAAGAAGTAGTTCTAAAATACTCAGCACACATAACATCTTGTCCTTCTTCATCTGAAGAAGAAGATACCTTGCAGGAAAAGGTATCCTGAGAACTGGAACTGAATTTTAAACAAAGTGCTATGTGTTAAAAATGTAACACCTATCACCAAGGTGAGCAGGAAAGAAGCCACTTTATATGTAAATTTCTGTGCTACTCATGAAATCAAAAGTCTGGTTTACACTCAGCAATATAATTGTGCTGTGCACAGGAAGACACACAGACAGCCATGACTACATCTTAATGGCATATATACATTTGTAGAAACTCATAAAAGAAAGTTAGAAAGATACCTGGAGCTGCTGGGTGATGTTTTTTTTTGTTTGACAGGCTAATATGCAATGCTCTTAGTAGAAACTGAGCACCATTACTGAAAACAAACAAAAAAATCTGCAGTTCCCTTTACACACAGTAAATCTGAAGGAAAACAGTGCACTTTGGCAGCACCCAAAACTTACATATGCCTTCAGGAAATGCAAGTACAGACATGTTTTTTGCTTGGTTTTGTTTTGTTGAAATCAATTATGTGATTAAAAAAAAAACATATTGTATGATCACACTGCTGTAGTTAAGATTATGTCAGCACTTTATCTGTGAAAATATTTTCAAGGGACTTAAACTTGCCTAAAAAATTACTCAGAACTTCAATTTGTCATATTAAAAACTTGTTCTGCATAAAAACACTCTTTTATGATTAAGAAATCTCTTGCATTTAAAATAAGGTTTTAAAAACCCCTTTTATTAAGTCTAAAGGACAAATATAAATATTACTCATTGGCACGTTTCTGTTTTATACATTTTCTTGCCAAACTTCAGCTACATTGTTTATTTTCAAAAAAACCCCTGATTTTTCCAAAAGAGTGCAGTTTTCAATATAGACCAGTCAGACTTCCTCTTAAGTGAGTCAGTAACAGTAACTTCAAAGTGAATATGTGGAATGAAAACATATGATTTACTTGCTTTCTGGTAAAAAAAATCACCTAAGTGAACCAGAAGGAAAAGTAATGCTCACAGATTTTTTTTTTCTCCTTTTTTATTCTGATTGACTCCATCTTAAAATTATCCTATGGTACAACACTGAAGGCAGAATCAAGCCCAAGTCATTACCAAAAATGCTACCCTGTCCCATTAAAAGAAAAGAACCACCAAAACCCCACAGCTGCATAATGAAATACCAACACTACTGCTGTTTGTTTGACAAGTGACTGTCCTCAAAGGAACTCTTCATCCTTAGAATTGTTACTTTTAACTGTTGCATCCTCTTCATTCTCCCATTCTATTTCATGAGGAAATCTAATATCTATTTTCCAACACTTAACAGCAAGGAACAATTGCTGTCAATTGCAATTTGTCCTATGCATAGCCCTGTGCCAATAAAGCTGGACACAACACTCAGCTCAGTGACAAAGATTTCTATTTAAATTTAATAAAATGATGCCAAACTCTGAGTAGTCTTTCAGAAGCCATGCTTAAAGAATACACTTCACAATCCGGGGTGTTCAATTTATAAGCTCCCAACCATGTGTAGTCTGTACAAAATTGTTCATTTATCCTGAGATGCCAAATGATTCTGGAGGACAGCAGTAAGGTGCATATAATGACAGGAAAACTGCTCTGACAGCAAGGTAGGGCTGATTTAACAGGGAAGTCAAATGTGGGCACTGTAAAATTAATGAAAAAATGACAAAACTTTTCATAGTAATTATGAAATCAAGACTTTAAAAAATCTTTAAGATTAATTTCTTTAGGAAATAAAGCCATACACTACAGATATTTGAAAAATTGAACTTTATTAGAAGAGCAGTTTTTCTGGAAAGCAGTTTAAAAGTGGATTACTAGCCAAAAATAACTACCGTAGAAATATGTCAAAGAAAAGCAGGAATCACATTGAAGTAATCCAGCCAGGACACTGCTGTAAAGAAATCAGTTAATTAGTGTTCTGGCAATTTGAAGAAACATGTGTCTCATCAAATTTGCAGTAGCAAAAATTCAGTTGAAGAAATCATATTTCAGAGTGCACATACTGTCTTTCTCAGAAGTAAAAATGTTAGAACAGTTAGGATGCAAAAATATACTTTTTGGAGATTATGGAACTTCAGTGAGCTGTAGCTATCACAGACCAGGATTCAGTTATATAAACCTTGGGTGAAGCTGGAAATGTGCCTGGTCTATTGAATTTCAGGATGCAGTCATTTACTAACATAGGGTTCACAAAAAGATGGGTTAGGATTTTGGCTGGGGTCTCTTGTGCAGGTGTGAAGTTTTGAGATAATTTACTCTAAATTCAAACTTACTACCAAATGCAAGGACACCTGTTATTGTTTAACTTCCCTACAGTTCAGGTCATAATCACCATTTTCAGGCTGGTTTGTTTGTTTGTTTGTTGCCTTGTTTACATTCAACAGTTACAAACAAAGGTTGTGATGACAGATTTCTCCTGTGATTTTAAAAGTGTTATATACCTAAACCAGATAATTTAATTTAAACTGAATTTGGAAACAATTCAGAAGTTAGGAAAGTTGAATGATGTAGCACATATGCCTTTAAAAAAACATTAATTTTCAGAAAAAAATTGTTTTTTATCAAAAATAGCAGACAGAAAATTTGCTACTTAAATGCACTTTTCAAACAGGCAGATGAAATATTGACTATGGACTTCCATATATACACAAATACATTGCTCAGTGTTAAATAGATGTTTGAAATTGGTGATTAAAAATATTTATCCAAGATTCTGTACTGCTAGTTTAGCTGGCTGGTGGCATTGATGAGTGGTCTATGGAGCATTTAGAGGTTTACAGGCAGTAACTGAGGGGGTCAATTTACTTTTCTTCCAGAAAGATACAGGAAGACAAAGGTCAACGTTCTTCTTAAGAGACATGATAGCTAGGTGTTCATTTGGATAGATTCTTATATTATTGAAATAGACATATGTTGTGACATTCCTACATTGTTAGATTTCTAAAAATAAACAAGTTAGCGTTCCTTATAAACTGTATTTCTGGAACTGCTTTCCTTTGAAACGAACGTTTAACAATGAGATAAATTCCAGGGTAAAAATAAACCCCCCTTGTCTCAAAACTTCTGTTGGAGTAGTATTTCAATACTGCTTCAAACAATTCTATGTCTACATCTGACTGAATATTACAGTTAAATAACTGTTTAGGTAATCTTTAAGAGTAGTGTGATCCAGCCAAGCTGAAACAAGTAATTGCCATGCAATTTTCTTAGTCTTTGGGCAGTTGTATTTAAAGCTTTGCATTTAAAGTGAGGGTTTTTTAATAGTTTTGTTTATCTGTTTTCCCTCTCTCTTCACATAATCTCTGCTTGAATTTTTCTTCCGGAATGCCCATGCTTTGGCCCTGTGTCTTTTGCAGCATCTAGATAGTGTTGTAGAAAAGGTTGACCTTTTAGGCCAACCAGTCATCACTTCCCAGTTCCATCTTCTGTGAATAAAAACCCCAGAGCTAATGTACAGAATTTCCTTTTATTATGACTGTCACAGAATTCATATGTTCCATTGTTCTGAAGGAGTGGGAGAAGATTACCAGATTGTGGAAAAATGCTGAATGTCACAACATAAGTTTATATGCTCCTTTTAATTTTTCAGCAAGTCGTACTCCTTAAACTTTAGCTATACCTCTACAGCTGACTACTGGCTAAAAAACAGGCAAATACTTAAACAGGATATTCTTTTCCTTACACAGTTTTCCACAGAAAACCAAAATATATGGGGTTCGTCATCTTGTGCAGGATGATTTCAAAAAGAGGACATAATACATCTTCAAAAATTCAGCTTTGCAAGCAGGCTATCTGCAAATTAAGTCAACATCACCAGATGTCATATTTGCGGTCTCCTATTTCCCTGAGAAAATCATGTGGAGTATAGTTGAGAAAGCCATTAACTTAGTAAATTATAGAGATTTGTGCATTTTCAAGTAAATTGCTTAGTGCAAAAAGGTAAAATAAGTAATTTGGCTTACAAAATAAGGATTAAAACCACTATCGAGCCAAATAGCCTTTTCTCCATAATTTATTGTTGATGAGCACCGAAAGATTACTGGGGAGGAAAATCACTCAATAAAGCTTAAACATTATCTGATTATTATTTGATTGTTTAAGAAAAGTCAAATATGGTGCAGAAGAGTTTTTTGTAATTGGATTTTTTTTCTAAAAGCATCTGATGTTTTGAATGTGAACTGGTTGCAACTCTAAAAAATCAATTACAGAAATTATCCCTAGATTATAAATTAACATATTATTAGTGCACAATTAAAATACAGAAGGGAAACAAGTTTATCCATGAAGTACCTCTGAATCTTTCAACTGATGAAAATTACTATAGATACTTGAAACATTTCTTAGGTTGATTAATTGTGTTTGCAATCCATCAGGAAAGATACAATCCCAAAGTATATAACCATCTACTTAGTGAAACTTTTTTAAAACTTGGCTGAGGCCTCCATAAAGTTTTAGTTGTTCATTTTCAGAAAAAAATGTTACAGACTATGTTTCTAAGGAATGTAGCTGCAATCTTCACTAAACTCTGACACACAAAAAAAGAGAAATGATCATACAGACTAATTTTATGTATCCTAGTGTTTATATTTCCACTTGCAAGCATCTCTCCTAAAACATCAATCATGTGATAAATCATAGTATTGCGGTTCAATTTGTTGATTATATACAAGAATCATTAGCCAGGTTTACTTTAATATTATGACAATTACATAGCAGACATTTAAGGAGATATGAGGGTTTATGTGTCTAAGGAGCTACCCATTATGATTATGTTATTATGATTTCATTTTACGCATTGCAAAAACCATTTTCAATCAAACTGTGGAAAATATTATAGAAATAATTAACTTTCTTTCAGTTTATTTTTTTCCTATGTGGAATCCAAACATAAATACTTACACTTAAAAGTTTATACATACAGCATATTTTACATAGGGCTGTAGAGAACAGTAGGACTGTTCAAACATGTATAATGAGCTTCATATGTAGCATATGGTGAGCTTAGTCTTACCTACCAATATGCAAAGGGGAAAGGGATGTACAGTGGAAAGAAAAATTATTAGCATGCAAAAATATTTCACGTTACATAACTTTTATTACAAATAAGGACACTTAACTAAAATTAAGGACACTTAGAGTGCAAGAGCTGTCCTTCCCCATGCAGAGGAAATCAAACAAGGCAGGCAGGAAACTGAAATGGCTGAGCAAGAATCTGCTGCTCAAACTGAGAAGTAAGAAAGAAAGATTTGTCAGTGGAAGCAGGGACAGGTTACCTGTGGGAAGTACAAGAATACAGTTTGGATGTGTAGGAATGGGGTCAGGGAAGCCAAGACACAGAGAGAATGGAACTTGGCAATGGATATGAAGAATAACAAGAAGGGATTCTATAAGCACATGGGTAAGAAAAGAAAGGCCCGCCAAATTGGCCTGATGGAATCAACCCAGGCCAGGCGATGAAGAGACCGAGAGCAGCCCTGCTGAGTACTCAGGGGTGCTGGTGGATGAAAATTGGACATGACCCAGCAATGTGGACTCATAGCTGAGAAAGGCAAACACATCCTGTACTGCACCAAAAGCGGCGTGGGCAGCAGGGTGAGGGAGGGGATTCTGCCCCTGTACTCTGCTCTGGTGAGAGCCCACTTGCAGTGCAGCATCCAGATCTAAGGACCCCAGCGCAGGAATGACATCAGCCTGTCAGAGCAGGTCCATATGAGGGCCCACCAAAGTGATTATATGAATGGAGTTCATGTCCTACCAAGAAAGGCTGAGAAAACTGATTTTTCAACCTGGAAAAGAGAAGGTTTTGGAGTGACCTAATATCCAATATCCAATATGACACCTCATGCACATGAATCAAATTACTGTTGTAGTTCTATGTTTCACATCCTAGCCTCTCTCCTTTTTCAGCAAAGGATAGATTTTTTTGTGAAACATCCAACTCTGTTTTGATGGGCAATATATTGAATTACTTTTCCCCAAGTTGAGTCTGCTTTGTCCCATCAAAACAACTGGCCAGTGATGTCCCTGTTCTCATCTCAAGCAATAATCTTTTCCATTTCCCTGGTCCCCCTTAGAGGAGGGCAACTGAGAGAGCAACCGATTGTGGTCTTGCAGATGGCCAAGGTCGCCCTCCCTCTATTAACAAAGTCGGCTCTCAGTGGTAGAGGGAAGCAATATTTTTTCGTGCTAGAGTATGACAGTCCATTTTCATAATCTGGGCTATCAAAAAAAATCACAAGATAAATGTTGTAATACTATGTAATTTGAAAAACCTTTTTTCTCTCCAATACTAAGCTAAGTTTTAGAATGTGCAATAATTCAAAGCTGATGTATAACATAGTTCATTCACACCTGTGTGAGGTGAGGTTGTTAATAAGGCAATATTGCTAATGGCTCTGAAATCCTGAAATCTTTCAAGTGTTCTCAACATTAGCAAGCAATTTCCAGATTTCTAGGGAATTTACCTACCGTAACAGAACCACTTTCGTTTTTATAAACCATTTCTTCAGTAAAAAATTTTCAGGTGATATTTACTCAGACAACTAATATGCTATAAAATTAGAGTAAAATAATTACAGAATAGATGAGTGATGTATTTGAAGGGCCATATTCTGACATTCTCAGTCTATGAACTAGATAATTTAATCTTAATTATACACTCTAATTCCACTTCAGTAATTAAGAAACCTCGTCACCATGCATTTTGGGGTCTGCTATTTTCAGGATTACCTTTATTGCTAGTCTTGGTTGACAGTGCACTTTCATAGGGGCAATTAAAAACTTCTAAAACTGAAACAGATAATTGAAGACAATTGCATAATGTTAAAGATGTACTCTAATTAGAACTATCAAAATATCTGAAGGAGTAAACGCATCTGCAAATCTGAGGGCTTTGCAAGGAAATTGCAGGGAATAGGTTATGGAAAACAATCCCATAAACACAGCACTGAGAAGCGCTGGCCTTAGACTGAACTCAAATCAACAATTCTGGCAAAGCAGCAGATTTCTCTGATAACAGGCAATTTGAAAGCCAATTAACATATGAATTGCAAGCAGGACATGCAGTAAAATTTCAGTGTGCTATTGAAAAATAATAAAAATAGAAAACATTGCAATAAAATCTAAAATGGGAAGGAGGTGGTGTTCTGCTAGTCTAGTGATGATCCTGGTATACAGAGGGTGAGACAGAGTTTTCCCTATTGTTAAGGCCTGAAAGGCTAACCTGACATCAAGGACAAGGTAGGAATCTATTAACTAATAGGTGTGGGAAGAGCCAAGAATAGGAATGTGTCTAAACTCTGCCACCTCCATCTGGAGTGGCCTTAATATAACTCCTGCTTAGGGGCCCCTAGAGTAAAAATGAAAATGTGTTTAGGCCTGGTGAAAAAGTGAGAGTATCCAAGGGGAGTCATGTTACTTGCAGTTGCATTAATGTTGCTCTGTGAATGTGAGATGGCTGAAGAGTAACTCCACACATGTGAGAAGGCAAATATTCACATCTGAGTGCCCAGGCTTAACACTTAGAAGATGGGGCATGTATTTTGAGATCAAACATGACAATTCAAGTGGCTGTAATTGCAGGGCTCAATCCAACTGGAGGTGTAGACACTGAGATTCCTCACCATATAGGCAATCAAGAGCTTTTAGTTCAATTATATGTAATGTCATTTCCACTGTGGTATCAGGCAAATGCTTTAGTAAACTTTTTCTCAGAGTAGAAGAGCCTGTAACTGAGGGATTAGTTCAGGCTGCTGTGCTATACTTCGCAAGGGTTGATTTAATAGTGTACTTTGCTTATGTTAGCAAATATTATATCAATACATATCATATATCATTACTTATAAGGCACAATCTGGCCTGAAAAAAATGCCTTTTTAATATCCAACACATTTTTGATTCAAAATAGCTCTTGCTTGTTATACCAGAAACATAAAAGAACATCAAGTTCTTTCTGCCATCTTTATTGTTGTGCTTTCTACCATGCTGTGGTAAGATAGCACCACATTGTACTGTTTTTCATGAGAAGAGATAGTACCCATGATTAAAGCCCTGCGGTAATACTACACTGCTAGTTTTAGGCACAAGTCAGATATACAATAATTGCTATTTATGTTTGTGTTTATGTGAATGAATAAAACAGATATACAGACTAAATCTCATGGCTTTGTTTAGGAACAGTGGTTTCATACAAAAGTAATGAGGATTGCATTTCAATATGTGATACTTGTATGACAGACTATAGTAGGTAACAAAACACTTACTATTCTTTTGAAATTTTCTTTTCAATGTGCATAGGCATGGCACTGTGATTTTTTTCATTATACAATGACAGAAGATCAACATTTTGCTATAGGACTACAAATGTTATCAGTTCTTCAAGCAAATATGAAACGTATTACCATCATTTTAAAGTGCATAATATTTGCTTTATGCATGAATAGAGAGGTAGTTATCAGTAAAATCAATGTAATTTATTTTTGCTTCTCTTTTCAGATAGATGGTTTATTGATTAATCAATTTGCTCATAGGCAAGAATTTCCAAGATAATGTCTCAGAATAAGGGTAAGGAGATCTAGAAAATCAACCATTTAGTTCATGATGTTGTAAGACTGGGACCACATTTATATGCTATGGTTTTGATATTACAAGTTGTGAGGTAAATTTCAAGATGAATGTCTAAATAAGCTGGTTTGGGTACTGACAGTAACATAACTCTCAAGCAGAAAAGATCTGCTTCAGATTTCTTTACATATAACTTTGATACTAGATTTTCTAAGGGTGTCTATTTTACAGGTAGATTTTTGTAAGAGCAGTAATGAGGGATGCAGGACTCCAGGCAGCTCCCCAAAATGCAGTTTATTACATCCAAGAGATTACAGCAGTCCAGGGTCATGGGCAACAGAGCCTATGCCTACAGCTGTCAGCTCCAGCTGCAGGAAGGCCTGGAGACCCTTTGGTTTTGGTTACATTGCATTATATACTTTTCTTTGCTGAGCATCTTAATACAGTAGAACTAATCTATACTTTAACTTTTATTTATCGCCTATTATAACTACTATAATTACCACATTCATGTTACTACTCTCCAATCACTAAAAAGATAGTCCATTACAGTTTAAGCTAGAAGTTGTTTTTCAGTTTTCTTGCAGTGGAAAATTTTGAGACCTTTTTTCTGCTTACGACATTGGCAGACTTGTTTACCTGTGCTATCCTTCTGCTTAGTAATAACATTTTCTTGTTTGAGGTAAGTTTATCTTTTGCTCTAAGTCATAAAAACCCCTTCTAACTAACATACCCTTTGCCTCCTTAGCTAGCCAGTAAGACTGGCTAAGCGATTATTTTCCTCTGTATCAAAACTTGCTTCCATCTCTATTCCTTCATTAGACTCTACATTTAAAAATCTTTCTGCTAAGCATACATATCTGTGAGACTTCCTTGTCAAACTTTCATCCTTCCTAACAGAATTTGCTACATAAACTCATCTGGGGATCAATTTTTCAAAGTATTTTCATTAAGTGATTGACTTCCCATTTACTCTGAGTTGGAAGGTACCAGTACAAACCTTTTATGTAGGTACTAAACTGCTTTTGAAACTGGTCTGCATGAGACACTGACACACCTTGACCATCTTGTTCTTAAATACTCATTTTTAGATTAAATTTCTTCATTAATTATATTCACAATTATTTTTCAAAGGCTGTAGACTTTCTTGGTGAAAGAACAGCCCTTACATTTCTTCTGATGAAGGTCAGCATAGAAAAGCATTTTTGATGTAGGACTTATTGGCGCAAAAGTCACTGAATGGGGTCAGAAAGTCTGTAGGTAATGCCATTGGCTAGACACCATTCTCATTGAGTTTTTGAGACATTTTTCTGTACTTAATTTACCCACTTTTACTGGAAACTTTAAAAGTAATCCCAGCTCAAGGCTAGCTGCCAAATAGATTGAAAACTGAGCCTATATTACGGCACCGTTTTTGTAGACTGATTCCTCTTCTGCTTCTGCTTCTGTACATCCACCTCTATATTAAATAGTCCTGAATAGCTGCTAAATTTCTAGTGTCTCTTATACATGCTGCTCTCCTAGATATCATATCCTCTGTGTAAGCCCAGTCTTTTTTTTATTAAAGACATCTTATAATAACCTCCTTCCTCACAGAGAACCACTGAATCACTCTCTATGACAAATTCTTTATGAAACAAGATGCAAGTTTCTACATGATTCATTTGGAGTCTACTTGTTCTCAATACTTCCAAAGCTGTATATAGAGACTTATTTCACCAAATAACATTTCTTTGGCAGTCCCTGATAAATACAGTGTGGGTTTACTTTCTCCCATACCAATATAACATTGAATATTTTCATTTAACCCTCTAGAGTGAAGCACGAGTGACAAGACATGACTACAGGTTCTCCTCTTTGTTGGATTTTTAATAATTTCAAGTCTGTCACTACTCAGCGAGGTTGAATTTTCACAAATGTCAATTAGTTACCCTGAAACACTAATATTTCACCTCTAGAACTTCATCTTCTAGCTAAACGTCCATACAGGATGGTACAGAATCCTACTGGTCAAATTCTTAACACTTCCTAATGTAACAAAAAGGGGAGGTAGTTATAGGGATGTAGCTTTTTTTGCCAATACATCCAGAGAAATCATTTAGGTCCTAAAGCTGGAAAGTTAAAATATAAGATGAAAGTGTTATTATACAGAGAAGGGGCCTGATCTGGTGGGGAATTGCATCACCACTTGTCCTCCTAATTGGCGTTTTTTATCATTTATGCTAATTATGCTAATTTCCTAAAACCTATAAAAATGTACTCACCCCTGGGGTAGTGTGCTTTTGTGGACATCTTTCCATAGCTGCTCATGAAGGCCTTCAAATAAAGATCCCTGTTTATATAGCCTCCTTACTAAAATTATCTCGAGTTTCATTTCTAGGCTGGGCAAAAGGCCCAACAAAAAAAAATGGGTTCCAGAATGATGCAACGAAGCAGCAGACTTGGTGCACAGTCAGTGTGCACTTAATTCAGCTCCTGGACCTGGAACTGAACAGCAAAGTAATGGAAACCTAGAATAATTTAGATTAGAAAAAACTTTTATTATAATTGGTTTCAACAATGTCTAAATAGACTAAAGCATGAGCTAATGAAATGTAACACAATCTATGCCTTCATGTCCTGATAGAGTTTAATGTACTTCAGCTGAGAAATAAACTGCTTGTGAACTTCAGCGGAGGTAGAGGACTCCTTAAATTCCGTCTTCAATAGTTTCTGATACATATATATATAAAAATATACATATATACATATGTACACACATATATACACACACAAATATACACACACATATATATACATATATGTGTGTGTGTATATATATATATATATATGTATCTTAGAATGGACTTCAGCAAAAATACTAAAATGTCAATGTTATGATTCAAATTGAAACTACCTAAGGTACTGACCACTTAGGATGGGTGTACACCGCAAACTAGAAAGGTTTTTTTTTATAAACAAAATTACTTTTACTGTTACAGCAGGTTCTCAGCAGACAAGTAAATTTGATCCTATCCTAAAAGATACCACATAATCAAATTCAAGAATGACAGCAACATGTTGCATATTAGACTCAATAGTAAGGCTGAAATCTCTGAACTGCTAGACCTCAGAAGAAAACATCTGTAAACTTGGCCTTTCTCTCAAGTGGTTGCTATCAGGCTGTCATATGAATCCTAGTTGGACCTTTATTTTGACTTAATATATGCTTTTTTTGCTAGACAGATTTCATGTAAATGTTCTATGTTAAATTCTGCTCTTTTTCTCTAAGCTTCTACTCTTCTCATACTGCTGAGTTATATGCAGTTATTCCATCTGTAGATTTGTAAATTTACTTTCTGCTGTATCAGATCAATGTATTTAATGATTTGTAGCACAAACATTTGCCTACCTCTTCCCCAGCCTTGCTGTAGCCAAGCATTGCTGGCCTATGCTGCTTTCTGCACCCAGTTCCCTTAGGAACTCTCTCCAACTGCAGCACTAAGCATCCCTTGATGAAGTTGTTCCCTTCCCCAAGACCTTTTCTCTCCTCTCCCTTTATTATGCCCCTGAGTTTTCAATTTTCTCAGCAACTCCATTACTGGCTTCAGGTAACAGAGAATAGGCCATCACCTGCTGTCTCCCAGTGCAAGCCTTACTTTGCCTTGGACATCCTCTGATTTACCACACCTAGACTGGGTCTTGCTACACCAGTCTCACAGCAGGGCCCAGGGAAGAAAAGAGGAAATACACTTGGCAAAATGTCACCAGACTGGATAATTTATCATTTTAGCAAATTTACCATTAAAATGGGAAAACACAGGCAAAAGTAGGTTGAATGGCTACTGGGTCTCTTTGCCATAAAACAGCCCCAACAGCCAATAAAAACTACAAGGATGTAATCCTGTCTCAGATCCATTGGGCTGATTGCCACAGTGTTTGGTCCAGTAGCTGAGCTGGACTGACAGTCAGTTAGAAGAAGGATGAAGCTATTTAAGTGGTTTAATGAGCCAGGAAGAGTCAACAACTGCCAGAAGCATCTTTAATTTTCAGATCAGCAGCTATGTTTACATGGTGTGGAGGAGCCAGAGTGAAATAAGGCTCAGCCCTCCTACTGCCACTGGACCAGGTGGTTCATTGCCAGTGTACACGTAGCCATGCCTGCTGTAGTTTTGCCAGTTTTGGTATCTGGAGTTCTGTGTCTCTTCTGCCTGACATGCAATAAACGTTCTCAGGAAAAAGACATGGAAGGGAGAATTCAGAGCACCAAGTACTCAGGTGCATGAATTCTTATTCTTTCCATGCTGTATGTCTTGCAAACATTGTCCTTGTGCCCACTCCTACATGCACGCCCAACTTCCCTCATGCGCAGTTGTGCTTTGGTTATCCAGACAGAAATCTGACAGCAGATTGAGGAATGCTGCTGGGACATGGAAAGTTCCTATCTTCAAGTGTCTCAGCTATGACTAGGATTCTGCTGTTGCTGGTTGGATCTGTTGCCTTCCCAAGAGTCGGGTTTGTCTGAGGCAATGAAGTTCAAGTTGGGATGCCATCAAGTTCAGGGACATGGACCAGATCTCGCCAAAACTGATCCAAATGAAGTCCTGGAAACAGAAAAGACAGACTTACAAATGCTCTGGAATGGAGATAGCATAAAAGGAAATGCAACTGAAGAAAAAAAATGAAAATTGGGACATTTAACAGCTACAAGAAAATGGACAGGTATTCCATCAGGTGCAGTGCAAAGGACCTGAAGAGGCCAAAACTAACTTCACAGGTGTTGCAAAAGCAGGGGAAAAAATCAAGGAGGAACACACAACTTGGAGGGGTAGATAGGAGGGACATGGAATGGATACTTAAAAAAAAAAAGAAAAAAAAAATCTTCCCCAAAGTCAAAGCCGTCAAGAGGCATGCCATATGCCATCAAATGCAGGGACATGCACCAAAGCTTGCCCAAATCGATCTCCCTTGAAGGCCAAAACAGAAAAGAAGGACTCAGGAACACTCTGGAATGGAGATACCATCAAGGGAAATAAAATTGAAGGAGAAAAAGTAAAAATTGGGGAAATTTAATGACTACAAGAATATGGACAGGGGTTACATCAGGTACAGTGCAAATGACCAAAAGAGGCCAAAACTAACCTCATGGATGTTGCAAAAGCAGGGGAAATAATCAAGGAGGAAGACACAACTTTGAGGGGACAATATGAGAGACATGTCATGTATACTGAAAGAAAAAAACATCTTGGCCGAAGTGAAAGCCATCAAAAGGAAGACTACATACTTTGTAATTATAACCTGTATAATATAATCTGTATCAGTGATCTGATGTCTTTTGCTGATACAAGGTCAGATCACATTTTTTAAAAAAATACTAGTTCAGGATAGGAATGGGCCAGCTTTGTTTGCAGTTAGTAACACTAGTAGAATCTCAGACCTAGGGGGAGCTGCCTAAGACGAAAAATATCAGAATATGTCTGTCTTCAAAAACATCTTCTCAGGACAGCTAAGCTGTTCTGTCACATTTCTATCACATTCAATCAAGAACACAGGCAATATAGGATTTGGTAACTGCCTCCTGCCAGTACAGAGAACACACAACTTCATTTTATTTATTTTCTTAATCCATCTCCTCTGTCCCTACATAGCTCTGATCTGTAAAAAATGCCAAAACATGCTTGGATATTGAGAATCTTTCGTCTTGTATCTTTACTTAGTTTTCCTGCTTCTCAAGGGATCAATAGGCATTAACTTGATTATTCCTAAGAGTAGAATAGTTGAAGGTCTTTGAGATAGAATAACCATGAAAGCACATTTTTGGGAAGATACCACGAAAACACCAAATGTCTTAGAAATATGTTTGGAAGGGCAAGTAAACAATTCATTCGGCAGGTAAACATTGGCAGTATGAGCATTAAGTCCTGAACATGGCCTTTCTGCACCTTCCTAGCTGCTGCTGGAGGGAAAATCAGATGAATAGCACATGATGTGAATTCAAGGTGGTGAGAACATGAACACTGAGTGCATATAACATGGTAATGTCGAGGAAGAAAATTGTGTCCATTTTTTGACCTTGTAAATGTATAGAGCAGAGACATAAGTTCAGTTCATCTCACATTAAAGGAGAGATTAGGATGCAAATACAATGGGCTTCTGTTTTTCAAACAATTTGCCACATCTAGCTTACACTTAATTTTTTTTTTTTCTCGTGCCATATTTCTGCTGACAGCATAGTTCAAAAGCATGCATTCTTTGCAGTTTTTCCAAGTGAAAGATATACTTTTAATAGGGTCTGGAATAAAGTATTATCATGTTTTTAAAATATATAAGGAATCTTAATTTCAAGAGGCTTCAAAACTTTTCTGAAGTATATATTTTTGTCTGCTACACACCCTAGAGAAAATGCAATTTATCTTGTTATGACTTGTGCTATACTTTGTTCTACTAGTGACAATGCTGGTAATGCTGGTGGTAACCATTACGTATTCTGTTTAAAATGACATGAGTATTATGTTTCAATCAAAATGAAGATTAATCACCAGAAAGAGTAACCAGTTAATTCAACTTTATTTTAAATAACATTCGATTATGTCATAATCCGTTTTGTTCCGATACACCTAGAAAAGCACATTATTTTACCCCTAATTTTATATTCCCCAATTGCCTGTTTAAATTAAAGTGAATGATGGATTTAGAGTCTAATTATAATAAATTCCATAAGACAGCATACATATGCTGTTCATACAGATAGAGCATTGAGAGCTGAATCTCTTCTGCTGATACAATTAATTGTACGAGAAATGTTTTCTTGTTAGATTGTTTAACCAGTGAAATATTTCCTTCCTAATAACAGAGCAGGAAAAGGAAAAGGAAGTTCTGGGAAGGGAAGTTCTGGGAAGGGAAGTTCTGGGAAGTTCTGGGTAGTTCTGGGAAGGGAAGGGAAGGGAAGTTCTGGGAAGTTCTGGGAAGGGAAGTTCTGGGAAGTTCTGGGAAGTTCTGGGAAGTTCTGGGAAGTTCTGGGAAGGGAAGTTCTGGGAAGGGAAGGGAAGGGAAGGGAAGTTCTGGGAAGGGAAGTTCTGGGAAGGGAAGTTCTGGGAAGTTCTGGGAAGGGAAGGGAAGTTCTGGGAAGTTCTGGGAAGGGAAGGGAAGGGAAGGGAAGGGAAGGGAAGGGAAGGGAAGGGAAAAGCTAAGCTGCAGTAACGGGATGTGTCATATGCTGCAGGTTTACGTAATCTCATTTGGATTTGTGATCACAGTAAGAGCAAAGGACATGAAAAGTTATATTTACTTGTACAAGGATGAAGTATTTTATATGGAATTAATATGATTTTTTTTTTCCTACCTTGCGAAAACACATCCCAGAGATAGACTAAACTTTTTTGTGTTAGGGTTTTTGGACTTCTTTTTTTTTTTTTTTAATGAATCTAGAAAGCAAAGAACAAAGGTTTGTAATGACAAGGTCTTTTAGGTCTTTTAAACCTGCCTCTTTTAAACTGTACCACAGGCAGGAAGTAAGATGTTTCTGGCAACAGAAAAAGTTAGAGCCAATGATAAAGGGAAACATTAATTATCTAATACCTCTTAGAAAAGAACACAGACACAATGTCTTACAGAATTTAGAGAATACAATGGGGATAATGTTAAATGGGAGGGAGTTTAGGAAACAACTTTCTCCAGCCTCAATTGCAACTGACAGTAGGCATCTGAGGATTAGAAGGTGTAAGCTACTAGTGATGGTCACAGGAGGTTTAGCTTCAAAATTGTTAAGAAAAAGAAAGGAGGAAAGGCCCTGAAATAAGAAGGTAATTTTGGGGGCTTTTTAAGATTTGTTTTATTTTTGGGGGGGGAGGGAGTTTGCTTGTTTTTTGATTTTGTGTTGCTTTTGTTTTTGTTTTTTTTTTTCCAGAAGTTTCCACCCATTTTGGGATTGGATGAATGACATAGTGAGATTTGACTTACCATTGAAAAATATCCTACCAAATAAGTCACAGTTATTGAGAATAAATGAAAATTCCTAGAAATGGAGAAACAGCATAAAATATTATGGTTGAAGGTATTTAAATATATTTGGTACAATTGAAAGGGCCTTGACCACTTAATAAAATAACCAAAATGATATCTGAATCAAAGTCATTACCTTTGAGATCTTGAAGAAGTGAGAAGCCTCATAGGACTGAGGAAGGGCAAGCCATTACATTCCTCTAGGAAAGGGAAGACTTGAGAAACCACTGACCAGTCACAGTACTTTCAGTATGTGCAAAGATACTGGGAGAAGTTATTAAACAGCCAATTTATAACCACTCTACAGGAAAATAAAAAGGCGATGAAAAACAGCCAACACAGCTCTCTCAAGAGAAAATCGTGTCAAAACAATTTAATTTCCTCCTTTGACACAGTAACTTTCATTATAATGGATAAGAAGGAAGTAGAAGATGAGATCGCTTTACTTTAATAAAGCTTTTTACGCAGTGCCACATGAGACCTCGTAAGGAAGCCAGAAAAATACAGCCCTCTTGGCCCAGCCTGAACAAAAGATTTAAATAATATTGAGGATGTACAATACATGCTAACATAAGGGATGAAAACATTGCATAATACAGTATAAAAGCAAAAATTTGGCCTTGGCCTTCCTGAGCTCAACCACTAAACCATTTTCTGTTTATGTCCTCTGATTTAAGTGAAGGTGTTTGTTTATTGCACGTTCTGAACTGAGGCTGAACTGAATCTGTGGTTAGAAAATGCATTTTACTTGTAATTACAGGGAGGCTGAGATTAATTTTTGAAGTATCATAAAAAATAATACCTAAATATTTTGTATTAATTGTTTAGCAAAATGACTCACTCATAACTTCAGCCAAAATTGGCAACAGAATTCATCCAGAATAAGGTAAAATCCAGTCTGAACTTGCTATGTCACTAATGGCATCATAAAAGTCACAATTTGAAGGGCCCAATGTGACATGGTAACAGGTTACTGTGATCACCCCAGTGGCCAAACATCAATGTAACTTCAGAATGTCAGTCTGAAAGGGAAGATTTCTCCACTGGCACATGTAATAAGCGGATCCTTATGAATATCAAAAAACTCTAGAACACTGGCTTCCACCAGAAAAATTAATACCATATGATTTTAAAGGTTTTAAAATTATTTTATGGCAGTAGAATAATTGATGTAAGTAGTGATCTAACATGTATGCTGCAACAGCCTTCTGGGTTATAGTGTAAATTATTATTACAGCAACTGATAATAGCAATTTTGATCAACAGTCATAGGGGGCAGAACTTGACAAGCCTTAGCCTCTTCCAAAAAAACAGGCCAACAAATGTACCTGATAAGTTAATAGTTACAGGAACATAAGTCAAATATATTTATTTAACAAGAAGAAAGCAAAGACACTAGTGCTCTCCTGAACAGGCTAAGAAGCAGAGTTTAGTGTCATAAATAGAAGACAGTCAGCCAGGAGGAAGAGAATCAGAACGTGTGAAGAGCTACAAATATCAGACATTTTAGAATGTGATATTCTGTCCTTATCAATGAAATTCTGAAACCTAAAACTTTACACAAGTAAGACACTGGTTTTACATACATCTAACAAAATTGCAGTTCTGCCCAACCCCCTGGCTTTTCATAATTTGTGATTATTTATTTTGTTATGTATTGATTTTCTAATTTCTAATAAAGTTTGCTGTTAATACAAAGCCTAAGTGTTTGAAAGGCAAATAACTTCATTAAAATTTGGTTAGGAAAAGAGAACCCTTAACCATACAAACAGTATGTATGCCTATATTTATACATGTATATATGTATACATATGATCTACATAAACAACCTGGATACAGGACTTGAAAGGATATTAAGTAAGTTTGCATATGATATAAAATTGGGAGGATCTGTTGATTCTCTTCAAGGCAAGGGGGGATCTGCAGAGACACCTAAATAAATTAGACACAAGAGCACTCACCAAGCATATGAGGTTTAACAAGGGAAAGTGCAGGATTCTGAAGGTGCCGGATTCTGTCCCCCTAGGATGGGACAACCCTGGATGTACAGACAGACTGGAGAATTAGAGGCTGGAAAGCAGTGCCATGGAAAGGGACCTGGGGGTCCTGG
>JAHXMQ010000807.1:68466624-68581908 GCA_020466415.1 Ammodramus savannarum pratensis
GTTGGGTACTGGAACAGGCTCCCCAGGGAAGTGGTCACAGCATGAAGCCTGGTAGATTTTAAGACTCAAGCATTTAAAGAATGGTTTCAGAAACATGGTGTGATTCTTGGGTGCCTTGTTCAGGGCCGGGAGTTGGACTTTGATAATCTTAGTGAGTCCCTTCCAACTCAGAATATTCTGTCATACTGTGATTCTGTGATATGTGTACATATACATACATGTACGTATAAATGGTAAATAAATATATGCATATGTACACAGACTTCTGCATATACATACATATATAGACCTCACAATCCTAAGTTTTAGACTAACTTGAATAACTTAGGTTACCAAAGAAAGGACAGCACTGGAATCATGTCTTGAAAAATAACACTACTGTGGTTCAAACACTGTTAAAAGCAAGTTTTGGAGTTAAATTCTGTAGATAACCTTTTGTTAGAGGATGCACTTGACTAGAACTTTACAAAGTATAAGGAAAAGTACTGGAGCAGGTGTGGAAGGGAAATGTCAGAGGGTATCCATTAATTACATGCATACAATAAACCAGTAAAAGACATGCAAAAAGATAAAGGACAAGGGCTATGCCTTTACAAGCGCTGAAGAAAAAAATAGAGTGGAACCACTCATGATGTCCAGTCCTTGAAGAAAGCACAGCCACTCAACATCTCTCTGTTTTCTAAAATCATGCTGTTCTCCAGTATTTTTCAGTGCAATAAAAGAAGTTCAACAGCCTAGATAAAAACCACTATAAGATGAGTGCACAACAGGTCTTATTAGCTAACACATACTTAAAATGCACTCAGGCTGTGGGAACATATGATGTGAGATCCTTGCAAAGGCTTGAGGTGAACCCAGTTCACATCACTGCTTTCATGAATGATTCAGACAACAGAGTGTGAAATGCTCTTTGACATTTTGCAGATATCACCAAAACAGGAAGAATAAACACTTTCAAAGACAGATCTGAATCAGCTGGTCAAAATCACTCTTGACTTCAATTTACTAAGATCAAGTTAACAAAAAAGAAAAGCAATATAATATAAACAAGAAGGTAAATTAAGATTGAGAGACACAAAAAATAGAAAATATTTGTCTGTAGATTTAAAGGACTGTAAATCACATCAGTGATATAATTTTAAATAAAGGAAAGAAAAATAAAAAGGCAAATATAAAGCTGAGTTATAGGATGTACTTCACCTTACAAGTAATGAAATTATTCCATTCTTGTCGGTTTTTCTAACACCACATTTTCTTTAGTATATAGCGGTACTTTTTATGAAAAACACATAAAAGAATAGCTGAGGAGAGGAAAAAGCATAGAAGAATGACAAAATAGAAAATGCTGTGAGATACAAAAGGTAACTGGTTCTGTTTGCTTTTCTAAAAAAATAAAAAATAGAAGAATGAAGATATATATATCTTCCAAAATGCTTAGATGATTGTAGCAAAACTGCTCTGAGTCAATTAGAGCTTTGAAGTATAGCTGTCTAGATTTTTTTCCTTAGTCCAATTTCTCAAATCAGCCAACAGTTAAGAGAATGTGCTCCATTGACTGTTAGAAAGAAATAGCTGGGACTGGTCCTCACCATAGCACAAGAATATCAAAAAGGAATTTTGCAGAATCTGCAGCAGGAAAGAAATATTAGGAAACTGATTCTGAAGAGACAGGCATTAGAACACGCTTGGATGGTAAAACTTTAGACACATGGAAGTAGTGTATTGTTTCAGACTTCTTCAGTTCTACATGTCTATGATTTTTAAGGCTAGAACTGAGTAGCAGGCCTGCTTTTTATTGTAATTTAATTGTATTTAAAAGACTGAGAAGAATACAATTGATAGATTTCTAGCACATGAAATAAGATTTTTGAGGGAACAGTTAAGATGCTGTAAGAGCCTCATAACTAGAGAAAGGCTTCAAAAAGTGCTTCGTCATTTTGTTTGCCTGTTCACTCTTGAACTCCTGAAAACTACATGCAGGATGGACTGTGAGTAGCCCACCTTGAGGCCCATAAAAAGGGAAGAGAAACTGGTGCAAAACGTGGAGGGGAAAGTGAGGGGCAGAATCCTCGACCTTGCCTTCCCTCGTTCCCCCCTCTACCCCCTGTTTTGAGACACCCTGAGGCCCTCGGGTTCCAACATTGCCTGCCTGGAGAGAACCCCCAGTCCTGCAGCCCCATGGTCACAGTGAGCTGTGGAACCCCTACCCTGCTCCTGCATCCCGCAGTGAGGGCACCATGAACAGACCAAGGTTTGGCCACAGCCATTGTGTGCTGCACCTGCATCCCAGGGGATGGGCTGCTGCATCCCAGCCAAACTGCTCCTGAGATCAGAGGAGGCACGTGAGATGCTTCAAACTGCAAAAAAGGAGAAAAGGGCAAAAACTGCTTCTCTCCCTCCTTCCCCTGTCAGTACTAACAAAGGTAGCACAATGTGGTGGTGACCTATCCTGTGCTTTTTAAAGTAACCTTAGCTTTTTCTAATTTTTCTCTACTTCTGTCTTGCTTTCTCTTTGCCTCTTTTAGTATTAAATAAAAATATGTCAGTTTTTTTGCATCAACATTAAATCTTGTTTGGTTTTTAACTCATTTTTGGGGGGAGTATTTAGAACCTTCAAAGTTCTTTCTGTTTTATTTACAGATAGTGAGTTCTCTTTACTCCTCTGTGATGAAACCAGTTTGTAACAGATGCCATGTACTTTACTGTGCTCAAAATAATTCCTGTGCAGAACAAACTTGTGTCAATAGGTTTAAGTAAAAAAGTCCATAATTCTCTTCATGCATTATCATTTTTTATACACCTGTGCTTGTGTGAAAGACTGTGCATGGGGCAAATGTGTTCTGCAGAGACCTGTAAATCTTGCTATGAAGGAAGTTTGAATGGGAATGCATAGGCTTTTAAGTACCTGAAGAAACAACAAAACAAAAAATTGGCATGTATTGAGAATCAGGACATGCCTGACCACGATGGGCTGGTGAGCACTGAAGCAGGTATGTTTGCAACAAGACTACAGTACAGATGACTTCTCAGTAGATCTACTCTATTACAGAAGATGGATGGAAATCTTGCAAGTATGATTCCTCTTCTTGTCATTTCAACTGAAAAATATTTTAACCACATGGAATGGAAAATAAGGCACTGGGCACCAACCTTCCTTTAAGATTTATAGGGAGTGAAGTGGGGGATATAAGACCTTGGGGATGAAATATCAGGCTATACAAAGTGTTGACTCATAAGAAACAGACAATATTTTAGCCAAAAATCAGTTCATTGTTATTGATGACTCAAGACCAGTCAAGATGAAATTAAGAGATGACTCAATAGCTGGCAAACTGATCTTCTGCATCACCACAAGTAATAGTAATCCAACTGATTGAACATACAACTCTTGGTACTAGTATAAAAGAATGAGTAAGTAGAACACATGAGGAAATGGGTGTGAATGACTGAAAACATTTTTCTTTGAAACAAAATATCTGTTTCAAAAGTTCTTGCTCTGAGTTTTCTTACATTTAATTCTTACATGACTTCTGGAACTCTAATTCAGGATAAGGTCAGAATGAATCATAGAATAATAACCTGTGTTGGAAGAGACCATCTAGTTCCAAACGTCCTGAGCTGCATGCAGCCCTTGTGGTGGAGTCTCACCAGAGCAGAGGGGCAGAATCCCCTCCCTTGCCCTGCTGGCCACATTGCTTTGGATGCAGCCCAGGACATGCTTGGTTTCTGAGCTGCAAGTGCACATGGCTGTGTCATGTCCAGCCTCTCATTTCCCAGCAGCCCCAAGTCCTTCTCACCAGGGCTGTTCTCCATCTGTTCATCTCCCAGCCCATGTTAATACTGGGAGTTTTCTTGACTCAAGCAAACTTGTTAAATTTTATGAAGTTTCCATGAGCACAGTTTTCAAGTTCACCCCAGGTCCCTCTTGATAGCAGGAATGTCAACAGCCCCACTCAGCTCGGTGTCATCTGCAAGTTTGCTGAGAATTCACTTGACCCCATTTCTATGTCATTGATGAAGACATTAATCAATACTGATCCCAACACAGATCCCTGAGGAGCACCACTTGTCACAGGTCTCCATCTGGATGCAGAGCCATTGATGACTACCTTCTGGATGTAACCATCCAACCAAGTCCTTATCCATCAAACAGTCCACCCATCAAATCCATCTCTCTGCAATTTACAAAGAAGGATGTTGTGGGGACCATGCCAAAGCCCTTACAGAAATCTAGACAGATGAAATCTCTATCATAGGAGGCCACTAAGTTGGTCAGTCAAGATTAGCCCTTGGTGAAGCCATGCTGGCTGTCTTGAATCACCTCCCTGTCCTGCACATTCCTTAGGATAGCATCCTGTCCTGCACATTCCTTAGGATAACATCCTCACCTTCCTGTCCTGCACATTCCTTAGGATAGCATCTTTTCCATTATCTTCCCAGGCACAGAAGCGAAACAGACAGGTTGGCAGTTCCCTCCCTTCTACCCTTTTTAAAGATGAGTGCAATGTTTCACTTTTTCCAGTCACCTGGGACTTTACCTGACTGCCACAACTTTTCAAAAACCACGGACAATGGCTTGACATGTACATCAGCCAGTTCCTTCAGGACTCTGGGATGTACCTGATCTAGGTCCCATGGAGGTATGTGCAATCGTACTGTCCAGGTCATGAGCCTGGTATTCAGTTATAGTGCGAAGCATTCTGCTCCCCTGTCCTTATCTCGTCTCCACTCACTCAATGAGTATGGAAGAAGAGATGTCCATTGAAGACTGAGGCAAAATATAATTGTTGAATATCTCAGTCTTTTTATCTATAGTTACTAGTTTGACAGATGTTTATTGTGGGGGCACCTTCTTTGACCTTCCTTTTCTACTTGACATACCTGTAGAAGCCTTCCTTGTTCATTAGTTTTTCCCTTGCCAGATTTAGCTCAAACTTTTTTTTTCCATCCATGCTTCATGCCTACAAAACCAGACTGCATCCTATACTCTCCCCAGTGTACCTGTCCTTTCTTTCACTACCTGTGCAATTGCTTCTTGTCCTTTACTTTGACCATCAGGCACCAACTCAGACGTGCTGGTCTCTTGCCTTCCTTGCCTGCTTTCTTACACCTGGGCATAGCAGCTCTTGCGCTCTATGGACAATTTCCTTAAAAATCTGCCAGCTCTGTTCTGTTCCTTTGCCTCTGGTGGCAGCTTCCTAGGATGTCCTATTGACTGTCTCCTTGAAAAGCTGCAAGTTTGCTTTTCTATAGCTGAGTGGCCTGACTTTACTCTCCATCAGACCCATATCCCTCATGACTGTGAACTCCATCAGCAGATGACATTGCATCCCAAGCTGTCTCCAGTCCTAATATCCCCAGTTACTCACTTGTCTTTGTGACCATGACATCCAGCATTGCCTTCACTGTGGTAGGTCTGTCTATTTATATTACCTGGCTTAGGAAGTTATCTGACATGCATTCCAGGAGTCTCATCATGCTTCTTTCCCAGCAGATGTCGAGGTTGGAATACTAGGTCGGAAGGAAGCACAAAATAAACATATAACTGTAGTTTTCTGCTTATGCTTGAATGAACAGATTTTAAATCACAAATTAATTTAAGTTAATTTTGTGTTTTGGTGTTTTTTGCTTATATTAAGCTTTTTTTTTTTTTTAGAGAAACTTAGTTTTTGGGTAATAATCCAGAAACAGCATAAAAGTTTCATAAACAAAATTTGTTGCCACTTCAACTAGAAAACATAATTTTTGGGAAATTGACATTTTTCCCCACATACATATTATTTAAGTTCAAGTTTAAGTTATCCAACGTGTGAAGTTAAATTATTTAACTAAAATTAACTTTGGAATATTATCTCCTTCAGCAGTAGAAGTTTAATTTTCTTTAAATGAGCAAGTAATTTTAATTGCTCTCTTTTTGTTTGTTTCCCCATAACTACTGCCTTTACAATGTATAATATAACCTTAGGTGTTATGCAGAAATTCCGTGTCATATCCTCTTTAAGTGTCACAATTGCCCACAATAGTTTGAAAAGAAGAATTTCCTTTTGCAAACAATGTTTAGGTAGTTTTACACCATGTATAGCTGGCCCTTCCTATTCAATGATTTCCCTAACTTTAGCTTCCCAGTCAGTAAGTCTGTCTTGGCAAATATAATTTTCCTCCTCAAAAGTCTGACGTAGAGGACCCAATAATAACTCTGCTCTGTATATAAAACTCACTGCAAATTAATTTGGAGTGCTGAAGTTTTCTCTTGAATCTGGTCTTAGCATTCTGCATAGTGTGTTGAATACTGATCTTCAATGTGCAGCCTAGACAGCAATTTTTTCTGTGTATGATAACATTTCTCTTAGACAATGAACTGAGATGATTAAAATGAGTCCTAGTGGCTAAGAGGAGCATGAAATGCAAGACTATTAAGTCAGTACTGCCATTGTGTTTGCAGGCCATAACCCTAAGTCAATTGCAATATGTGTGAAATAAAGCCATTAAACACAATTTATATTCAGTGGAGTAAAGCTGTGGAAATATAATGTGTGGCTCCAAGCTTTGCCTTTATCATCTCCTAAAATAGACTTTGCTAAGTAACATTGAAAATTACTCCACTTTTCTTTTGGTTCCAGTTTGAGTTGGATAAAAGCAAGTCCTTTTTCACATTACTTCCGACAGCATGCAATCTTCTGCCTGCCTGAAACTCTTATCTGCATTTATTCAGTATTTGCATTTTATTTCAAAAGCCTCATGACTTTGTTTTGGTTCTCCATGAGGACAATAGCATGCATCTCTTTCTCTGCAACACTTTAACAGGCAACAGTCTCCTAGTTGTGTATGTGCTTCATTTTGCTTAGGATCTATGGCAAATTTCCGCCTCTGTATTAATTCCCATGGGAGGAGATACATAATGTATTTAAAACAGGAAAAAAAGTGCCATAAGATAGGGCTGCAAAATTCTTTACAAGATGTAGTAAAATTCTTAGTAAATTGTTTCTTATTAAGAGCATTGGGATTTTTAGTAAATGGAAAGAGAAATTGCAAAGTATGAAAGAACATGGAATTTTAAAATTCTGTAAAGTTGAAAGCAATTTTTAACTGCGCAAATTCTTTAAGGAGTTATAAAAAATCTTATTGCCACTTGTCTTCCTAAAATGCAAAGAATTTTATATGCATAAAAATGAAGAATCCTGGCAATTTTAAAAATTATGTTAGGGAGTTATTTTTAAAGCTGAGACTGAACTGAAACAAATATGGTTGTCTTTATATATATAATTAGTGTTATATGGAAGTCAGAGTTCTTTAAATCTGACAGAAACCCCAAATTCTCTTAACTCACACAATATATTCTTTTCTATGGAGGCAATTACCCCATTTCAATATTTTTATTCTGTAAATTTACAATAGAGATCAGGATTGTTTAGAGAGATAAACTGTGGCAATATATGGCTGTATTTTTATTTTTCCCACTATAGTTGTGTGCCAGCTAAATTTGGAAAAGAGGGAGAGGTCCAAAAGAACAACCCAGTGTTGAAAGAATGTAGTGATGATGAGACCAGATACTTGAAATCTATCAGCACATGACTTATCAGCAATTCAGTCCATTTTTTCATCGATATGTTGATCTGTGCTCCTGGTGAACCACAGCTGAAGCGTTTTTTCCTGTATTTCTCTCTTAAGCTCTTTTCCCCGTTGCATTATAGTGAAGATGAAGCTGCATCCTTTTGAAAAGTTCAAGATAATTTCTAAATATATTCTTGTCAACTCGATTAAAAGTTGTATAATCCCCATCTATTATGGACTGTGCTTGATAGTGTGTTTCTCTGTTCTTTCTGTCTTGCAAAATGCTAATCTAGCTACTTGATAGATTTAAATAGGTACAACAGATGGGAAAAATGCATTTTTTTCTGGTTTTGAGATACTTGTAATTTTAAAAAGCATGTCATTGAATATAGCAGTCTTTGCATAAAAATAGCATATGCAGAGGGAACAGTTTATTTAACTTGCATTTCATCAAGTTATGCTTGCTCTCTACATATACAGGAGAAAAAAATTACACTCTCTACATATAACAAAATAAGGAAGTTCTCTTCCTTATGCTCACATACACAATTACCTATGCGATACAGCAATGACAGACCAATCCCACAAAAAAACTGATGGCACTACTAACAGTTCACACTCTCTCTGTCTTGGCTGCCTGTAAAAGTCTGCCTACTCTCTTTTTGCAAGGTCTGAAATATTTTGCATTTCTGAAGATAATCACTCAAGAACATTTAAATTTTTTTTAAAGAAACAAAACAAAATAAAGGTGCATTAGGAAAAAAAATCTCAGCTATTAATCTCAAATTTGCAGTACCATTAGAATACTGCAGCTTTAACTGTTTGGAAACAATTATTTGTTTATCCATAAACTAACATAAAAGTTGTGATTTCATGACATTACTACACTTTTCACATTTTTTTTCCCATAGAATCATTAACTAAAAAATAAGTTGGAAAAAACCTCTGGAATTAATCTTCTCCAAACTCTTGCTCAAAATGAGCCAATTTACACCATGTAAATTAAGGTTTTATCCTGTTGAGTTTTGAATATATTCACAGACAGACATTCTGCAAACTCTCTGGGAAGCCAATTTAACCACCCTCATAATGAAAATAGATTTCCTTTTATATATTTAGACTTTCCCATGTTGTAAACTGTGTCCACTGCGTCTCATTCTAGGAGAGCCTGTCTCTCTGTATGTTTCCACTAGCTTGTTAAAGGTATTTATGAGACCACCCTCTTAGCCTCTCCTGCTAAGACCAAATTCATCTGCTAGTCCCTCCTCATATGTCCTATGTCAAATGTCAAGTGCTCTAATTTCCTTGGTAAACCTTTGTTCTTTGGCTCAGCACATCAATGTCTTTATCATGGTGAGGAGAACCAAGACTGGATACAATACTCCAGATAGAGTGTCACAAATATCAAAGGGATGCAGACAATCCATCACTTCTCTGGACGTCTGTCCAGATTCCTCCTAACACAGCCCAAGGTGCTGCTGCCCCTCTTTGCTTCCAGGTGCACTGGTGGCTCATATTGATTTGCTGCCTGCCAGGACCCCTCTCTTCTGCCCACCAAACTGCTTTCTGCCCACATGATGTCCAGCCAGTACTGGGGTTTTTTGGTTATTATGGTCATGATGCAGTGTTTACCATTTTAACACTTTATTAACTTTCTGTCTTATTGTGTCTTCTGTTTAAGCCCCTTTACACAGCAATCCAACCTTCTGGATCCTTTTTTCCAGTTTGGTGTCATCCACAATCCTGTAGAGAGGGTGTTCAGCAAGTGGTTTTTTTCCCAATTAATTCCCAAATTCACTCTCAAAGTCATGACCATTTCTTAGGTGCAAGCCCCAATGCACCAGTCCTGTCGGGCAGCTTTCTCAAGAGAGCTGCCATGGCATCGAGTCGCCATCAGGAGCTCAGCTCCATTTCCTCACATGGGCAGCAAGTGCCACTTCAGCTCTTCCAATGTGTCCTGTCTGGTTCTGCCTGCTTTACAGGATTATGTGAACCTCCCTTATGGCCTGCATCTGTGTCATGCCGATCCTGGGAGAGATGTCTAAGATAAACTATGAAATCTCAGCAGACAGTGATATTTAAAAAGAAAAATTGGACCCAGGAACAGATGACTTTAGAGACCTTGTGTGCATATGAGCAATCCAACCTGTCAAAACTTAAATTTACTTGTATTAGCCTCAAACTGAATGACACATGGTCTTCAGCATTATTTTTAGAACTATAATTGAGCTATAGGTTTTTAAACTTTTCTTTCAACTGCTTTGTTTAAGGTTGCATAAGTTATAGCATTGAAACAGCAATTAAATTAAGACGTTAAAGAATTGATTACTCATAAATATAAACCATTTTATCTCATGAAAAATTAATAAAAAAGAAAGATGTAATTATTAAGCTCTTAAATTCACCTAATAATTTACTCCTTGTCTTCCAGAAAATGCATTAACAAAGTTAACAAAGTTAAAACTGATTTTAACCTTCTGAATAGCAGAAAAGTCCTGCTCCTTTTGACTGGATTTAGGTTGGCATCATTACAATAGACAAATACTTGTCCTAGGTAGACTGCTGAGGGTAAAAAAACACCCTCATTAACAGGCACTCCTGTCATTCCTGCTGCCACTGCAAACAGCCTTGCACCAATTTTTTGACAGAAGTTTGGATTTGCCCAGAATAGCAACATGCTCCTGGTACATTGAGCATAGCAGCATCTCCTTGGAATTGATGTGAATACAATGAGTTTTGAATCTCAGTCCTGCAGACTATTGTTGGTATAACCCTAATGAATACCTCTTCCAGGGAAAATGAAAGCTTTGTCCCTTAGGCAGGCAGAAAGGAGAAAGATTTATCAATTGTCATTCTGCTCCCAAAATTCATATTTCTTTCATATGCCTTTCTTCTTCTGATTCCGAAGTTCTGTTTTGTCTAGTCTTTTCAGATCATAGGATCAATTCTGACTACAGTGGCCAGAAATTAAAGATCTAAATCCTGTAAAGCACATTGATTTAATCACAGTAATAAAGCCAAATGGTTCCCAACCCTTGAGAGAAGTCCTAGGGTAAGTAAAGTAGGAATCTAGGCATGACATGTATCCACAGTCCTGCTGCAAACAGTAGATAACACTTTTGCTGCTGCTGACACTTTCAAGTAATAGATTAACTCCAAGTAGTTCAGACTTCCCTTTCTTAGCTTTCTTTCTGCCTTCATTAATTATTTCCCCAGAAACTTTTCAGACTGCTTACTAAAAGCTGACTGCCACAGGTTTCATGAAGATTTCCTGAAATGTGATGGAATACTCCATAGCTTCTAAAAGCCATGAAAAAGGTGCTCATTTGGGACTGAGGAAGTGGAGGAAAGAGAGAGAAAAATGCTGGATAAGTGGGCTGAATATGCTGCTCATTCTGTCATTTCCCTATGGGCTACATTTGGAGAGTAATTTTGGCTCTGTAGTCCCATTCTAGAAACTTTTCCCACTTGCACTAGATGAGAATATTTTTTACATGTTAGGATGCCTGTTTTTTAAAAGATGCATTTGATTGCCTCATACAGTGTAAAGTTTATGAAAAGGAGAGCCCATTAAGGGACCTGTGGAGGTGTAGGTGAGGATTTTTAAGCGCAAAATGAGAATGTGACTCATCTGTGTGAGAGGAATAAAAGAGAATGGACTATGGAACTGATACAAACTTTATTTCTCTCCTGGTGAAAATGATGCTTTCTTTGAAGATAGTTCAGTATTTCTATTCTTAAAAAAAAAAAAAAAAAGTATTTTTCTTTTGTTCACTTTCCTTGACAGTAAGCAAAAAAAAATGTCTCTTGCCACAGAGTTGTTTGAAGAAGTCTATATTTCTATCTTTTTTTTTTCTTTTGACTAGAGAAATTAAAAAAAAAACCCTTTTGTTAGCATATGTACATTTGTGATGGACACTTGTGACAATGTTTTCAGGAAAATTGTAGAGGAAATCTTCAAAATCTTTTAGTGATTCATCTTTTCTTCCTCTCAAAAGTAGTTATTTTCACAAGGATTCTGACATTATAGGAAAAATCACTGCTAACACAAAGGGCAGAAACAATCCCATTTCTTTACATGACGTTAACAAGAATGTCATGTTGTGGTCTTTTCTTATGAAGCCAGTTAACAGCAGCAAGAACAGTTGAAACTTCCAATAATGAAAACCTCCTCCACTAGGAAGAGCTTGAGATGGACCACAAGATGCTCTCCCCTCAGCCTCCTCCAGTCTGAGCAGACCAAGTGACCTCAGCTGCTCCTCGTACAGTTTCCCCTCCAGACCCTTCACCATCTTGTTGCCCTCTTTTGGATGCTTTCTAGGAGCTCAAGTGTCTTTTTTTTATATTGAGTGGCCTCAAATTTTTTTAGTTTTAGAGAGGAAACATTCCTAAGAAACACATACCTAGTGGTTTTGTGTTTTAAATATTGCAAAACTCACATCTGGTTGTGGCAAGATCTAAAGAATTTAATTTATAAATATTATATGAATATGAAATTCATGTTTTTCCTGCAATTGTGGTATGGGTAGATATCATGGCTATGCCCATGTCCACTCAGTCAGCAATTCCCTGGCTAATCAAAGAAGCCTATGGCCAGTTTCTGCTGAGATGATCCCATTGACTAATTTGAGACAAGGGGATTTACTCAGCTGCACTACAGAGCATTTCACTAATTACTGCTAGTAAATAGCTGCAAGAGGTCGAAAATTCAAGGAATCCAGGTGATTATCTCTGTTGTGCACTTGGCCGGTTCACAGTGACTATCCATGTGCTTCCATATATTGATTAACATCTGAGATGACAAATCTAATTGCTCCAGAAACTCTCTGAGGTAGTTCTTATTGCAGAATAGATTTAAGTTCAGCTAGATAAAGTAATTCTAAACAAACTTTAGAAATTACTCCTGCAGATGCAGAAGTAGTCACCCAAGATGGTCTTTTGAACATAATTAAGGCATGAGGTGTTTCATACACTGTTTATCAATAGCAATAGAACATACATGGTCCCATTGCACTGTAGAGCACAAAATTGAATGTAAAAATTCAGCAAAGATGTGTTTTGGGAAAGTCTTTCTTATCCAGCTGAAGACCTCACTGCAAAATTCTTTACACCAGACAAGAGCTGATCACATTTCAAGATTTGGAAGACCTGATTCACCATATAAGCACGGTCTTGTTTAAGAGATCCTGGTAAGTAAGGCGTTTCAAACATCATCTCATTGACAGTCTGGAGAGCATGATCCTGTAAAGCGACAGGAAGAGCAGTTGCTCCTTGGGAAAAAGGGAGAAAGGAGCCAAGGGTGACAGCAAGATGAAGAGAAGCAGGTGCCTCATCAGGAAACAGCCCCATCCCACAGCCCATGGATGTGACAAAAAGGGCACATTGATGCTGGTAGTCAGGTTCAGGAATCCCAGAATGCCAGGCAAATCCTTATCAGCAACTTGTTCACTGATCCAGACATTCTCAATTTAAACAAAACAATAGTCTCTGATGCTGTGGAGAGATTTCGGGGTTTTTTTAGGATAGGTTTACAGAGACCTTAAACCTAAAAGGGACTAGAAAACTCATTTGCAAAAAAAAAAAAACAAACAAACCTAGCATCTCTACACTAGGCATGATCATTCCACTTCAGTTTGCATTATGTTGTAATGGAGAGTTTTTTAAAAAAATTGCATGTATTGTATTTAAATATTGTTTATGTATTATACAATACTTTCCTACTTCAAAATAAGTGTTAGAAAAGGCAAGACTCTAACAGTGCTCTAAAAACACAGTACTGAAAAGGTACAAGACAAGTAGTAAGAGAGAAACAAAAGTTGGTATTTTACAACAATGCCTCTCTAAGTGATTTGGCACTCTGCCATTGGCTTATTAAAAGCTGATTTTACATTTTTACTAATCAAATCCAAGGCTGCTTCTCCTCTAAATAGTGAGTGTAAAAAATTATTTTTGGACTTCCTTCCTTCCTTCCTTCCTTCCTTCCTTCCTTCCTTCCTTCCTTCCTTCCTTCCTTCCTTCCTTCCTTCCTTCTCAGGGACCACCATTTTCCATGTATATGTAACTAATATTTAACAGGTTTTTGTATTTAATGTGATGGTTTATAGCTAATTTGCTTGGCATATTTTTTTATCTCTACCACTGGAAGATTAATTAGGTTGATAATACAGATTAAATTAAACCAATATAGAAATTAAATCACATAAATCTCTCTGATTAAAAAAATCTCTGTGGATGCCATGTTTTTCTAGTATTTTATTTTAGCCATTATAACCTGTAACTACTCATAAGTCACTTACTAAGCACTGCTCCACACAACTTTTACTGCAGATGAACCTCAGCAATTGCTACTGCAAAGAGCAGCCTTGTGTCCTTGGTAAACTTCAGAGGGCAATTATAACCACTGATTGCCCAGTTTAGTGCCATGGAATAAACACCAAAACTCCAGAACTACTGATAGGACTTTTATTAATAAGTTAAATATTGTGTTTTTGTTCATGGCACTTGATATATTTCTCCCAAAGAAATAAAGAGTATCAACAGAGTAAATTTTGCAACATTTCTTCTTTAAGATGCTCTAGGTTTCTCTCAATATTTTCCCAAGGAAAGTTGTAACAAGCTTAACATGAAGGTGACCTCAGACACTTATTACTGTTAAGAGCCTGAGAATGCCCTTTAGATGCTGAGGGCTATTTGAGGTCTAACTGAAAGTACTGCTTATTCCACTGGGACAATTTACTTAAGGTTTGAATTACTTTTCAATTTGGGTCTCTCATGTCATTTTTGCTACTAGTAACTTTATCTGGCATCTTATTTTAACACAAAACTGGAAGAAAGCGGCTTACAAAATTAAAAATCGCACTGCCCTTTATGCCCTTTCCCTGGGCAATTTCTTCCTAATTTCCTCTGCAGTTTTTCAGAAACCACAACATTGTTGTTAAACAGGCCTATTTTAGAGCTCACAGTGCAGGTGGTGAAACACTGCAGGGGTTTAGACTTTTTGTGCTTTTTGAGGATGAGTAAAGGTAACACCACTGCATCAGCATAAGTTAATTATGCCATCTCTGTGATACTGGATGCAATGCAGGAAAGGAAATAGAACAACAGAAGAGTTTGTTCTCAGTACAACACTATGCTTTAGGTTCTTGCCTGATGGATTGGTGTTTACTTAGGAACAGATTATTGTTTTGAGAATATTTGAAGTAGATTTAACACACCCTGAGAATTTACTGTGAGATATATTTGTCTGAAGTTCATTTGTTAGTATCAGACCCAAGTGTAAAGATGGGGCACATTTTTCTACATAACTCTTGCTAGGATGGCTTAAAATAAGGGGGAAAAAAGAAGTGCTTATTTGTTTTATTTAAATTATATTTGAAATATACCTTCAAATTTGACACTTTTGTGAGAAAATTAAAACACATTTTTAATCTTTTCTTCTAATATGAATATTTTGTTGTAAATACTGGTAAGTGTTTTTATCAGGGATTGGCAAAAAAAAAGTATGTTGGTTTAAGTTTCTGTGACAGCAAAAAAAACATTATTAATGGGGAAAAATCAATAAATTACAATTCTTAGATATAATTTATCTGGAAGTTAGTACTATTTTTTCAATAAAAAATAATATAAATAACATCAAGTAGCTTTTCAGAAAGATATCCAGTCCACTGACATTTAATCACTTTAAAACTGGATTAGTTTTGGGTTTTTTTAAATTTGTTTTAATTCTATTTTGATGTAACCTGTGACAAAAGTAGTTGTTGCATTTTGCCATCATATGCAAAATCACATTTTAGGAGTGCACTGAGAATTCCCTAGTAATTTTAGTCTGTTCTGTCAGGTACCATCTTCCTGATTTGGGGCCTTTTACAGAATTTCCAGCTTACTAAGGCCCAGAAATTTTGAACCTTGTACAAAATGATGAGAAGGTATCACCACAGTCTCAACCAATGCTAATCCCTTAGGATTCTTCATATTTTCTCAATTTATTGTTTCATAAATATTTGAATTTTACTTAACCCCTCACTTCCCAAGTTTTTATTGACATTTGGGGCAAGTAGTGAAGGTAGAAAAAAAGTGGTGCTACATACAGTCTTAAACTTTTAGAATAATCCTTTTCTGTGCCCCTGTTCTTTTACTAGGGATTATGTCTTGGTGCTGCAGCATGAAAACTGCCCAGCCTATATGACATAGAAGGCTGCAGGTTGCACAAATGTTGTGCTCCGAATACAGTACCGCAGAAGCTTGAGAGAGATCAGGACAGCAAAAGAGGTTGTCTCAACAGTGATATAGATGGTGGGAACTTGTATGGATACTTGATGTTGGGAACATTGTACAACATCACTGCCTCCTGTGAAAATTAAGAAAACGAGTGAAGAATAAAACATGTAAAATAATTAAAATACTAATTATTCCTAAAGAATTAAGTTTGCTATTTAATCTGTAAATGATGAAATATTTATTGAAAAAAAGATAATTTTCAAGTGAGTACAGATTGGAAAATAAACCTATGTTATCCATGTATTAAGATGAACATTTCAATGTTCGCAGCTCTTAAGCAAGGCAGAATGATAGCATGAAGTCTCATTTCTGCCAACTATTCCCACTGTATACACAACACTTGTACATAAAGCAAGGTTCAGCTGATATATATCTAGTGCTTTTAAAAAATTCAAAGTATTTCTCTGTTTTCTTTTTAAAATTTCTGACCTTAGGAAATACTTGGGTGATCTTGTCATCAACTCTGTAACAAACTATCACTTCATAATTGGTCTATTTGGAATGCTTCCTAATTTATTTGGATGATATAAGGAAATAATTTAAATGATCTGAAAACAATACTACTATTACAATCAACTGTAAAATTGATAGTAACAATCATGGTCTATATGTGATGCAGAATTTCCATGTACCATCAACATTTTGGAATTATAAATGTAAGCATATTTTTATTCTACAGAAGATTTTATGATTAATAAATTGCACAAATTCATTCATAAATGGCAATAAAAACAGAAAGTGCTGCTTGCTAATCATGACAAATCCAGCTGCCATAAGTACTGACCATATGAACTAATAAATGCACAGGTCTACAAACCAAAAGGGAAGCTGGTTGCACACATGTAATCTGCAATAAACATATTGCTCTTGAACACCAGCAGGACAGAGGTATTTAGGCTTTGATTTGCATACCAAACAAACAGAGTATGTAACTGATTTTTAATGCAGTTTCTGAAGAATCCCTTAGCATCATCTAGTTTTAAAATCTAGTAGCAAAACAGATTAACGCTCCAAAATACCAAGGAATGCAAAGTAAAATAAACCAAACAACCAAACAAACCAAACAAAATAAACCAAAATAAACAAAACAACTGTGTTTAACCATTTAAAAAACTCTGCATGTTTTTTTGCAACAAGCTAGATATAACAGTAGACATTTTTTTCATTATTTTGTTTTTATAATATTCAATCAAGTGGTTCTGACAGCAATGGTAACACCATAATTCTGCTTTAGGGCAGGTTAAAGTTTTACCTACACTGCAAAAGAATCAGAGGTCTGAATTATATTCTTGATATTTCATTGAAAAGAATGAAAAGTAGTATTTCCTTTTTACCTAAACTGGCAACACTCCTCTTAAAAGCCAAACTAAAATCAAGAACTTCTTTTAAAAAAAAGTAGGAAATTAATAAAAAAGTTTGAAGGCAATCACACTAAATTAAAGCAGAGCACTATATGCAAAGAGTAGGCTAATCACCCTTTGTGTTTTAGTGGAACAAATCAACGAATTTAAAACAAAGACTTTAATATGTTCTAATTAAAAGTTGTCTTGACTGGAAAAGAATTTTTTCACCTGTATATAAGTTAAAGGTACACACATAGACAAGATGAGTGATTGATGTATTTTGCACATGCATGAATTATCGAATTCAAACTCAATGTATGTGGAACATAGGGATTAAAAGGTAGTAATTAAAATAAAATTTAAGTTCTGTTATCACCAAGCCTTTCTTTATTTCATTATTTAAGGAATGTATGATCAGCATACTTTGCACTCCTTTAATTTCAAATGCAAGTAACAATTTTATTTTCTTATATGAAATCATTTGTCATGACAGAAATGCTTGAACTGCTTCTCAAAATCTCTGAAACCTGGGATCATGATAAGCTTTCCATTTCATAACAAAACCAAAGAAGAAAGTTGCAGCTTTACTCTGATTATCTGATTAATTGTATGCTAAGCAGATATAGCCAATGCTATGTTAATCTTTCCTTCTTGCATCAAAAAGCATCCCTAACTATTGCTGATCTCACACTGGAAGTCTTCCTTGCTGCATTATGCATTTCTTAGTCATGTGATCCACCAATTTCAGGGTTTGACAGGACACAGTCTTGTCATTAAATATAATTTAATATGAAGTAGATTTTTTGCTTTTTGCATTAAAGCATGATTATTCAGGGAAAAACTGTATTAAGTCCATACTAACAAGCTGAAGTCTACAAAGAATTACATTTAAATTGCAATCTCCTTAATACAGAACTGGATATATTTGTTAATCTTTTAAGCTCTTTGTTAGAGTCAGCATCAGTGTTTATTTCTAAAAGAAACCTCCTGAGAAGTGCTTTGTATTCAATAACCTGCTTATATAAAATGCAGTTACTGCCAAGTTCTGAGACTTGTATTAAACTTAAACTGTCTTCCTCCGTGTGCCTGCCACATAGACTTAGAGTCACTTTTGGAGTGACTCTTCTGTCACTCCAAAATATTTCAGAATAATTTACTCAATTTTTCCAAGTTTGGTAAGGATGATTGCCTGAAAAAGTTATATTTGTACTAGATTCATGAAAAACAGAAGCTGAGTGGAGGTAGGAGAGCCATACAAGTTTGCTAACTGAAGGGAAGGTTGGGAATTTATTTTCTAGTTGTATAAAAAAGACTATAATTTCCTTTATATAATAACTTTGACACTGAGGCCTGTCTTATTAAAAATATAGTTGTCTGGATTAGAGGCAGTGGTCAGAAAAGAAAATAATTTGGAAGCATTCAAAACACAAATGTGTGATGGGTATGCTGACCATTTGCTAATTTGCAGAAAAATCTTCAAACAAAAAATATCCACAGTGCCGCACTTGTGTTCCTATACAACTGCAAATAAGAGAAAGACTTGAACTCCAAAGTCTTTACTCAGATAAGAAATACAATGTGTCCTTTAACACTGTGAACTGCATTCTTATTTTCTCTCATATCTAGGTTTCAGATATCAGTAGGTAAAATTGTCTAATCATTTATATGTTAATGTAACTCTGATCAGCCTTAATTTGTTTTGAAGTTCTAGCAATCTGGCCATACTCCTCCACTGTAATTTTGCTGCTGAGGAAAGATGGAGTCAAAGCCCTGTAGCTGATCCTGGAGGGACTGTGTCTGGAAGGAAGGAAGGAAGGAAGATGAATGGGATGCCTTCCCATGTGTGTTGTGGAAGTATAAACTAAGCAAGACCTGAAGCATGTCATCCCCAACGCCAGCCATGGACAGCTGGCCAGGGCAGTTGGGCCACCTGTATCTGACCCATTTATCTTTTGTGTGATTAGTGAAATTGATGGTGCTATAACATCTTTCAAAACACTTGGGAGCCTAGGCAGCAAGAACTTGACCTAGATATGCAGAGGAGCAAATAATCTATGCCTGTTCTTTCTTCTTTCCTTTTTTCGCCTCTACCTAAGAGATCAGAAACTGCTCAGTAATTCTGCTAAACGCAAAATGTATAAAATTTAGCATCATAATGACATCTTCCTTCTCCCATGCTCTCTGTATGACTATCTCTCTGTAACTCTAAGCATTTCTTCAGAGGTAAAAATAATTTTTATATATGTCAAAGATTTTTATATTTTTTTCCCAGTTGATAGTTCTTGTTCTGATGGATTTCTGTTAAAACATGGATATTAATTTCACTTAGTCCTGAATAGTAAGCTCTATTAATTTAATTTACTGCCAGAGGAGGGTAATAGTGTTTTATTTGACCTGCAGAAACTACACAATTTATTGCTTTAAACAACTGAACAAAAATTTAAAAAAATATATATGGTTTTGCTTCTCTTCCCTCCAAATAATTTCACTGACACCACATATCTTCCTCACAGTGATGCCTCTCACTTGTACAGATTTTCCTGTAATTCAGAATAGACATAACTGTGCTTTGACATGCTGAGTGCAAACTTTAGATGCCTAAGAACATTTATGTAGCAAGATACCCTTTGTATTGTGGATTTTTATCAGCTCTATGTACATTGCTCAGAAAGATACAATAGCAATGAGAAATCACTGCACTTAAAGGAAAAAATCTGAAGCCAGTTACAGAATATGACTCTGACTCTGTTTTCTGAGGATTCTGGGAAAAACAAACCTGTCAGCCTCAATGAGAGCATGGAGCAGATCCTCTTGGAAGCTGTGCCAAGGCACAGAGATTAGAGGAAGGTGATTAGAGACAGCCAGCATGGCTTCACTAAGGGCAAATCATGCTTCACTAAGGTCACGGTGTTTACTGATGGACTGACTCTGCATTGGTGGCTAAGAGAACAACAAATGTCACCTTTTGGCTTCTATAAGGGCTTTCACATGGGCTCCAGCAACAGCCTTGTAAGCTGTTTGATGGATGGACTGTTAGATGCATAAGGAATTGGCTGGATGGCCATATCCAAAGAGTTGCAGTCAATGACTCAATGGAGTTCATTAAGAAGTAGTGTTCCTCAGGGTCCATATTATGTACAGTACTATCCCATATCTTTATCAATGTCAGTGAGACAGACAGTGAGATTGAGTGCAACCTCAGCAAGTTTGGAGGTGACACCAAGCTGAGTGGCACGTGTGATTTGCTTGAAGGAAGGGGTGCCATCCAGACGGATTTTGATTGACTTGAGGATTGAACTCATATGAACCCCATAAAATCATAAAATAAAGTCCTAGAGCAAAGTCTTGCTGCCAGGACAGGAAAGTATCTGTTTGCAATTGAGGCTGAGGGATGAAGGGATTGGGAGCAGGCCTGTAAAGAAGGACTTCAGGCAGCTGGTGGATAAAAAATTTGACGTGGACCGGCAATGGGTATTTACAGCCCAGAAAGGCAAATGTGTACTGGGCTGCATCCAAAGCAGAGTGGCAGCAGGGTGAGGAAGGGGATTTTGCCCCTCTGCCTCTCTGCTTCTGGTGAGACCCAACCTGGGGTGCTGCATTCTGCTCCAGGATTCCCAGGATAAGAAAGGTGTGTTCCTATTGTAGCAAGTACAGAGAAGGGCCACAGCAATGATAGGAGGGATAGAACACTCCCCTATGAAAACAGGCTGAGAGAATTGAAGCTATTCAGCTTGAAGAAGAGAAGGCTGATGGGAGACCTTATAGATGCCTTCCAATGCCTAAGGGGGGGGCACAGGAAAGATAGGGAGGGTCTTTTTACAAGGAATTGTAGCAATAAGACAAGGAATAATAATAATAATTTTATACTGAAAAAGATTTATAGATTTATAGATTTCTTTAATAGATTTAGGTTAGATAGAGAAAAGAAATTTTTTATAATGAGAGTGGTGACACGATGGAAAAGGATGCCCAGAGAAGTTATGTATGGCCACTCCTTGATGGTGTAATGACAATTTGGACGGGGCTTTGAGCAATTCTGTCTTGTGAAAAGTGTTCCTGCCAACAGGAGCAGGTTTGGAACTAGATGAACTTTGAAGGTTGGCTCTTTCCAAGCCAAAGCATTCTGTGATTCTATGATTTTAGATCACTTAAGTGTGTAGAGGCTATGGGTAATGAAAAATTGAAAGGACAGTTTCCTTGAAACAGGACAAATAGCACCTGATCCAGTTTAAAGAGGCATTCAATCCCAAGATATGGCAGCAGAGCTGTATCACTTGTTATACTTAAAGGATATCTCCACTTACAGTGTTATAAAAGGTTTTTCTTAGGGTCTCTACTTAGTGGAGACACTGGGCTCTCTACTAGATCCAGTGAATTATATCTTTTATTAATACACTCTATCAGCTAAAAGTGATCATGTGTATAAATTGATATTCTGCAAAAACAAGCAAAACAATGAACTTGCTGCTGAGTCAATAATGTCAGAGCAAACAGTAGCTATTGACTCAACAGGGTTATTACACTGCCAAAAATTGATAGCTTAACTACAGTGCAGAAATATGAAGCAGATGCTACTGAATAAAAAACTGTAAAATTTAATTACTCAAATGCAGACACAGAAGAAAAGTGTAGTCTGTTATGATATGTAGATTAGTTTTAAATATTTTGACATTTAGAACTAGGTTTTAGTAGAAACCGCTAATACTTAGGTATATTTTGTCATAATTTTTACCATGCTATGGAGCAAGCAGTAGGTTGTTAGATAATAACAGGGCTGTGTCTTTTTTTTTTATACATTTCACTGTATTCTGCTTCCATAATAGCCATTTAATGTTTTCAGGAAATTAGTAAAAAAATTGATTTCTAAATCATTATCCTGGATAGGTTAACTCAGCATGAAAGTAAATCATTCCTACAGCATTGTCTTCATTACCTGTCACAGGAAAGAGCATAATTTTAAAAATGTAACATAAATGCACATTTCCTGTAAATGACTGTACAGGGAATTGAATGCCTGTGAGATCCATTGTGGTAAGACATTATTCAATATTTTAAATAGCTAATTTCCAAGGATCACATTTTTTCTTTTTCTTTTCTTTATGGTAAAAGGTTTGGAGGAGTCTAAACCGTGAGTAAAATTATGTATAAGATTTCAAAGGCATACAGAAGCTATTTTTAAATAAGTTTGCCTCAATTTGATATGTGCTAAATGTTGATATAATTTTCAGGTTTTTTTTATTTTGAGAAACAGAAAATGGTTTAAATCAAATTTATATCTATGAACAACACAAAAAAGTATTTTGTTCAGATTTCCAACTAATAAAATGTACTGTAACCTGATTAAGACTGGGATATTTTCAAAATAATATTTTCCAAACACAGAGTAATGGTTTTCAATTTAAATCTGGATGTTTTCCTATAGAAAGCAGAATAGTGAGGTTGTTTTTACAAAGACATAAGATAATTTCTTTCCTCATCTGGAGGAGCTTTGGTGATGTCCATTTCATTGCAACCAAAATACACTGAATTTGCAGTACAGTAGAAAGTACATACACACAGACATAAACACAGATGAGCTAATTTAAAAATTTCTTATAAAAACTGCCATGGTTTTCTTCCCTTGATTTAAAAGTAAGCTGAAGTACTTTCCAGTATTATGGTGTGGTATATGATGCCTGATTTCTCAGGCACTGTCACAGAAGTGACCTTCTTTGGGTATTATTTAACTACATGATTAGAAATCAATATGATCACTGCATGGAAACTATATCATGTTCCACATTAGTTTCTCTTGTATAGGAACAGCCGCAATGAAATAAATGAACTCAGAGGGATAAGGCAAGAGGCACAAAACATAATAACAAAATTTATATAGCATCTCATGAAAAAAAACACACTATGCAAACCTAGGATATCAGATGAAACTTAGTACCTCAAAGTTTGGTTTTGAATACTCTTATACACAATTTGGGATAGGAAAGAAGTAATGTAAAACCTAATTTGTGAGATAAGGGCTCTAGCACTAGCAGTGAGGAAAACTTTTCCTCCTTCAGAGCACGTTTCACCTCATAAGTAAAAGTCACTCAAAGAAGAAAACACTGAGTTGCAAATTACTCAATAGTTTTAGTCCCTGGCAAAAAATAATATCTAGAGAAATCTATTCTTCAGGTGGCAGAAGAACTACCTCTTTATACCAGCTGCTTAAGTGATAAATATTTATTGTTTTTAAAGCACGTATTCTTTTAATATTTCATGTTAACATCAATATTATAGGGAAACTAACAATATTTTTTCTTGTTTGATACATATAGCTAACTCTTTCCTACTTACACAGTCAGAAAATTGAGGAAAACTCTCTCTCTTTGCTGCAGAGTTGTGAAGGAATCACGGAGCTGAATTGGCATTAAAGAATAATAACACAGTTGAGGCAGCACTATAGACTGTGGCCTTGCTGTAATAGAAAGTGGAGGGTTGAAGAAAATTTCTTCAGAAGAATCTGTCTTCCAGTGTAATGTTGCTTTAAATTACATCAAAGGGGAGAAGAAATAAGGAAGATATCCTGTTTGGTTTTTTTTACTACAAGTTTATTCCCAGAAAAGGATTGTGAATGAGCAATTAACAATTTTAATGAGAGAAAATGTTTACAGCATTGATGTTACCATGCTGTAAAAGCAATCTTTTAGATTGCTTTTTAGAAGCAAAGCTTTTAAAAGTCTGTTTACTAATACTTCTAAAAGTCTGTTTAAAAGTCTATTTAGGTGTGGTTGGGTATCACTGATTATGTGCTCTCCTGGAAACATAGAGGGGATCAAATCACAGAACGCTTTTCATTAGTTCAAAGTGCAACAAATTACATAAATATAAATATTATATATAAATATTTAGTATTATTTATATCCTGGATATGCACAAAGCTAAGGACCATATCAGTGTTTATGCACATTCTCTGCTGGAATTCACATGGTAGGTTAGAAATGGCAAAGCTCAATATGCTATCGAAATACTATTAATAATAAACTATTGATAATTTGCTGACTCTAGGTATGTTAAAAATGTTAGTAAGTTAAATTAAGAAAGGAAAAGAAGTCTTATCAGGCATTAAAAAAGCCTGGATAACAGGTACCCAGGATGACAAAAATAGCTGCATCTTACTCTGTATTTCACTTCACAGGGAAGAGAGACGTCCTTGAAGTTATTCTCTAGAAAAGATCTAATCACTTCAGCCATAATTTGCAGAAGAGAAGGATTGCACACAGTCACTGGGCCAGACAGCTGCCTACCAGCTTTCAAAGTAGTCCCTTCTTTTCTCAAATTTCTTACTAGGCCTAGTGCACTTCTATATTTCTAGCAGCTTTGTTTCTATTGTCTCTTCATGATGTGATTTCAGCGTCTGGTCATTCTCCAAAGTTATTTATATAAGTCTTAAATATTATGTAAACAAATCTTAGAATATTTAGGTGTGGAGCATAACAATCAGTGTATACAACATACCCCATCATTTTCCTACTGCACCTGAAATAAAGGGCACAATTTTCACACTAAGTGTGAAGGGACAGCAAGTTTCACTTTCAGCAATAATGAGCATGGTTAATATTTCTAGACCTAGGAAAAAGAAAAGACTCCTAACCTCCTGACAACTGGATTAAGACCTGATCTATTCCTGGTCATTAAATATGTCATTTTACATGTATGGGGAAAGGATATCATCAGAGCAGTAACAGTTTATGCTCATTCTGCATAGATGCAAATTATAAAGGCAGTAGAGAGCAGGAGGAAAAAACCATTACTTTAACTTGTAGTTCTTGAACTTTTCTCTGAATCCCAATTCCATTTGCCCTTTTATAAGTGCAAAAGACAAAGTTTTGGAATAACTGCTTTGATCATTAAAAACTAAAAGTGCCTGAAGAATTTATGCTGTTATTGGATCTCTCATAGCAAAGGTAGTAAAGAAAAGATTCATCTCAAGATAGGAAAGGTTAGACAGGCAACTTTTTATTGCTTTTTTTTGGTAGAGGACAGAATGGACACATATTGCAAGGTTTAATAATATCCAGCCTCTTCCTGACTGCAGGGAAAAAAAGCACTAAGGAAGCAAAGAAAAACTAGAAGGCACTGGTACTGTTCATTTAGCAGAAATCACATTCATTATTTTCGTTTTCATGTCCATGCCAGGTAATTGTTACCAGTTGAAGAACAAGACTACCCCTTCCTGACTGTATGGAAATTATTCTGGAAGCTAATTGTGACCTCTTCTCACTGTCAAGCTCATGCATGGGCAGGCTCAGACATGCCAAGGTGTATATTCTATGACTTTGTAGAGGATACATTCCATTAGGTAATATCATAGTATCTTTGTAGGCATCTCACACATCTGAGGGATGTGTGCTGAGAGAGCTGCTTCTTCTCTACGAGTCCTGCATCTGAAAATTGGTGGTCAAATATTTTCAGTTTCTCAACATGACAAATGTAGAAAAGAAGCAAAATGATTTTCTCGATGAACAAACCACTTGTTGCAAAAACAAATAACAAAACAAAACAAAACAAAAAAATGTTGAAAAATATTGCAAAGTAGGACCAGAGTAGTAGCAGTGGTAATAGTTGATTTGCATGAATCAATATTCCGTTCATGAAAATACTCAGTATAGTCTTTCATACACACAATGTAAAGTGGCATACAATTGTTGGTGAACATCAATGAAATTAAAAGTAAAACCAAGCTTATGCGCTTGACATTCATCTGATTTCAACATATATGAAACATTATTTATTCCTTATTCTTAGGTTAAACTGCATTGGCTTGTGATAATTTGGATAAAACCACATTCTTGCTGTAAGGACATAATGGATGAAAATAAAAATTGTATTTGTACGTATATTCTAGTATTTAATGTACAGGCTAAATTTCATAAATGGAATCTAAGTGTGCCATCTAAGCAATGTAGTTCTACTCCTGCTTTACTGCACCTTTTCCCACATAAGTAAGATGCACTTTTTTAGCTAGAAATGAGCAGATAGCAGCTACTGTCCTCAGCATAGGAAACATTGATGACAATGCAACTGGCTTGAGTTCATTTTTTATGATTTCTCAGGTTCTCTTAAGTGTTTATGTAGTTTCATTTTTCTGGTGGGGATTTTGTGGAAGACAAACAAAATGAGAAAGTTGACTGCTCTTACTGATGAATTACACCATGTATGCTCACAGTAAAAAATAAATAATCAGACAGACTGCTTTCTTATTGTTCTAATAATGTTTTGCTACATAAAACATTAAATCATGTTTGGGTGTTTAATTTTTTATTTGGACTTGTTTTCACAGTTGGCAGCTTTTCTTAACATTTTTATTTAATTTTAGTGACATAGAAAATAATGCAACTGCTTGGAGCCAGACTATGTGATAAAGCTTACCATGTGGGAAACAGATCTTGCACAGTACATGTCTCATCTTGTCAAGCCAAATATGCAGTTTCCTTATTAATGGGATTCATTTGTACATGAAAATTTTACCACAGGCTTTTTGTTATCAAGAATTGTGGCTTATAAGAAGTATGGCCTAGATAATGGAATACACAAGTTAGATATTTTTGCAAATGTGAAAGACATACTGCTACTCTGTGAAGACATTTGACATTTGGATCTTGGTTGTACTCTAAGCAGCTAAAGGCAGGATTAGCCTTTGATCCCTCATGAATTTAACAACCTGGAATGCAATAATTTTTAAATCTTGTTTTCATGTATCCTTCAAATGCTCTGTGGGCTATCTCAATCAGAACCAATGAAATACCAAGTACAAGTCAAGTTGCATCATTCCGTGATCATTCTGTGCATTCTGTGGCACAGGCAAGATAGAACTTGTCAAAATCTTTTCATTTCATGATATAAAGACTTGCTGTGCACAGCTGGGATTCAGATGTTAAACACAGGAATCAGTTAAATATACCCAGTTTGCCTTCTTAAAATAGCAAACAGCATTATGGCATATTGTTTCTGCTGTAACACTTCTATAGTCATGACATTTTGCCAGTGATTAGTGCTTGTGACTTGATTTCATGCTACTGTAGTAGCAGCTGATCTTTTGTGTAGTTGTATTACCTGAAGTACAGTTTGCTTAAACACATGGTCCTACCACTCTTCTTTATGTTAGACCTGCTCTGAACAGGTGGGATTTTCTCCCACAGATTATATGGGTTTTTACCCCAAGTGACAATGTGGCCTGAATTATTCTGATAATATTGGTCACTGTTCAGGGAAAAAACAAAAAATTTTCTTATGTTTATTTTTCCACCAAAGTTCTGAAATGGTGATTTATTAAGATCACTTTGTAATATCCTGTACAATCCATTTCCTTGTTTCTATAGATGACAAAATTCCCATCTTTCATGATGTGTTTCTTTCATGTATATACTTCTCTAAAGTGAATCCTATATAAGTTAAAGTAATGCAAGAAGGGAGTATGTTTAAAAGAAACAATTTGCTCCTATTTACAGAGACAATTATTCATGATTGACCTGACTGACTCTATTCTCCTAGGAAAAAAAGAAAAGAAAATGGCGGGTTCACAATTTTGTCATATATTATGTGTAATTATGTGGCAAACATCACAGACCTCAGATATAGAGTGGGTGAAATTCTAGAAATAATAGCAATAATAATCTAGAACTTCTAAACTTCCCATATCCTTCTCTTTCTTGTCGATAGCAAGCATTACCTTTTAGCTGGGGATTATAAGAACACCTCAGCCACCTTATAAAGTATTTACATCTGTAATAAGAGCTAGATACAAATTCTACTGTCTTCTGTTCTTTTGTGGTGGCATTTTTCTCTCAGACCAAAACATGAAATAACTGCCAACCAGGTTCTATGCTCACCTTCTTTATTTTTGTGTGAAGTCACTGTGCCCCTCAAGAACTCTAACATATACATACACACAGGCATATTCCTTTAAGTTAAGGAAGCATTAGTGTTTTTCTCTTTGACTGGATTTTTTTTCTGTCTAGCTTTTCTATTTCTCTGTCTGCTGTGTCTGGACCAACAGCACTACTGGGCAGTAGGAAGGGGAATCTTCACCTGTTAGCGTTCAGAAACACATAATCACAGAAGCGATTATATGCAGGTGCTTTTATTAAGAGCTCTGGGTGCCAGGAATATTCAACTCAAATCTGACTCTGACCATACATCCGAGACGATCATGTTTTTATATTCTATTGTTATATAACTTTCATGTTAATTATTAAACTTATATTGTTCTACTGTATACATAGATTTCAGCCGAGCATAACCCCCCTTAAATTTCATATAGTTTCTCATGATTCTTCTTATGATTATATAAAAGTTATATTTAATTACTAAACAATCCTCACATCTAACAATTATATCATTTATCATACTGCTTACGCAGGTGCAGTTGATCTGGGAAAACACAAAGCCTAACATTTTCAGATTCTATCCTTAACATTTTCCAGGGCTCCATTATCACACCTGTGACTAAAACATAGCCTCTGATGTTTGCCCATGTGTTTATTTCCCTCCTGGCTTATCGCACGCGTCTGCCATCTACAGTCAGTCTCTCTTGTGCTCCTGCAGCTTGGACTCTAAAAACATTTCCACTGAGTAGCCTGAGGGACTCTATTACAGTGCTTAGCAAAACTGTATTTATCCTTTATTAGACACAGCTCCAACATTTACTTCCATGCTAGTGCTACTGCCTCCTACTTTATAATCTTGTTCTTATAATCCAGTACAACTTCCCCACCTAAATGCAAGCCTTTAAAGGCAACATTACTCAGAACTGTTAGGGGATCTGCTGAGGGTAAGCACAAAGTCTCCACCAAAAACTTACATAAGCTTAAGGGAACTGGACCAGCTCTTTGTATAGAGGTGTGTTTTTACAGGACAATGAGTCTATATTCATTCACAGTCAGCTAGAGAGGTTCTGCTCTGCACAGCCATTGTTTCAATTTTTAGAGAAAGACTCCTCCTTTTAAGGGAGTATAATTAGCTTCTGCTAGCTTATAGCTGTCCCCTGTTGAATATGACATTATGGGAGGCTGAATATGATCTGCCTCCCTCAGAAGGAATTAATTTTTGCTTAGTAAAAAAGATCTTTGTGCTATTAATCAGCACAAATGGGTTGAAGTTAGAAAGAAGAAATGGCCTAGTGGGGAGGGAAATGTCTGTATAAAATTGCTTTTCATTTGTTTGCTTATAGATTTCATGGAAGTTTTCTGAAACTGTGAAAAAGCAGCCTTGAGTTTACCTCCATAAAACTGAACTGAGGAGGTTCCAAGGACATAAGTCACCAGTGCTCAGAAGTGAGACTGAAGTTTCTTGTGGTGTGAGAATTTTATAGTATATTATATTGTGTCATTAACTTGTGAAACAGCCTTTGATCCACACAAACCTGTGACTCAGGCCCGCACAGACTCCTTGTCTCAGACAGTTTCATCTGTGACCACCTGTACAAAAAAGCTATATGGAAAAGTGCAAAGAATTCCTGGGGGAAATAGTTTCATAACTTATTTATTACCTGCTAATCTCAAAGCATATTGACTTAACATCTCAAAAAGTATTGACTTAACAGGGGCATTAGCACATCTGCGGAGTTCATATTTTTGAGCTATTTTTAGCCTATATGGCATTTTCTAACTACATTTTAAAGTAAAAGCAATCTTTCCCTCCTCCTGCTTTTACATGTCTGCCACCTTCAGAAGTGAAAAGGAAGTAAAATTAAAATCTTGAGCAATAATCAGGTTATTCTGCATTTTTATGAAAGAATCTATCTTCTAGTCTGAGTGTTCTGCGTATGAAGAAATTGCATAAAAATCAGTATAACTGACTTGGATTGGTGCCACAATGACAGAAATCAGCCACTGACTTTCATATCTGCAAGGACTTGACACTATCTATATAAAAATGCAGCGTGATAGTCACAGCCATCTGAGCATTTGTGACTCAACTGCAGGCACTATATGCATTGGGGAATGTCTCTCCTGTAGCTTGTCTCCACACTGTTCCTCTCAATTGTTTTAAATTATACTGGTCTATGCTTGTTTTTTCTACCTACCATCCCCGAATCTCTAGTACAACTGAAATAACTCATAAATAGAAAAAGCATTTTAAATTTCTATAAGAAACGCAGTTCATTATCCCAACACCTGATCTCTAAAAATCACATCATTATATGGATATTTTTTCCACACATACAAACACATCAATGATCTCCCAACACAGATTCTCAGTTTGCCGTGAAGAAGTAAACAGCTTCATAGAAATAAACAAGGAAGACTCTATAACTACCAATCAGCATTGAATTTTTTGTAGGGACATAACTTCTTAGAGAAGGAAATTATGCTTTTTTAAGCTACAGAATTTAGAGGATGTAGCTTTGATTTAAGTGTAATAAACATGAAGAGGTAGTTTTCAGGATCACAGCATTGCTAAGAATTTTACAAGCATGATGATAAAGTTGATCATAAAGCATCAATTTCCACTGAAAGGAATGATGCTCCAATTAGTCCATGCAGTTTTGCATCATATTAAGATTTCAAGTGCAGCAAGCCTTTGTGTCAGGGCTAAAACTTATCAGTGGATTGAGTGCCCTTTAGAGTTCATGGTGCTTCTGCTCCCTCCAGAAGCAGTGCTGAATTATGCTGCCTTAAAGCATTCATAGAACCTTATGCATGTGCAGACTGGGGAAAAAAACCTCCATCAGGTTTTCCACAATATTATGCACCATCCTTTTTGACAGATGAGACTACAGATACTTTTTAAAGCCTTTTTAGATTTTAATAGATTCACCGTTTATTTTAAATGGAACTTGGATGCCTTCTTTTGCATTTTATTAACTTGTGAAGAAGCAATTTGTTGTTAAGAGATGATATAATCTGTAGGAAATAATAATCATTTAGCAACTGTTCCTTGAACAAAACTAACAGCATGTTTTCTCTTAAGAAAAATAACCATGCAGGAGCTTGAGAATAACGTGTGATTTGTGATACAAGGCAGATATTGCTTTTGCATCAAACTAAGCTGGATACTTGTAGAAAAGCCTAAAAGAAGGGCAGTCTCAAGGAAGAAAAGTATAACCTTCCTGTAACATATAATATTCTGAAGTTGTTTATTGAGGTCATAGATTTAAGGAGCAAAGAGACTAGTTTTTCCTCCCTCTGTGAAAGGGATAGAATTCTGAACCCAAAATACAAAGGTCTCTTGAGAGGTATCTTCACAGTCTAGTAAAACTACAGAGATGTCCACTGGGAGCCCCACGCTCCCTTACCAGCACGAAGGCCATCCACTCCTCCTGTCTCAGATAACCAACAGGAGCTCTGTCTGATGGCATCAGTCTGGAAGAAACTTACCTCTAACTTAATGCCAGCTGGAGTTCCTTCAATTAGGCCATTTCACTTTCTAAAGGAGATGTCTCCAATAACAGGCCTGCTTAGAAGTATGTGAATATTTTCTGGCTTATCTTTTTTATTCTTGAAGGGAATGTCTGTCAGCCAAGTGCACATCTTTCACTAAATATCTTGGAATCCATGTATTTTCCTCTGTGTACTTCCACAAGAAAAGATATACTGAAAGGAAGTTTGACCAAGTTCTCTTCCCTTCTTTACTGTTTAAAACTCCACAGTAAGATCCTTCACCATTTAAACAATAAAGCTGCTTTTTGTGGTGCTCTATGACCATCAGTGTACTCTATATTCTTGCAAAATTACAGAAAATACTTGGAAAACCAAAACAGATAAGAAATAATTTTCCAGGTAAGAGACAAGGGAGGCACTGATGCCACAGGAGTGAATGGAAAAGGAATGGAAGAATCTTATGACCTTGTAACATGGAGTTTACATACTGTGGAATCAGGATTGGCAGGGATCTGCTCCAAGGAAGCCTGAAGCAGCTGTTGCTCTGAACATCAGTTTCACAGATCATGGGCTGCAGAACAAGGGGGAGGCAGGGTGATACATTAGCCATGAAGAATATTGGTGAAATTCAGAGCAGATTAGAAATTAAAAATCATAGCATGCCTTTTACAGGTTATTAAACATGATTCTGAGGAAGAACTAGAGGTGTTTGAAGTTTCCATGACTACAGTGTTAATTAAACACATGGTGAAAAGAAAACTTCTGAGGATCGAGACTGCAGCCCTGAAAAATTCAGACCATATTTTCAAATACCAGCTGTGTTTTTCTGTTTAAGGTATTTATTTACTTTATTATGGTGATTGCTGTTGTCTTTTTTTTTATAAGGCAACTGAATCAGTATGGTCAAATACGAAATATCTTGCAGTTACAATTTAATTTTTGGAGTCTCACAAAAGCAGAGTTTTCTTACTTGTATAGCAAGAGATTGTAATGCCCCCCACTCTAAATTTCTATCAGGTACACATTTATATGTTGAATTTTGATATTTCTTTTCTTCACCTCTGCTCTTTTGAATATACTTCCAGAGAGTAATAGAATATGGCCACTTTGAATAGTAGAAAAACTCATCTAATTTGTGATTAAGGTATCAAGTATGAAAGTATCTAATTTCACAATAATGTGACAAAACAATTAATATGCCTCTCATTCCTGTTGCAGAAAAAAAATGAGTAGAAAACAACTCTCAATACAAGGTAAATTAGATTTTCACAATAGTTACAATTTTTCCTCTTAATACCCTTTCCTTCCAACACAGTTTAAGTTGAACATGTCATGAGAATATTTAATTGAAAATTACTGTGACAGGTTTATTACATTAATTAAAAATCAAACAATTATAAAAATATATTGAAAGACTTGCTCTAAAGGTGCATATAACTACAACTTTAATTTCACATGCTACAGCTACTTCATAGTACCACTTAATGTGTTACCATATTGGGGGTTTTAAATGGATTATCTTTGTAGTTAATTTTGTATGCAAAACCAAACTACATCAGTGTTTTCACAAATCTCTTCTATGGAGTACATAAGAAACAGGAAATACTCAATGTTATATTACTTACAGCGATTCTTACAATTTAATTTTATCATGTCTGAAAAATATAGTAATCTAGTTGAATATATATGTTTTCTTCTCATCATGCTTTCAGTGGTCTCTGTATCTATAGTGTTATATCCTACCTCAGGCCTTTAATTCTTCATAACTTATAACAAAAACCTACAGTTTTGATGCTCAGGACTCAGGCAGCTATTTTTTTCTTTCTTTTGTCTGTCAGCTTGGGAAATGAAAGTACATATTTTTAAGTTGTGCTAATTTTTTCCTGATAATATACTGCCCCAGATTGTATTGGTGTGGTTATTATGAGTCTGCATGGGTATTTTTTTCAAAGTTATCTTTCAGAATTAACCAAATAGTTCCTTACCAGAAAAATCTAATCATGGTTTTGGGGGACGGTCTGCTCCAGGTATTGCTCCCTATAGATGACATGAATAGAGCCACACCATGTTTAGCTCTGTGCTCTTACACTTCTCCAATACTCTCAGCAGTGTTTATAGCCCCTCAAAACCTTCTCACACCAAGTTCCAAAGGGCAGAATACATATCACACAACTCCTAAATGCTATTTAACATAATGATGCCAGGATAATAATCTAGGAAAACTTCAAGCCCTTGCAATAGAAATAGCAAAACAAAGAACTAATTTTTCTAAGGCTGTAGGTCTTCCCCATGAGATTCAGAGGAGGTGTGGAAAATGCTGACTGGCGATGACCCCTACAAAACCAGGAGGCAATGAGAAGCAGGGTCGTAATTTTTTGTAGACTCCAGGGATTTCTTCTTGGACTTCATCCTGCACAGACACAGCCTGAGAGAATTATTTACAATAATATACAAAGTTAAAACTTCTTCTGATAATCAGATACACCTTTAAAATGTTTAGAAGGACTGAGACAATATCTATTCTATTAGATACATTCAGGTTTTTGTGTGTTTAGGCTGACCGTAGACAACACACTCCAGCACAATGCAGAATTTTAGTTTCCAAATCATCCAGATGCTGGGAGTGTGTTGTGTCTCTCTTGTGGCTCAGGCAACAAGATTTTCTTCCTATGGAATTGAACATATGGTGAGCAAGAAAGGACTAATACACATAAAGCATCTGTTCTCATGAAGGGTTAGGATGCAGGTAAGGTATGCACATCTATAGATGATTGTTATTTCTTGCTGTACTGCTAAGACTACATTTACAAGGATGTATTCTTCACTGTGACTAAATCAATTAAAACCCAAACTGGAGTGTGGTTATTGGCAACTCTGATTTTTTTCTCTCATGTATCTCAGTCCTAGGAGGACATCAGGAGTTAGGACTTCATGGGGTTTATGGGTATAAAACGACAATCTGGCTAGAGTCAGAAGTTCTGTTGGATGAAAGAATCTTAAAAATAGGGTAAAGGAAAAACTCACATAAATACATGCCTTTGTGTACATAAAGTACAGACACTTATAAATGCCTTACCACATGAGCATGGAGGCAGGATGGGTGGGCTGTGGGCTGGTATTCTGGAAGCCCAGGCCTGGCTCAGGGATGCTGAAAACAGCTGTATTTACCCACCAGAGTTGAGGATGAGGAGTGTACAGTTTGAGGAAGAACTGATATGTAACTACAGGGTTCAGCCTGGTTATGTCTACAACCAGGTACATTAGGCTCGAGAATTCATTGCTGTGACTCCTCCAGTAGAAGTTAAAATTTAAAGAGCCTATTAGTCACAAAACACTAATGTATTCTTCAGAGAAATAATTTACAGTCTGTTTCTGAGTGGGAACTCTGTGCAAACAGCCATGTTCAGAATTGATTCACTGTTACATTCAGTAAATCTATTTTTAATGGTGCTTGCTTTTCTCCACAAAGATGAGGAGGGAGATATTGGTGGAGGTATAAATGCATAACTCCAAGTGATAAAACTTTAGGAAACTAACACTTCTTTGGTTTCCATAGTAACTACTCTCAAAAATGCCACCTGACTTGCATTTAAAACAGCACTCTGCCAAAACCCACAGTTCCTGGCTGACTGTCCCATTGCTGCTCCCTGCCTGCTTCCCACTCCTTTCATAGTGCCAAGGCAGACTCTTTATTGGCTGTGTCAGGGAGCTGAGGCAACAGAGTAACACAGAGAACAGAGCACAGTTGGGGTTTTTCAGTGGAATCAGCCCCTAATCAGCTTCCCCAACTCTTGTGAGCAGAAGCAAGGCAGCAGAGCGAGAGTGTGGCGAAGCCAGGAAAACACAGAGGGGCAGGAAGGCTTAAATGCAAGACAGGTGATGGCTAAACCTATTAGCCTTCCCATGCCAATATCATGGATGCCATACTGGTTCTAGAAAAGCAAGAGTCTGTACAGAAGCTCTGTCAGCAAACTGAGGCAGAATATAGAAACTATTTTGAGAGTGAATTATTAAAATTAAATGTAGAAATACAAGATAAAGACAAATTCCCATTTTCCTTGCTATTGGACACACATATGTTTTGATAGATTTAAATATGATCCCTCTGAAGTTTTTCTAGAACATTTATTACACTTGCTGAACATCAAAGTCCTAATTTGTTTAGTTTATATGCTATCACATGTTATGTGTAATAATCAAAATAGAGAGTGCAGCAATGAAGAGGTCAGGTGATAAATGTTGTCCAGTACAGCCTTTCTTTGTATTGACAATGAAAAGGAGGAAGACTGCAATCAAGTTATCTTGGTGAACTAAATATTTCCTATTTCAGGACTCAAGCTATTTCAATTTTGAAGTGATATTATTACAACAGAAGGCATTTGAAGAATCAAAAATTTATCCATTGATGTGTACCAAAAGAAGTGGGCATGCCTGAGCACCAACTAGCCTGCAATAGAGATCCTAAAACTAAACAGGGATAATGCTCATAAATCTATTTCAATCCAATGGACTAGGAATATCTGGGGACAAGGGATAAACACAGCAAAAAACCAATCCTTCCTAAAGTACTCTGACAAGATAGTAAGACTTACCCCGCAATAGTTTTAATAAAGGTCAAATAGATAAGATGATAATGTTTTGAGCAAAATACATGCAAAGCAATGAGACCTAGATAAGAAAACTACCATTACCATATGCATAATGTGAAGGAAGCACAAATTGTCCTATCAAAATAAATACAGAATTTCACAGGGCTTAGTTTCATTAAAGTACAAACAGGAAGAAGAAAAATTGCTTTGGAACTGCCTGGAAACAAAAGAAAAATACAGTGTCCTCTTATTTTGTTTTGAGGTTTTTTTAATATCTTGGTAAAATAAAAATTTATAATATTTTGAACATCTGCGCAATTAACTGTGTAGCAATTTACTTTGCCACTTCAATTACATGGAAGATATTTTGTATGCTGAACTTAGAGAAGTGTAATTACATTTCCTCTCTGGTTTCCCCCTCTCCTTCTGAAATCAGCCCCTGTGAATAAAATGCAGTCAACAGTTTTCATTTAAAATAACATTGGATGATTACTGATATAAAAATTAAAATGTACCTATTTTCTTTTAAAAGCTCTTTCATGAAAATATCCTCTGAAGATGACTGTACTGGTAAATCTTTAAAGGAATATATTTTAAAAAATAAATAAAAATAAAACCTTATAACATACATCTTTTTTCCATTAAGGTTACGTATATTGGTCTTTAAATTCTGGTTTTATTTTTCATGTTATAGAAAAGAGAAACAGGATTAAAATTTCTTTCAAGCTTGGTATTTATACAGATTTTTGACTGTATTATTTTTAATAAGCCATAAATTCTTTCATGTGTACTGGTTTTCTGTTGTTTTGCAATATGCCCAATATTCTTTGTTTTATTTATATGCACCAGGAATACTTAGAGATGTATCACTGCACTTGCAGTAAACTCATGAAAGTTTTGATTATTGCATCTTGATAAACATATCAAGTCTATCTACACTTGTTTTTCCTATACCTAGCCTAGATATGTAATAGTAAGCAAACACATGGAAAATCAAGATATTAATGCATCCTACAGGCAGTGTTATTCTTTTGCAAGTGAAGTCTGAACTACTTTCAGAAAAGAAAAAGCCAAAACAATTCTTGAAATTGCAAATTACAGTCTTGAGTACAGCAATTTATTTTGATTGGTTATTAGACCTGGATAGACAATCCAGGATATGAGAGTGTACAATAATCATTCTTCAATGCAAATAAAAGGAAATTTTTCCTTTTTTTTCTGAAGAGTTCATTGTTTTGAAGAGTTCAGTTTCTCTTAAAAATCTTCACCAGTAAAAGCACTCTTTTGGCAAGATTTCAAAGTAGGTGTTTGCATTTGGGATTCCTAGTCTCTGTATTGACACAGCCCAATTTTTATAAAGGTATGAAGCAAAACCTGATGTACTGATAATGTACTTTTTATTAAAAATTACTTTTCTTATCTCCATCTCGGTATTTAAAATCAAAAAGAATTAAGTGCAAGGGGTTCAACTCTGGTTGAGGTAGATTTTTATGCCACACTTATTACCAAAATATCTGATCACATTCTGCCATACAAAACAGTATGATGTATTTCTGTCCTACGCCCTTTTTAGGGGGTTGGATGATAATTTATGTGCTTTTGTTCCTATTACTTCATGCTTGCATTACATAAGAAAACTCATGTGGAGAAGGATGAAATCAAGCCTTTTGGCTTCTAGAGACTCTCTCTGATCACTACCTGATTAGAGACAGTCAAAATAGGGAGCACAGCAATGAAGATTTGTTTTCTGTTTTCACAGAAAAATTGAGGTTAGGAAGAACCTCTGTAGATTATTTAGTCCAATCCTCTGCTCAAAGCAGAGTCTTCTAGAACATGTTGTTCAAGATATTGTCTAGCTGGGTTTTGAATATCTTCACAGAGACTCACCATATCTCCAGGCAACCCACCCCACTGTTTCACTACCTTCACCATAGCAAACCAAGCCCAAACAAATAAACAAAGAGAACAACAGAAAAAAATGTTTTGCTCTTGCAGAAATGTAATTTCTTGATTTGATTTCTGCCCCTTCCCTCTTGTGCATTCAATGGGTACCTCTGAGAAGAGTCTGATTGTATCTTCTTCATTCCCCCCATAACAGGTACTTAACACATAATGATAAAATCCCTGATACTTTACAGCTCCAAGTTAACAGTCAGTTGTAACTCTGTCCGCCTTTATATGATTGGTGCTCTTATTCCTTTGTCACCTTTATGGACCTGACCTGTGCTGGATTTATTACAGGAAGCCCACGATGTTTTTTTCTGAGAGAAGTCCATGCCTACCTGGTCTGAATACAGAAGTGGACTCTGCACAGAGCTGGTCTCAGCCAAAGCTGACAAGAGTGGAAGGAGTGCATCCCTTGACTCACTGGTGATGCTTTTCCTAATGCAGCCCCAAATACTGCAGGCTTTTGTTGTCACAGGGGTGCACTGCTGGCTGATGGCCAATTTGCTGTCCAACAGCACCACCAGGTCTTTTTGTGACATGCTGCTTTCCACCTTGTTAACATCCAGCATGTACTGGTGCAGAGAGTTATTCCCCAGGGTAAAGGACTTGGTATTTCCCTTGTTGAACAACATGAGGGTGCTGCGACCCATTTCTCCAGCTTGCTGGGTTTTGCTGAAAGGCAGCACAATCATCTGGTGTTTCAATCAACTTTCCAATTTTTTATCATTTTCAGATTTGTGTTTTAGATCCTTATATGATGTTCAGCTGAAAGTCTGTGGTGGTTGATGACTTTGTGAAAAACAGTGTTCTGAAAAATTTGATGAAGCATTTGGTCTGGCTACAAAATGAAATTGTTTTTCATAGGAACGTAACACCGATCTGAAGTTACATCTGAGATCTCACAGCATTTTTCCTCCCCAAATGTTGAAGCATGGTGATTAAAAAAATAGAAATGCAGCAGAATCATATACTGAAAAAAATAAATGTGATAAGGTGGTGACTTTCTTTCTTTATTTCTTTGTTTGCTGCTAGTAAACATACTTGTTATACTTGTCTCTCTTAAGCAATGTTTGCATGCAAAAATAATTTCTTATAAATCCAGATAATTTAAAGACAAAAGGAAATTTGAGTTCATCTTGTATTCCATAGTTCAGCCCAAATAACTTAAACCAGTTTTTTCCATAGTAAAGTCATAACTTCTGATATGCCTGTAACATATATATCAACTATCCAGCCATAGTCTAAAGATTTCAAGTGATGGAAATATATCCTAATTATAAATAAGCTGTGATAAGATGTATTTATAAATTAATATGACACAGAACTATGTTGGTTATGTTCATGATATCACACGGGTATAAAAGCATAAATACTTGCCCAGTTCCAGCAGCATAGTGGTGATTTAAAAAGCATGTTTGCCCAGCAAAAGTAAGCAGCTACAATACATCTGATTTACCTAGGTAAGTGGAGTGTGAGATTTTGAGCAGAGCACTATGACTTCCCTGGACAGCACCATTACACAGAAATGACTGATTTTCCACAGTCGCATAATTTAGGATGGTGATAATTTAGAGAAGAAGATCATGTAGATTAAGCACGCATGTAGACAGTTTTTGCTGTATCACAGAAATGCAGAGATAGAGCTCATACCACTTTGTTCAGAGCATGACTGTGGAGGGAGGATCAGCAGAAGCACAGGGAGACATGGGTGGTGTTTATGTGCTAAAGTTGCTACTAAATTTGGAGGCCTGTAGGAATGACCAGGAAAAGATAAAGAAAATGTGGAACTAAACCAGGGGCTTGAATCTGTGTGAAGCAGCTTTCAGAAGGCAGCTAAATGCACTGTAGATTGCAAAACTCTTTGAGATAAAAGTGCAGTCAGGGATATCAGGATTTTTAGGTTTTGGTTGTCAGAATGGTATTACTGGGGCAGGAGCAGGTTTTCAAGTTGATTATGTGAATATTAAAAAAGCTTTCTGGTTGGTAGACTTTGTTGTTTATTTTCACGTAGACTGCCTGAGATTCAATCCCAGCTCCATTTCCAATAGTTCTGTGAAATCTGTCAACTAGGTTTTTTTTAAAAAAAGGGGGAGCTGAGGGTGGCCTGGCTGCAGGATAGAGATTACTTATATTAATTAATTCTGTGCAACAAAGTTACAACAAAGTTATATTCTAACTTCTTAATGTAAGACATGAAATTAGAAAACCATAAAACCATAAAATACAGAATTCTAATGTACTGGCTTTAACTCCAATGCACTTTTAATTTTATTTTTTTTTTTTCTATTAAGAAGAACTTGATGAACATTTTTACCTGCATGGCTTATTAATATACGAAACTTTGTCAGGAGATGCGGTCGGGAGTGATAGTCAGCCAAATATAGGTTGTATTTTTGTGCCCTTGTGACACTTGGCACAACTGAGGAATTTTCAGCACAACCCTCTTGGCCTTTTCTCTTTCATTATAACGTTGTTAAATGGCTACATTTTTTTAGGTCCTATATGTGTGAACTACTGCCTTAGACTGAGTTGAAGAAAAGGAATTTGTGGCAATGCTTAGAAATAGTATGTTTAGCTAGTTTTGAGGGAGGAAATTTTATGTCAAGGAGAGAGGTAAGTAGGACTTCATGGCTTCATTTGGCATGGAAGAGTTCAGTAGTGTTTTTGTTCAAAGATGGAAAGAACTGATTTTGATGGTAGGAAGGAATCAAGCAAAAAAAATTGGGAGAAACAAAATGGAGGAAAGAGTCTTCCCATTCTCCGAGTGTTGTCTTGTCATTTATAACCTGAGGGTGAGTAAAGGTAAGCATCTGTGACTTTTAACAATGCAATTCTGAAATGAAAAGATAAAATATTTTAGACTGTATGTCTGCAAGGCATTTTTCAGCATTTTATAGTGATATAAAATATAGTCCTAGCTAAAGAATAAACAAAAAAAAAGGATGCATGTTACAAATGGGAACGTGTGTCTATGCAGTTTCCAAGTATTCAGTCTATATTTCTCTTTTATAATCTCCCTAGCTTTTTGATCTCTTCCCTTAGGTTTACAGAGAAAAGAAGACCCAGCAAGTATGCCTTCACTATATGTTCCAGTGCAAATGAGATAAAGAAAGAATTAATTTTCCCTCATTACTTTTCTGGAGCATACAATACAAAATAGTGTTTTCTATTGATTTGGCAGAGCCTTTTGATAAGCTCTAATTGCAAAGAATTTTTGTTCAACACTAAAATGATGATAACCAGAGACACATGGAGTGATTGCCTAATTATTTTCCTTTTGTTTCATTTGAACACAACTTATTTTTTGAAATATAAGAGTATTTGCTTTCGGGCTATGTTTTACCATATAAGAACTGCTTTACAAAAATGTAATAAATTTATGATGCAAGACTTCATTTATTCAACTGATCATTCAGCAACCAAACCACATCAACTTTTCTTTTTCTTTCATGTTAGTAATATGCAAGTATTTTCTCTTCTGGTTTCTTAGTGTGTTGGTACAATCAATCCAAATGCCTAAGCTGTTAGGCAGTGTGGGATAGCAAGCACTGTGCTGCCAGCAGAATAATGCTGACCCTACACCTGAGTCAGTCTTGATTTACTGGCAACATCTTTAAAGTTGCCACAAACAAGTGAGCTGTCAGTGATGCTAAAAGACAGAGAAAGGAGCAGCTTGACCTTTTACTTAATTTCACGGACACACTATACAACTGCATGAATAATGAGGGTTTATTCAGTGAGAACTGAAACAGTGAGTGAAAAAAAAGAAAAATTCCTTCAACAATTTATTTGTTGACTTTTAAAAACTTTCTTGTTTAAGAAAATCAACACCTATCTTAAATCAAACATTGTATCACAGGTTCTAATATGCAAAAAGGAAGTAAATTCTTTTTGCTGAGCAACTACTCCTACATTAATGGAGATTGCTAAACAAGCAGTGTAACTCAAATGTATACAGACTTGTCCTTAACTCATTCTCCAGACTTGGTACAATTGGACTCCTCACGGCTTGAAAGCTCAGCTCTGCAACAACAATATTAGAATGTCACATTATGTGTGAATGTAGTAACTCAGTGTTACAGGTACACGAGAAACTCAAAAGCAGATTAAGTCATTTTTACCTCTACAATTTTTCTCCAAATGCAACATCTATATATCACTATAGAAAACGGAAAAAATATAGTCATGGTAATACAAAGAGAAAAAGATTTTTACAGCATCACAGAATTGATTGGATCAGAAATGTCTTCTGAGATCATTGAGTCCTATCCTTGACTGAAAGCCACCTTGCCAACTAGATCACACCACATTCATTCCTTGAACACCTCCAGGGATGGTGGCTGCACCATCTCCCTGGGCTGTCCATCCCAATGTTTAACAAGTGTTTCTGTGAAGGAAGTCCTCCTGGTGTCCAAGTGGAACCTCCTCTGGCATAGCTTGAGTATCTCTGGTCCTCTCATTCTGCTGCTGGTTACCTGGGAGTAGATATTACTCTCACTTGGCTACAGCCTCCTTTCAGGCAGTTGTACAGAGTGACAAGGCCAACCCTGAGCCTCCTTTTCTCCAGGCTGAGCAATCTCAGCTCCCTCAGCTGCTCCTCACAGGACCCTCTCCAGACCCTTCACCCACTTCATTGCCCCTTTCATCACTTAACATCTTTCTCAAAGTGAGGGGACCAGAAATGGATGCAGTGCTTGAGCTGAGGCTTCAGCAGTGCCAAATATAGGGGAAGAATATTTTAGAATATTAATTTAGGAAAAAAATAGTATGCTGTCATTTCAGCTCTTTCTGCTCCAGTGTAAGAAATTCTGTTGAATGTTCAAATGCAACTGTATTTCTTTCATAATTCTTTCAAAATTGAGAATATCCTTTTGTCTTTCATCTCCTTAGCTCTATCAGTAAGTTCCTTTGCAATCAACCAAACATAACACGTCTCTTCCTGATAGCAAAGCTGGAAAGCAGACTTACTTTTAAAAATAAAATAATAAAAGTTATGCAGATAAATTAAATTAATTAGAGAATAATAAATGGCCTACCAAGAAAAAATATTCCAAAATTCAGTTTTGGTGGAGTCCAAGGTGTAAATAAAAAGATATAAGAATAATTCTTCAATATTATATTCTTATACACAAAGATATAATACACAATGTGAACAGTAATCAGCTATCAACTATAGCTAATCAACTACAAGATCCATCTGTAGGAAGAGATGTAACTGACAATTAAGTGAATTAAAGAAAAAAAACCCCACAAACCAAAAAAACAAAACACAAAAACCAATTCTGTTGAAAACCGAATAATATTGTATATGAGTTCTTAAAATATGCCAACCATAATGATGGAAGAGAGGGGAGAAATTACTTGATCCACTGAAGCAAATTAGAATATGTGATGGCTTTCCTGCTTCATATTCCTTGCTGTTACAAATCGTTAGAGCAGTTTTTCTGTCTATAGTGCTTGAGCAGAGTTTATTGAGCCCAGAATTCTCCTGTAGTGAGAAGAAGGGAGCCCTGGGGCAATAGAACTTGGCTTTATTGACCTATCATGTAAAAGTAGCTGGGACAAAATGTTTCCCTTTGGCACATTCAACTTTCCACTTACAAAATTTTTGCTGATGTTGCTCTTGACATGTCCACCTTTTCTAACTTCTTTCATTTCTTGTTTTCTTCCTCCTGATACTTTCTCATGCATTCTCGCTCTTCTTTCATCTGCTTTCTCTTCAGATACTATTGACCCTGCAAGGTACCAATTCTTGTGCACCTGTATAAACAGCAAGTGGAAGCCAGCTCTTTTCCCTCAACCCCCCAGATAAAATGTCAAGTAAATCTTCAGGCTTAGCAACGCTGCTCCTAGCCAGATGAATTTCTGATAAAGGATTAAATGCAATATGCACAGAATATGCCATATATTCACCTCTAAATAAAGTGCAATATCACTTTCAAAACTATAACCTTATTATAAACTTAATCAGATTCTGTTATACTGCAGTTCTTCTTCACCATTCAAGACCATTCAAACAGTACAAAGTGCTCAAAAGAATTATTAGGTGAAAAAAGGGCTGTTCTTATGCCAAGAGACAAGAAGGCGTAGTGATGTGCTCCCCACCCCCATTTCTGCTTAAGGAGAAGTCACACTGTTTGGGATGGCTGCAGCTGCCTTCAGCTGAGCTCTGGGGGCACAGGTAGCAGCACAATAGCTGAGGGCTAGTTGAGCAATCACCATCCAAAATATAGCTGGTGTGCAAATGTGACCATAAGTCAATCATCTTGTTGCATAAACAGTGAACAGCCCAGCAGGCTGCGTGCCAGCATCTCCTCTTGAACAGGGCTGTCTCTCTAGGTTACTTTTTGAGGTTGAGAGAGTCCTTATTGTGTCAGATACTCAGGAAGTGACACAGGAATAAGTGTGCTGAAAGTTTGAAATCTTCACAAAGTGATCTAAAGCATTGATTACACATACATAATCCTTTAGGTATCAACCACTGACCAAATTGGCACTAAACCTGCATTCAGATACACCTAAACTCTGCTCTGGGAAGAAGTTTTGAACTCAAGGATGTCCTTTCTGAACCTCATGGCTCAACAGGAAGATCAACTTAACTGTATGGTCTGACCTTGTCTTCTAGGCAGTAAACAATCAAGTGTACTTTGCCATTGAATCTTATTAAACCATCAACCAATTTTCCATTGAACTCTTCTCTCATATCTATAAAATATATTGTTGCTTCTCTCTAGTGAATAAAGTATTTCGCTCTTTCCTTGACAGAAGGGGATATTATAACTTCTCAAAATAAAGACTGCAAAAATTATAAAGATACATTGGAAGCAAACAAGGTGGAACTGGGGACTTTCTTTTACATGGAAAGAATGGGAAGAACAACTTAATTATAAATAGCACAGGTAATCTTGGTGCTGGACATGGGACCTGAGAGTAGCAGGACTCTGCTAGAACCATCTAGCACCTATTGGATCCTCAAATGTAAGCATCTTTACTATAGAGCTAAAAGATAATACATTAACTGATTGGTTTTGATTGCAAATATTATTAATCTTTTTTAGAACTATTTTTTATTTGCATAAATACAATTCTTTTTTGTGTATATAACTCTGGCTCTAATAAGAGTTCTATTGACAGAGAGCATATAGTCCTCTCCTTGTAAGAACTCATACAATGTCATTCCTTAGGAGATGAAGGATTAAACAAAACCAGTATAAGAAGTGATATGATTAGTTATGGGATTGCAATGGTTTTTTTCCCCTATTGATTGCATCCTTAAATTTCAAAGAGCCATCTGTCAGCAGGAAAGGAAGCAGTAACCATTTTGATCCTTGAAGCGCTGCTAACAGGCAGAGGAGCAGAGGAAGCATAACCTACCCTTTTAGGCCTTCCTTTTTTTTTTTTTTTTTTTTTTCTTTTTTTCTGAAGTTGATTTCAGCAAGTTAATTGCCTTAGGAAGTTGGAAATTGAAAGTACCTTTATTTGTGTCAGGGAACTACAAGAGCTGCTCTTAAAAATTGTGCTGGGAGCCAGGCTGATCCCAGCTCAGGCAAGACAGTCCCTGCACTATCCCAAAGCACCTGAGCTGCATGAGTAGGGCGGTGACAGCAACAGGTCCCATCAAGAGTGCAGTGATTTCAAATCAACAAGGTAACAAGCCACATCCTAGGTCAGTCCAGGAAATCCAAACAACAGTTTGGAAATAGGCCCAAGACAGGCCCACTTACAACAGAGTTCCGTCCTCAGGTTGAGCTGAAAAGGGCTCCTGGACCCATGGGCAGGGCTAAAGGGAGGCTTCAGGGGAGAGCAGTCATAGAGAGTAAAGCTTGTTCGTCACCATATCTTGTCAGGGAAACAAACCCAAACTATCAAAACTCAAAATTCTCTCCATGCAGAAGATGCCACTTCTATCGCAATTTACCTTAGTACTGTCACTATTGCCTCATTTTTCCTTACTCAACACCCTCTTCCACGCAAAAGGAAGGAGGAAAGCAGATGAGCTAGGTCATGCACAAGGAACAAATGCATGGACCATGTGCTTCTTCTCTTTTATGAGCATGACTCAGCTTGATTGGTCTCTCCCTTTGCAGGATGAGAGGTTAATTGTCACAAAAAGAGACATCCATAGGCAAATTTTCTATGCTTTTTTTCTGAGTGGGATTTTATGAAGTAAACATGATGTTCAGAGAACTTAGTAACAATGGTAACAAATGAGCAGACTTCAGAATGTGCTCTCCTACAACCCAGCAGGTAATGAACCTCTTACCTTCTCTGGCTAATTCAGAACATAACGGTCATTAGGCTTGAAATAAGTTGAAAAGTAAATTTGTCATAGAGTTGCATTATAGCTCATTGAGTGACAATTTTCAACAGATTAATTCATACTTGAAAGGGAAGAACTTAATCTTTTTTACCATAAAACCTATTCTCCTCCAAATAAGTTAGACCTTTTTGGTCTTAGTCTTTATCTTGTCCATCTTGTCTTATGCTCAGTAAAACTAGAAATCAGGAACTGCTTTTATCTTTTTTGTTTTCCCCAGAATAATTTCTGTTAGAAAGGCACAATAAAGGGTCCAGAAATTGGAGGGAGCTGTTCATTACATCCCATTTTCAGTGTAGCAGGTACCAGCCCTCAAAAAGAAGGATCCTCTGAAAGTTTGTGTGCACCTACTGTTAGCTCTCATATTTAATACACTGAATAATGTGAGAACATCAGCATCACCTCATCCCTTGTCTTCCTTACCAGGTGATTCATGCAAACTTTTAATAGAAGCATTGGTTGTGACACAGATATCTCTAAACACCTTTTTTATAAAAATCAACCATCTGCTTATACTACCCAGATCAAGCTCTGAACTAATTACTTTTCCTCTGCAAGATCTTTCATCTTATGGCTCTTTCCTTATCATAAAACTGATAAATGAACTTGCTAAGTGCTTCCTTAAAATCAAAGATTATATCAAATGATCCTACCTCATCCATGTACTCACTGACTGAATTCCCTGGTCTGACCTCACAGCTGACCCTGCTTTTAGCAGGAAATTCAACTCAAGAACTTCAGAGCTATCCTGCATAGAAATCATGTTGGCTATTCTCCAACTTGTAATATTTATACAAGGGTCCATTAATAATGTTTTTCTTACAGTTTCTGCTAACTTGCCTAACACATACATCAGTCTTCCTCATTTGTGGTTTTGGAGGTGGTCCTTAAAAAGATTTTCCACATTTTCCATTCTCCAGTCACATCATACTTAGATTGCTCTATAGATTAAATATGGTCACCATAGCTTGAACTTTGAGACCATTCCTATTTCCTCCAGTAGTATTTCTTTGAATTTCTTAAGAACTCCTTTAAATATGACATCTTGTTTATCTTGTTATGATATGAGCAGTATATGATTACTGCTCATTTTACCTTTTTACCACACCCTGTTTCATACACACTCTGGCTTGAGACAAATCATGACAAAAGTTTCAAGATACAGATTTGAGTTTGCAAACTTAATTCAGTACTAAATGTGGTGGTTTTGCAGGGGAGGCATTTGCAATCTGCTTGTCCTATTTTTTTGAGTTGGTTTCGGAGTTTTTTGGGGTTTTTTCCCCCTCCTCTATGATGACTTGTTTCTTGGTATCCCATTCTACTTGATTAACAACTTTTCCCCCTGAAAACAACCTTTTTTTTTTTTTCTAGCATGGATACCATGCACTAACACTGCAATTATAGATCTGAGGAAGGCCTAAAATCCCTTATTTTCCTTTTACTTGTGCGTGTTGTACATATGCTCCCTAGTACCTGGGGTGAAATTCAACATTTTATTCCCATAGAAGACTTTCAAATTACTATAATATTCTGTCCAATAACTTTTGAAGTACAGCTATTAAGTGTTATTACTACAACTTCTAAGCTTGGCTGCTGTTGGCTTGAAAAGCATAGCAACCGTCACTGGTTTTCAGCATTATGAGTCTTCATGTCCGTGTCCAGGGGGCTACAAGCATGTATAGGTTTTGTTAATTGCAGTGATTCTTTTTGCTACTCTAAATTAACATGGTAATAAAATGATAACCACATCAGGATTTATTATTCAAACTATGTTTTACTTATAGTAATGTTTTTCCTGTTAGCAAGCAGCTTAGTATGAAAGAATGTTAGAAAGAAGTTATTAAGGTATCTTCAATCATTCAATTTTTACAGTATTTCTTGGTTAAAGAATTTTTGTCTACCTGTTACTATATCTATTAAAGATGTTCTTCTAGGCTTCATGGGTTGCTCTATGTTCTTAATTAATTTCCCTTGCATTTTGCTTTCTTTTCAACAGACTATTGAGATACATGTGTGCTGTGTATGTACATGGCCAATTACACTTTAGATTCAGTCAACAGCATTAAGAAAAAGGGTAGAGCTTGTCAGACCTAACTGGATTTTACCTTACTCATCAGAGAATATTTTTGTGACTATAAGATTTAACTCAGTAGCACTCCTTTGACTAAATATCTCTGCCTTGTCCTTCGCTTACAGAATCAAAATAAGTTTCAGAATGAAGTCATCTGAATTTTATTGGTAGCAAAGAAACAAAACTAAGAGCAACTAGTCACAATGGCATCCCAGAAGCAGAAGATAGGCCACATATCATTTATCATGGTAAGCACTGAAATGAAAAAAGACCCAAAGCAAACCACCAAAATTAACTATATTAACTATGAAAATGGATCTTGACATTCTAGCTGTTTGTAGTGAGGCCATAGTATGATCTGAATTAATGTGATTTAATGAAAATTAAAAATAAGGAGACATGCAGAAATGTTAATGTGAAAAAAGAACATAAGAAGAACAAAATCATCTTTCTTGTTCCTTTTTTTTTGGCAAGCAGTTACTGGCTTTGATCAAAAGCTATTACATTTTTATTCTCTATTTTGTTAAATTGATGAAAATACATATTTCATCTGCTTTACATCTGGTACAATTATGTTTTTACAAGAGCTCCAGGAGTGCTGTCAGATGACAGAAGCACTTAGTCTTTGGCAATTCAGGATGTGAATATTTTGATAGCCTTTTTTGCAGGGCAGATTTCACAGTGCTTTTCTTCTTTGCATATTTTATTTCCATTTTTTATAGGTTGTGGATTCGAGCCTGAAATTCTTGAATCATCAGCTAAATTTGACAGAACCCTTTCACATGCATTTAGCTTGAAATGAATCCTTGATCTCTGTTCAAAATTAAAACAGAAACTATGTTGAAGAACTCCTGTGTATGTTGTAGCAGAAAGTTGTTGTGAGGAGTTTTCTATTTGTGAGGCAGCCAGAGGCCATATTTGTGGCTGCACTATGCCAGCAAGAGAAATGAGAGACTGAGCTGTCTTTGAGAAGATAAAGCCTGTCTGCTTTGGGTCATTAAGACTGACCTTCCCAGGGTAGTGTGCTGCATTTTTGTAGCAGCTGGTTATCAGTCTGATTTAATAAAATCTGAGCTGCAGCTGCTGTTATTCATATATTTAGATATGTTTATTAATAGTTTCATAATATCCTAAAACCTGAATTTGTTTTTTTTTTTTTTTTTATTTCTCTGCAATTCCAACAGTTCTGAAGGAAAACTGTGTTTGTCCAAAGGTAAATGATTAATTGTTTTCATTCTTCAACTAATTACAGAAAATTGCAGATAGCACAGAATAAAAGTTTGGCATATGCTTTTTATAAAAGCTATTAAAAAATGTATCAAGATGTAAAAGAAAGGCTGCTTTTGTTACTTGAATAATAATGATTGATCTTTGGTAGTACCACTAAAAGCCTATTAAGTCAAAATTATTTCCTGGGGCTGGGGTGAAAAATTAGCTTATTTTTTAAGATGTCCTAGTGGATTTAAGAGTCATTGTAGGAGGCTGCAGTTGAACAATAGTTATATAATTGTATCCTCTGTTGTGTAGGTTGACAGGCAGTAGGCATCTATAACATTTAACACACTTCTCCTACTGCAGAGTATTTTCTGTAAGCACAAACACTGACTTCACTTCAACTGTGTTGAATTACACTCATTTTTGGTTTTAATTAGTGCTCTTAACTAAAATTCTACTTTCCGTTGTCCAAGCATAATGAACTGAATTCAAGTTCATGTGTTCAAACTGAGCTAAGTGATATAATTAGAAGCACAGTCTTCTCTGAACTTAGCCAAATGTGAATGATCTTCCCAAACTCTTTGCTTTAAAGGCCTTTCAAACCTTTTTTTTTTTAAACTAAATACAACTGTTTTAAGTAGGAGCTTCATTTGATCAATAAATAAATTAATTTGTTTTATTTGACCAATAAATAAATCCAATTAGTTGTTGGAGTTACTAATATAGTTGCAATACTTGAACATCAAAAGAAATTATTTGAAACATGCAATTTTGATTTAAACTAACAGAATTCATGTTTGCTCAAAATCATAGGAGTTTTCCACTCAAAAATAAATATTTGATCAAAGCTTTAATTTGAAATAAATTTTGTTGCGTTTTTTCTTATGGTTATAAGAAAAATTATTTCTAAATGCCTATGTCCTATATCATGACTATCTACACCAGATATATAAAAATGCATTTTTAAAAAACTCCAAACAAACACATGAGATAATGTCAAAACATTTAACACTACTACATCCCATAGAAAAATTCAGGAATTGGTCTCTGTTTTTTTCCTATTTTCCAAGTTAAAACTAGATAAAGGTGTTTCGTGTTTTTTTATTATCACCTTTGTTTTCTGGTGTTTAGATCCCTGTTTGAGATCCATTTAAGAGTTTTGATCTGAACGTGAATTTTTGGGAAAAAAAAAAGTCTACTGTTATGTTTTGAACTGGCTACTCTGGTTGTGTACCCATTTCAAATTCTGTCTGCAAAACAAACACAGCAGAATTAATCAGTAATGTCTAAACTTTTTTGCACATGAAACAAATCATAGATCTAAACTTGAGAATGTTTACATTGTGTACAATTTTTGTTTGAGTGAAAAATCTTTTCAAAAAAAGAGAGATAAATTAATTGCTTCAAGGAAGGAAGAATACAAGGTAAGCAAGGGACAAGTATTCCTTATCCCCATTGTCACTCAGAGAAAGTGCAAACACAACATTTTTATAATTGATTTTCTCTGTCACAAAATCTTGTTACACACTTTTTTTTTGCAAAATATATAGGTTTTTTAGAATCAGAAATACTTCCATTAAATTCTCATCTACAGATTTTCTTTTTTGATAAATCCAGTACATATCGAATGTTTTAAATCTTTCAGTGTACAATGTTGTTTCTTGGGTTTTTCGTCTCTCTATTTCAATAATTCCATGTCTTACCTAATCCTTTTGAATATTATAACATCCTTTTGAAGTCTGAATACTTAAACTGGTTACAGTAACTCCACATTTATGTGTCAAATGTGTAAATTGCATAAACTTCTGTTTTAAGATTGTTCCAAGACTGCATTATTTTGCCAGCCACATGAGCAATCTGAACTGTCTTGACCAGACCATGTCACCATGAGAAGTCGTGTTCAATTATTTATGAACACCTTCACCCTTACCTTTTCTAAGTTACATTTATGTCACTTATAGTGTAGATCTGGTCTATGTGTCTTGTTTCTAGATGGATGACTTCACCTGTAGCTATATTCAAATTAAGATTTATACATCACATTATCTGTTCTGTCTTAATAAAATATTTATGCTGATGACTTTTCTGTGGACTTCAGAAGGAAAGCCGTAAGCATAGCTTGCTGTAACAGTGGCATCATTACTTTCATGAATGATCTTTAGAAAATTAAATTAAAGTAGTTGGAATTTCTGTATTTTCCCCAGGAGATCCTGAGAAAAAGTAAGGGGTTAACATAACCCTGCCAAGCTACAAGTAACAGACATTAGACTAACAGTTTAAGGGAACTTTTCATGGCACACTTTTCAGCTTCAACTCAACTGGTCTGGGTGGCAGCTTTTTTAACATTTGTGCAATGTAAACATTTCAAAAACACCTGAATGTTGAGCTGTAAGTCTTTTACCATAACACTATTTGGATTTCCTAAATTTAATATTTTTTTAATGTGTTACTGCTACATCTATATTTTTTACATGTCAATATTCATTCCAGTAGCTTAATTTTTTTTTCATCTTTGCTTTTTTATCCATTCTTCCTTTTTGTGCTAATAATAATAATTTGTTGATTTTAAATATCTATTATATTCCATAAATTTCATACTGTTAAAACCACTCAAATTTCTTCAGAAAAAATATTTTTTTCCTGAACCACACATCATTAATAATTTCTGTTTATGTAAACCATAGATATCAGATAGAATTGAAAATTTTTATCCACATTACAATAATTTCTCTTCATACTTATATAGTGGTTTTTGCTGGTTTATGTAGATGATGTGGTAAAAACTGGCCACCACTCTAGCTGAGATGGTATCCTATTATTCTTGATAACATTTTAGAAGTCTTTAACAACCTGTTGCTCTTACCTGTTCTTTAAAGTGCCACACCTACTTATACTGAATATCATTATTTTATCCTCTGATTATATGATTATAGCATTTCAGGTAAAGCTTCAGTAACTATTTAACAATAGCTAATAAACTCTGATGCAAATTGTGTTTAATGGAAAGAAATAAAACTGATATCTTGGAATGTTAATTCAATTTACAAGAAATCATACAATCAGCAAGGATTATTGTTACCTGGCAATGTGCTTTTACATATTGAAAATCTCATTATCAGGTTTATTATTTAGCAGAGCTTTTCCTGCAAAGATAAAATCTGAAAAGACTTTTTCTTCTTGCTAAGAAAGAATTATATATAATAAATATCTATGTGTGATCAATGCAATTTATTTTAATATAACTTACAGGGATGTTGGCTTCTTTTGCTAGCAAGTTCTGTTTCAAAGAGAAGAGATGAAAATATCAGTCTCTTGGTTTCTCTTAGGTTTAAGAGACTAGATTTGTGTCTTTACTGTTTCATGACTATTACCTATGGAAGAGCTGTGAAGGTCACCTATCTTAGGAAATCACCTTGGAATTAGTTCGACCTTAACAGAAGCAATTTTTTTAAATAACATTGAATGAAAATTTTTTCATACTTGGTTTCATCTCATTATATTTAGCTGTTGGGCCCTGAAATAATGAGATAATTACCACTGTGGATCAGTCTTCTATCATGCACATTTGATTTCGGTTATATGGGAGGATTTCACTTCATTTCTTTATTTTTATTAGAAATAACTTGACAGCCACTCCATTAAGAAAATTCTTCATCAGTCTTTATTGTTACTTTCATTTACCTATGATCTCTGCTCTTCATAATGCCATTTAGGTTCCAGCTTAAAAATAAGAATAAATAAACAAATAAATGTACAGAAAATTAGTGAGAATTCATAGCAAAATGTTAGTTAAGTTGTATTAAACTGGCATCTAGAACCTTGGTGATTCTCCATAATTTAGAAATCAAAAAGAGTAGGACAGTTGCTGTTGAGCCAGATACTTTTTATGGGCTCTGGCATGGGAAAGTTTATTGATAATTTCAAATTATGTTTAAGTTTTGTAGATCTAGTAGATTTTGCAGATATGTACTATGTAACACATCCTCTTCCCTGAGTTATTGTCTATAAAACTGTGGATTTACTGACTCAAGCAGAAAAAGATGGCAGACTGGATTTGGCGGAAGTCTCATAATTAAATATCTTCTTTCTCTGAAGACTGATTGTGACGAGATATCAGTGTTAGATTATTATGATGGCAAACATGGGGTTTATATTTCAACACCTCTGAGATATGTAGTATCCTTTACAATAAGGTACTCTTTTTGAACCTTTCCCTCATACTGATCCCATACTTACCCACCTCATACTGATCCCATACATACACACCTTACAAATAAGGAATGAGATTGCTGTAATGTTCAAATTTTCATGTTCCAGTTATGGGAGGAAATAATACAAGTGTGCATATAGTATCTCTAGACATGCTGAAGAAATATGGAATTTCTGAAATTTAGCGCTTTAGACGGTGTAAACTTACTTGTTGATGGTGAACTGTTGATAGGTTCTTAAATAGTACATGAAGTAGTAGATTTTAAAGCATAAATGGTTACCTACAGGTAGCTATGTTTGTTGGATGAATAATATTACCTCTATTTCAAATATGATTAATTAAAATAAACTTTTATTTTCTTTTCAAAAAGGCAATAAACCAAGAAATTTCAAACATAGGTTCTCTGCAAGAATTAATTCTTGGAAAGAAAAATTAATGATAACTTAGACATAATTCTAAGATGACTATAGTATTCACTTGCAACAATGTTTTAGACAGTAATTTCATGCTAATGAAAGTTCCTTAAATATTAGATATTCCAGAAACATTTTTGAAATTCATTGAAAATTCATTGTTAATAACTTAATCTGAAAATACACTAAAATATTTAATATTTGGAATGTTAAAATAAATCAATTTTATTATTGATAGCTTTTATGTTGCCCTTCTAATTTATGTCTACAAAAAAAAGCCATTATAAACTTCTTAAAAACTCAATTTCCAGTCATTGTTCAGCATGTCAAGTATAAAATCTAAGAGGCTATGTTTGAGGAGACTGATGAAAATCCCAGAAGGCAGCTAAACATAAATCTGATAGTTTGTTCAAAATAAGCATTTGGCTTTAAAGGTTATTAATAATGTTTGGGAAAAGCTTGATTAAATAGCTTTCAAAAGTATGTATTTACTTGTCTATTCTTTGACAAGGTGGTACTTTTTAATTTGAAGACCTAGTAGATTACGTGTTCCATGCACACGTATTTACATTTGGGAGAAAGGAACTGATATTGTACTACCAGCGATTGAGACACAACTCTGCTTAGTGCAAGCAAGAAGCCATTTATTGTTTCTACAGCCCAGTTTATATACTCTTACAGCTTTAGGTAAAATTCTCCATTGCCAAGAAATAATCCCATTATTTGTGTTCCTTAGCTCCATTGCTTAATCACAGTCTTGTATGATTTCCTTTAAACAAAGCAAAATTTCCTTTTCGCTTGCTCCATAACATTTCTGTTTGTTGTTCTCAGGGCTTCTGGCCCACCAGGGTCAAGATGTCCACATCATCCATCAACTCTGCAGTACCTTTTGCCCAATGGCCTCCCAATATTTTACCACTTCTGTTGTTGACCCAAGTTAAATAATGAATTTATAGAATCATAGAAGGTCATGGGTAAAAGGGACCTTAAGATCTTCTAGTTGCTACTGACCTCACTAGATCAGATTGCTCATCCACCCTGGCTGTGGAGACTTCCAAGAATGAGACAACCACAACTTCTACAACTTCTCTAGGCTAAATACTCCAGTGCCTCACTACACTCTGAGTAAACAATTATTTTAATAACGTCTAATATATTTCTATAAAATATGTGGTGTAAATGACATCAACCAAATCACTTTTAATTTTAGAGTAAAATAATGGAGACTAGAACTGTCTCCAAAAATGTAACCTAAACAAAAAGAATCATTACATCTGAATAATTAAAAATCATTGCAAAGAGATGAGGACATTATTTCAGATGGGTTCTAATTCTTCATCTCGGTGTTCAGATCTCAGGACATGCATTTATCTTCCTTAATTTTATGGCAGGCATAGGAAAGCCATTTGAAAATATAAAAAGCATTTCTAATCTGACTGCCTCTATACAAGTTGTGCACCCTTATTTTATGAGGTAAAGAATGTTCTATTTTAACAAATAGCTTTTAGAAATATTCACTTTAAAAGCAGCCGTGTCTTGCAGCAAGTTGAAGTAAGTTAAAACAACAAACAAAATTTATGGCAGAAAATGACCAACCTTTGGAATTTTATTAAGCATGATTTTCAGATTTTCCTGTTTATTATTACGCTTCTGATGCAGCGAAAAAGTTCTTAAATATTTTTTGGACTGAATAGGATATCAAAATTTTAAAAATAGAAAAAATTTATAAATTATTTTGAATTCAAAACTGGAAATTAATGGGTGCAGAAGTAGCAATGGCTACCATGTCGAAAATTGCCCAAAACGTCCTGCCAGTATGTTTTTGTTTCAACTAATATTGAAAATCTGGTTTTGAACAACACTTTTTTTGCTAATAGTGTAATTTTAAGATGCCTGCCACTTTCGAGTACAAGGAATTTGTAGAAGTCTCCTTTTGTATAGAAAATAGCATTTAATTCTACAAATCAAAACAACTCATAGTTAACTGATGAACTTGTATAAAACAGAAAGAATTGGCACTGGATTGGGTCTTAATCACATGAAGACTATTTTCTCCTTAGGATGAGTATTTTTTTCCCCTATGCTGACTCTCATCCAGTTTACCAAAGTTAATCTTCAAAATGTAATACTTGTGTTTATTAAGAAAGATGTCAGTACTTTGATGGGGGATATATTTAGGACATGTATCTCCTGGACATAAACCTCTCTCCAACTCATGTCTCACAACACATAGTTTGCATTGTTAGTCTCTTCCCCACTACTTTCAAATTCCACTGCAAAACTCCTCTATATATCGCTCCCTCATTACCAAATTTTCCTTACATCTCAGATCTGTCAGTATTTGTATTTTATCCCTATTGTTAACCTCAGGCTCCTTAGCTTCCCTCTCTCTTGCACACTGCATATTTATTCTCTTTTTTCCTGTAGGCTTCTAATCACAATCTGGAACCTCTTGTTCCCAGAGTTTTTTGGTTTGGTTTTTGTGGTGGTCAGTTGGTTGGTTGGTTGGTTGGTCGAGGCTTTTGTTTTGTTTTGTCTGGTGTATTTGTTTGCTTGTTTGGTTGGTTTTGGTTGTTGTTTGTTTGTTCGTATGGGGTTTTTTGTTCATTTGTTTGTTTTTTCTTAAATTCTGTACTATCAGCCTTCTGTCTTTGCACAGTTTCCCAGTTTGCTTCTCTAATACCCCAGTATCTTTCACTTCACTCTTAATCTTTGACTATTCTTAGTGCATTATGAAATATCTGGTTACAGTTTCAAAAAAAATTGTGTTCCTTTTATCCCACTTCCAGAATTTCTTCCCCAGTCTTCTGTTTTCTGTTTTTATCAGATTCTGGCAGAATTTCAGGTGTCTAAACATACCCTTTTAGAAATTCTGGAGTATTTAACATGTCTGCATGAGATTGGAAGGTACAATGCAGGATCTACAGGAGATATGCTCTTCTGAAGTGATAGTTGAACATCAAGTGCATCTGAATAGCACCACTTCATAGCATCTACAGCAGCATTAGACTCTTCAGGTATCTGTATCATTCCTTCTGTGTCCTAATTAAGGCTTATCTTTCTGCAGTCTTGCATTGCTTCCTGATTTCAGGCAAAAAAAAAATATTATATAGACTATCTCTCTGTTTTATTTCTATCTCCACAGACCAAGAACAATTGGTACAGGAAACTTCAAGGCTGTCCTTCCATCTCTGGGCTGATGTGGGCTCAGGCATTGTAAAAGATATCCCATGAGGTTTAGTGGTTGTCTTTGTTAAGCCCTGAAAAGTACCTGCTGACCATGAAAGGTTTATATGCTGATTGAATTCACAGGGATTTTCACAGGGATGAGAAGACCCATGTTCTTCACAGGAATAAGTGGCTGTTTGAGAAATGTCCCAAATTCCAGGTCCCTGTTGCAAAGCCAAATTTTATAGCTGTGGTCAGAAAAGGTTTTCAGAGCTTATTTTACACATGCATGCACCCACCTATATATTTCCTTGAATTTCTTCTCATAAAGTATTTAAATGTTTAGTTTTTTAAAATAGTTTGACATACATGAAAACTTCTCCCTAAAGTCTCAACTTAGTTTTCAGGAAATGTTAACAAAATCTCTAATGTAAAATGTCTGAAATATTTATAAGAGATAGTGTTATTGAACTATCCATTAAAAAACTTTTAAATTTGGTCTGAAAATGAGAAATGTGAAATAGCTGTTTTTATATTTTATGAAGAAAGTTTTAAATTTGTTTATTTTTTTTCCTTTCCTGTGTGTTTTCTAATAGAAATTATTTTTTGTTTCTGTTAGATGACTCTTTTATCTATATTCTAGAAGAAAAATATCTGTTTAAACACAATACAGTCTGCAGAGGTTTTTAGTTTAAGTGGATTTTTTAAATTGCTGTTTGGTCCTTTGGTTGGGATTTTTTTTCTCCATTCTACTAATTATTTTGCAGAGATTGCTTTAGAAAAAATGGAAAGTTATGTATAGAGTTTTGTTAAAGATTTTGAAATTAATATTCTATTGATAATGATAATCAATGGCTGAATCACTGCTGAAATAGCTTTCTTTATCCCATTACATTGCATATTTATGTCAATCATTAGAAATACCCCAGGCTTTTCATTCCAAAATAGCCTTGCCATTCATTTGATTTTGATAACTTCTCAGAAGATTGAAGACTACATCATTGACACTAAAGGTATTTTCATACTTGGCCAAAATGAATCCTTTTCATTTTTCATACATTTCTACTTGGATCGGTTGCTGTTATTCCATGCATATTCAAATTATGTAACTTTCTTGGAAGTTTCATATTATATTTAATTGAAAGATGTCTGCATAAAATAATGGTTGGGCCACATGAATCCCTGTCTGCATAACTTGCATCACTGCTTCCAAGGAGTGTCCAGGCTCCATTTACTATCAGAATCCAATCCTTCCAGTCTTAAGTATGCTGAAAAAACCAAGGACATTCCTTCATGGGATGCATACTTTTAGCACTGTGAAAATATGACAGCTGACCATCAAAAGCAGAACAGCCACATTTCTGTACTTTTTCTTCTGGGAATCCAATGTACCTCATATTGTGAAGAGTAATCTCAGAGTACATACATAAGTAAAATTAAGACATCCCTCTCTACGTGAATGTATCTGGACAAGTAACAGCAAAGGATAAAAACCACTCAACTTTCAGAACAGGAAGTTTCTCAGAAGATAGCTCAATCTCCAATCTCTTGGTCCTGTTTCTCAAAAAACCCTTTACAAAAATGAATTTTATAAATAAAGTTTCATAGCTCTACTGGTTACCAATCTCCACAACTTCAGTAAAGATAATGGTTTTGTAACTCATTTTCATAGTCCTCAACAAGTCCCAAACTCGTTAATCTCTTTATATTCCACAGTTTATGAACTACTTCTCTGTTCTGCCTAAGAGATAACTACTTATCAGGTCTTCTATCCTTCTCTCTCTGTCTCTTGCATTCTCCTCCAGTCCTTTTTCTTACAGTCATAGATACATCAAGTATATTTTGTTTCAGAGATTATGACCTAAAGAATACACACTTGGTACCTAGCATCAAAATCTGAATCTATTCTAGACCTGAGGAAAAATTAAAGTTCCTGAAAAGTTGCCTGATGTTTTCTGTTATATTTTCTGGTTTATATAAGGTATTACCTCTGTCCTAATACCTTGCCTTGACTTTTTTGCTCATCCAGACTTTCTGTAAAATAGCATAGGAAGTAGTGATCAGAGACAGATTGTTCAGGTAGATATGTAGTTAAAAAGAGAGATTAGATAGATAGATAGATAGATAGATAGACGGATGGTTGGATACATTGAAGCTGCTAGAAGCTTTTTCTGGGCGTGCTAGAGCCAATGCCAGCTGGCTGCAAGGACCTGCCACTGGCCAAAGCCAAGCCCATCAGTGACCATGGAAGCACCTCTGGGATAACTTATTTCAGAATGGATAAAAAACTTGCACAGTGGCACCCAGAGTGAGGAGTGAGAATATGTAAGAAGAGCAACTCTGCAGACACCACAGTAAGTGGAGAAGGTGGGGGAGGTTACGCTCCAAGGGCTGGAGCAGATTCCCCTGCAGCCCTTGAGGAAGACCCTGATGAGGCAGCTGAGGCCCTTGCCCTCATCCTTACATGAGGATCCATGGGCTGCAATGGATGTCAAAAGGAGGCTGTAACCTCATGGGAAGCCTGGCCCCATGGAGAGAGGAGCCCACAAGGGAGTAGGTTTGCTGTTAGGACCTATGACCTCATGTGGGACCCACTTTGGAGCAGCCTGTCCTTCAAGGATTGCATCTCATGGAAGGCATCCATACTGGAACAGTTCATGAGGAACTGCAGCCTTTGGGAAGGACCCATGCTGGAAAAGTTTGCGGAGGACTGTCTCCCATGGGAGGGATCCCACAATGGAGCAGGGGAAGAGTGTGAGGAGTTCTTCCCCTGCAGAGGAAGTAGCAGCAGAGAAAATGTGTGATGAATGCACCACTTAAAGGGATGGAGGTAGTGAATTCACAACAGAAATTAAGCCTGGGAAGAAGAAAGGGGAAGTGGGAAGATATTTTAAGATTTAGCTTTTAATTCTCGTTGTCTTACTCAGATTTAGTTAATAACAAATTAAACTAATTTTGCCAAGTTAAATCTATTTTGCCCATGATGACAGTTGCTGAACTTATCTCGACCTATGAGCCTGTCATTATATTTTCTCTCCCCTGCCCAGCTGAAGAGGGGAGTGACAAAGTAACTTTGGTGGGCACCTGGCATCCAAACAGGGTTGATCCATCACAGAGTATATAGGGAAGACTGCCAGAAGATGTATTTATCATGAAACATTTCAGTAAACTCAGAATTCTTTAAGGTTTTAAAATAATGAACATGGATATGACATGGTTTGAGGGAGTATATTTTGTGTTGTTTGGTTCTTATTTATTTTCTAAAAATCTCTTATTTTTCATTCATGTGCTAGATCAAATGTTCTTATAGGCTTGTGAACCTTAGAAAACCTGGCACAGTTTTGGAGATTACAAATTTTCACAGGCATGCTTTTTCTTTCTTATCTGTGCTTTGGATTTGCATGAGTGCAGTTTTAATAAAGAGAAAATTTGCTGTAATTTTTCTTGCAACACAGGCATTAGTATGTATGGAATAGATTTTAAGCATTAGGCTGTATTTCACACTGGATAGGAGACCCACAGAGATAGGTCTGTGGCTGGGTTGGCAAAGATTTCCAGAGCTTCAAGGAATTGTTAACCTGTGCAAAACCTCAGCCTTAGATCTGGCTTATTTTGAAAGACATAATTCTCTCCAATTTACTGATTAAAGTAGTGCAAGGTAGTCAATTGATACTTGCTGGGTTAAATAAGACTTTATAAGAACAAAATATACCAAGTAATATCCCACTTCTTATCATGAGTACATGTTCAAATTTCTAACTGGGTAATAAGAAGACAGCTTGCCTAGGTTTGCGTGAAGTAAATAAAATATCAGCTGTCTGGTGCTGAGTTCTGTCTGGGCTGTTATGTCTGCCTTCTCAGGTTGTAAAAGAGAAGAAAGGGAAATAATTATAACAGGAGTGCTAGTTTATAATATCTTTGGGTTTACTAATGGTCTTTTTATGGAAGGGAAAATAAAAAAGATGATGACTACTTGGTATTAGTGCTCTTCAGCTATAGAGATGTATTAAAGTCTTTTATGTAGATCCACTTCCCAAATAGTCAGACGTAAAAGCATCTTGTTTTATCTTGTAGTAAAATCTTTCAGGATACTGAATATCTTCTCTAGCCTGTTAAGATCTTAAGATATATAAACTGCAGAATTGGGCTTACAGAAATAAACGTTATTGCCTTGAAAATAATTGGAATAATTTTAGGGTCAATATTAAAACTGGAATTGTTATTCTTTGTGGGGATACACTTTTCTCACACTAAAGCTTGTTAGAACCTAAGAAGCCAAAACTATCTCACACTAGCAGCATTAAATAAACAAATAAACACAAAGACATTTTCCAAAAATAAGTAAGAAGGAGAGCTTGTTAACATAAAAACCAGATCATAAATAATGATTTAAACTAAATCATTTTTTTAATGAAAAAGTCAGGCAATTGCTAAGTTTAGTATGGATCTGTGGCTGTTTACCCTGTTTTACTTATATAATAAAATGTTATTTTAGTAGTTACCACATAAACATCAAGCAGACTTCCATTTGTTCTGCTACCTTTACACATTCAAAGATGGTTTGGTGTCAGCTCAGGAAATTTAAATATTACAGGAATATTTAAATATTAAATATTACAGGAAATTTAAATACTACAGGAACAGTTTAAAAAAGAAAGAAAGAATAAAATTCCCTAATATCATTAGCAAAAGCCTTTAAATTGTGGTAAAAGAATAGAAGTTTTGTGCTTTCTAATGAAACCATGAAAAACATTTAGTAGGTATGATAGATTAGAAAAATGATTCCTGCTCCTATTTCCAGCTTTAAAAAATTATCTGATTGGATTTTCAAAATTAGAATTGTAGACCTATGTAAAATTAATCCTTGTGCTTTGAAGATGCTCTCCTTGAAAAATCAAGCAGGTCTCTCAGATTCTTTCTCTTCAGGACAAATTCTCTTGGGATTGTGTCAGGAAAGGTTCCTGAATATCTGTTCTCCTGAAGTCCAGTAATTCTACTGTGTCTCTTATATCTCTCAGGACCTTAAAGTCTAGTCCCATGGTTGTGATAGACAAGCCTGCCCTTGACTTTATTCACTGCCTTTGCATTGTTGTGAGCAGCAGTTTCAACAGAGCACCTTCACTAAGCAGTAGATTGATCACCTGTGTCAAAAATTACCTTCAACATATTCTGGAATTCTCACAGATTGCTTGCACCAGCTCTAGTCCCATTACAGCAGATATTAGGAAGATTTAAGGCTACTATGAGTACCAGGGCCTGCAATAGTAAGGATTTCTCCAGCCTTTTAAAGTGGGCCTCATCCATTTCCTTTTGATCCAGTGCGCTTAGCAGAAATCTGTTACATCACTTGTGCTAGTCTGTCTTTTGATCCTTATAACCTACTCACTAGTTTTCTACTGCTTTCTCTGGCTCCAAGGCAGCTTTATATTTTTGAACCACTCCTTGGTGTGAAACACAACCTCCTCTTTACCTTCCCACCTCTATCTATCCACTGCAATACTCCACTATAGAGATATCCCATCTTGTCTTCATAATTCCAGTGACATTATAGCTCTGCAACGTTGCTTAGACTTCTTATTCATCCTGCTTCTTCTCTATACTACATCCGTTTTGATACAGGTGGGACTTGGGCCCCAAGTCATATTCCATGTCTCTCCAGATGGAACATCTGCTGCAATGTTGCTGCTGAGATATATCTATTTTTCCCCTTGTGCCCTCACTTCTCTTTAGTTTAGGAAAACATTACCCAACATACATAGTTCAAAGTACTTCTCACTACATTAGCAAGTTTGTTGGCAAAGACACTCCTGCCTCCCTGCCAGATATCCCATCTCGACACTGTAGTGCTCATTGCTCACAGAGCAATGGGATCATAGAAGCCAAAGTTTCTTCCAACATCAGGCCTGTGTTGCCTCACTGAAGGAGTGACCTTCTGCTGGAGCCTTTCCTCCCTTACTGGAAAGGCAGTCATCACCTGTCTGCCTTACCTTTCACCACATCCCTTGGGCTCTGAAGAACCCTGGGTGCACTTTGGGTTACCCTTATTTCACTCTGGAAAAAGACGCTGGGAGTGTTAGTCCAAGGGCTGGGTAAACCTTGACATTTCTTTTGCAACATCTCAGATCTGAGGTACCAGTAACAAGAAATGGCCTGAAAAATCAGGTCATGTTGACAGATAGCTGCTTTCATCCCCTTAGGAAGGGGTCTCTTATAACTACCACATGCCTTTTTTAACCTGTTTGAGCTTAGCTTGCTCTGAAAGAGACCTCAGTGGGTCTGGTTCATCCTTAAGCAACACCCAGAGCACTAGATGTATGCTCAAGCTGGAGATTTGCAGATGGAGCAGGAGGTGTTCCTGTCAGAAGTCACAGCCTGTTCTGTTGGAAGTCTTTCTCCTTCACCTGTTTGAACCTGATTACCAGCTGCTGCTGCTGCTCCCTTCTTGTTGTGTATAGATCAGGCTCTTGCCTCTGCAGCTTTCCTGAAAATAACGCTTCAATACCTCCTTCAAACTCCTTGATGCTGTGCAGTCTCTCAGCTCTCCCCACTGCTCTTTCACCCAGCAGCTCAGTGCCTTGTTCAGAGCACACCTCCTATAGAAGAGGCCCAAGGCCATATTTGCAGCATGAAATCCAAGCAGTGGCCAGTCTTCCCTGTGTCAGAGCAATTAGCATCAGTCAGCACTGGGACTTGTGTCTTGTGGCATGCTAAAACCATCACTGCACTGTCTCCATATGGTCCTGCACAATCCTGGGCAGCAATGGCAGGCCCCTGGGTGTCTCTCTTCACTAACTGCAGTCACAGTGGCTCTGTCTATCCACCATCCCTCAGCTCCAGTGTTTCTATGGCTCCCAGCAGCAGCCTGCACATTAGGGAAAGCCCAGGAGAACTGGCAGCAGAGCCTGCAGTTTCTATCCAAACTGAGAGCAGGAGCCACAAGCAGCAGCACCAGCAGCCTCCAAGGCACCCTGCCTAATGCTGCCAGCTGACCAGCACTTTGTCACCACACTCCCAAAGCTACAATGCAAACATCAGTGGCCATTCCCTCTGGCCCATTCCTGCCACACTCCTTCTTTGCAAGCCCACCAGAGCCTCCCCACAGCCCTTGCCTCCCCTTACAGCTGCTGCAGCAAGCACTGCCCTCACAGCAGCTCCTTCCAACAGGGCTGACCTGAATGTCACAGCCTGAAGAGCTTCTCAAGTGCAGGATTTAGTGTCACTGACATCTTTTCATAAAAATTCTTTCTTTGGGATTTTTCCTCTTCTGGGAAGCTGAGGCCCCGGAAAGAGAATGTAAACAATAATTATCTGCTGCTGTGGAATGCATCAGGTGCATCTGTCATTGGTCTTCTGTGAGTGTTTGGATTTACGGACCACTCACAGGAGAGGTTTCTTGCTTTCTGCCCGGACACAGAACTTTGTTGATTTGATTCCTATTCTATTCTTAGCTTAGCAGCTTCTGAACTTTTCTCTCTATTCCTATTAGTATAGTCTTAATGTATTATATATCATAAAATAATAAATCCAGCCTTCTGATCATGAGTCAAGATTCTCGTCAATCTCTCTCTCACCCTGAGGAACCCTTGCAAAGCCATGTAACAATTTAGTAAAACATGGCTGTGATATCACAAATAACAAAACAATTCTTTATCAGGCTGTAACACTGAGAGGCGTCAGGCTGACAGGAAATGTGCAAGGTAGAAGGCAGGTTTTTCAAGCTTACTGAATACTAAATTTCAATTCAGCATTTAAATAACCATGAAAGCAATTTATCAGTTTATTCTTTTACAATAAAAATATTCATACTACAGTGTTTTTCTTATTATAAATTAAGGTGAAAAGTTTTCCCTGCAAACACTTTAAAACTTTTAAATGTTGTCTATTATTGAATCAATCCAAATATTACTGCAAGCATAAATTTTAAGCATTTTGTGTTTTGGAGGGCAGTTTCTCATTCAAAACATGTCTGCATGCTTTTTTTTCTCTAAATACAAAAACAATGTAATCTCTGTACATTTTTATGCATGCTGGGAAAGTTCTTCCTCTATGTTTTGAACTCACTGGAGAAGCTCAACACTTTTCAAGCGTGTCAAGATCTTGGAAATAACTTTTAAACATTTTGTTAATTTAGAAAGCTCACTATAGGAAAAATTGCAGCTTGAGGACATAGTGCTAACAGATGAAAAAGAATCCACAAAAATTAACAGCATGCTCTTTTACAAAGGTTTAACCTGGGGAAAAGCTTCATTCATAGCTGAAGCCTTTACAAGACACCAAAGTCAGTAACCATGTGACACAAGTCTATAGAGCGCTAGAAACTGTTAGATCTAAGGTGGTAACTAGTCAATCCCCTCTGACTGATTAGTCCTGAACATCACATATTTCATCCAGTTTATATATCCTTGTGTGAGAATAGTTAGAAAAAGTTATATTTTTTTTGCATTACCATTTGGAACAGCAAGAAGTGAAGTCATTTCCAGAACCTGTTAATGGATAAGCTACTTAAACATTTAAATAAATACAGCTGATCAAGACAGGAGAACTAAAAAATAATATTATTATACTGGTTTCATTTACCCAGCATATACTGGCACATTTATTGAAAAAGCCATATACCTGGAGCAGAAGGATTTTGTCATCAATATACTGCTGCTTTCTGGATAAAATCTGTCATATTTTTCAGATCAAGACCTTATTTTATCCATGTCAAATGTTATTCTGTTTGTCCTATTTAGTTAGAAATTACGAAAAACAATGTCAAAAAATAAATGTGAAGTTTTACTAGAGCAGGATAAACCAAGTTATCATTCAAAAAGCTAAAGCTCACCTGCAGACTATTTGATTGAACAGTGAAAATCATGTAAATATGCTTGGGCTTTTTGGTTTTGGGTTTTTTTTTAATTGGCACAGTGTAATCTCCAGACTCCAGATGCTGCTCTCTCTAATTCCTCTACCTCTTTTAGTGTCTCTAGTCAACAAATCAGTTCACTCTCAGCTTGCTTTTTGCTTGATTCCTCCCTTGCCTAGATGGTAGAACTAAAATGTAGAATAAATGTTAACTGGTTAGAAAGCTTACCTCCTCCAGGCAGGCTGCTGCTGTCCTTCCCCTGAACCTCAGCCTCTGACTCAGGCTCATTTTCAGGCTGTCCCTCACAGTGTTCTTGACTAACTCAAGCCCTCAGCAATTCTCCTGACAAATGCATGTGCTTCTTAAAGATGATTCTATTCCCACCACCAAACTGCCTGTTATATTCCTGCTACCTGAATACAGATCACCCACAGTACCACAGGCAAATATGTGGAAAAATATGGCTCATGTCCTGCATAATCAGCAGTCAGATAATCCCCCTGAGACAGTGTAAAGAGACAGATATCCGCTCTGCAAGCAGACCTGTAGAACTGCTCCTTTGTCTGGGGTTAGTAGCAATGCCAATAGATACATTAGCTATACAATCTGCCAATTCAAATAGGTGCCCTATTTGGTTGGTTGATACAACTCTGGTTGCCCTGGTTGGTTGATACAACTCTGGTTTTCATTGTGTGCCTCCTAGCAGCTAACAAAAGTATTAGGCAGCCATCATTTAGTCAATCCTTTCCTACTTATGGTGATGAAATAAAATTTAGAATGAACTCACGGGAGTTGTTTCACTGTAAGAGTGTCTGATGTGATACAAGCATCATCAGCATTTGTTTAAATACAGCCAAATGAAATAGTTATAAATTTGTATCTAAGAAGTACAATGAAAATACATAGATCGATGGCCAAGGAAAAAAGTGATAGTCTTTTAAGTATGAGAGATTATGAAAGAAAAAACAAGTCTCATGATAACTGTTTCTTAGGTTAATACAGAGCTTTTCCAGGAATTTCTTTAATAATCCTGAATATTTTGTTGAATATAATAGCTGAAAAAAGCTTATAAACCACATATGCTGGATTTCACTGGGACAGAGTTAATTTTCTTCACAGCTGAGTGTGGGGCTGTGTTCTTAGATTGTGCTGAAAGTAGTGTTCGTAACACAGAGATCTTCCATCATTGCAGAGCAGGGCTTACAGAGGGTCAAGGCTTTTTCCGCCCCTCACAGCATCCCACTTGTGAAGAGGCTGGGGCTGCACAAAGGGCTGGGAGGGGAGCTGGGAGAAGCAGAAGAAAGGGGGAATGTTTGAAGTGATGGTGTTTTTCTCTCCCAAGTAAACACTGTGCATCATGGAGCCCTGCTTTCCTGGAGATGAGTGAACACCTGTCTGCTCATGGGAAGTGGTGAATGAATTCTGAGTTTTACTTGGCTTGAATGTCCATTTTTCTTACTTTCTTCATGAAACTGTCATTATCTCAACCCACAAGTTTTCTCACTTTTACTCTTCTGATTCTCTCCCTCATCCCACTGGAAGGAAGTGAATATGTGTCTGTTTGGGATGCTAGCTGGAGTTAAGCCTTGATAGTTCTTTTTGGTGCCTAATATGGGGCTTGAAGAGTTTGTGATAATAATATATTGACCAGAGTGTACTGGAAGGTCTTTTTATCTATCAACACTTGCAGGTCACAATATTGATTTATCTGTTCTCAATATTCATTCATCTGATCTGTGCCATGCTCTTGTTTTTTGTTGTAAGAGTTAAAAACTGCTGTTGGCTTTTGCATTTTTCTTTGATTACTGATATTTTACCATGGGAGGTTTGTTACTAAAGCCCTGAGCTACAATTTAAAATCAGCACACCATGTTCTCCAAATACTACACATATAAAAGCACAGAATACTTTCTCATTAAAATCCGGTATAAAATTAGCCTAATTTGTGATTTAGCACATAGTTAAAATGACATGATTAGTAATAATTTTTATATAATGTATTTTCATTCTGTCAACCATAGTGCAAAAGTACACTTTCCAGTAAGGCATCATTCTGGAAGCACTTGAAAGGTACCTGAGATTTCTCAAAAAAATTTGTGAGAAGCTATACCATATGATATCAAAATTTGTATCTATGTTTTAAATCATATGTCAGTGGTGATATTTTCAGATAACCATATCCCAAGATCACAGGTACCCATTTGCACCAAGAATTTTTAACATACTAATGAAACAGACATAGGGTCCATGATTTTTATAACTTTTTGTAACTTCTGTATGATAATTAGAATGAAGATTTTCTCAGTTGCCCAAGTGACCTTAAAATGTTCCTTGATCATAAAAATACGTATGCTTTGCAGGCATGTGCTCAAACACACCTTATGTTACCTGGCTTGAAAGGGTTTTTCAGGGTGAGAGAGATAGATGAGAATCTTGGCTTCATGATCAGAAGGCTGGATTTATTATTTTATTATATATATTACATTATGACTATACTAATAGGAATAGAGAGAGAAGTTCCAGAAGCTGCTAAGCTAAGAATAGAATAGGAATGAATAAACAAGGGAGCTCTCTGTGAATCTGTTCCAGAGAGCTTGGTCCCTGATTGGCCCTTAATTGTAAACATGGAACATGGGCCAATCACAGGTGCGCCTATTGCATTCCACAGCAGCAGATAATTATTGTTTATATTCTCTTTATGGGGCCTCAGCTTCCCAGAAGGGGAAAAATCATAAAGAAAAGGATTTTTATGAAAAGATGTCAGTGACAACCATATATATAAATTCTGTGTATATTGGAATACACGCGTGTTCCATTCAGCCCATCCCATCCCATCCCATCCCATCCCATCCCAAGCAATATGCATACTATATATTGCAATGCTTATCCAAAGTCTACCCATTGCTCTATCTAGACTAGCAAAGACAAAAGAGTTGTTTAGTGCAGGGTAGACAGCATTTAGAGTAGCCATGCAGATTGCCTGTCTAAAGTTCTCCTAGGCTGGCACTGGGGCTCCTGTGACACTGGCATGCTGAGTTGCAATAAGGCTTTCTGCCTGCTCCACAGATGGCTCTGAATGCAAGCAGCCAAGGCACACAACACTGTGCATTTGTACAAGCCAATACCCCCACATGGTCTATTTGGAGCTGCTGTTTAGGCAGCTTGGATTTTGATCTGTTTTGTGTTATCAAAGCCATAGTGTCTGCAGCAGTCCGTAGCATGGCTGAGGTTTTTTTGTTACATTATTGTGAGCCCACACAGACTTGATGGAACTTGCATTTATTTCTTTATGTATTAAAAAAAGTTCGAAAAATGTAGACCGATCACCTTGCATCAGCAAAGTATCTTTTACAGATAGACTGGCCCTCTTGTCCCTTTTCTACATCCAGCTGTTTTGTTAGCAAGCCCCTGTGTAATGATAATTTTTCCTGATTTATTCAATGACAGCTCTTGAAGCCATACTCAGATTTGTTAGTGTAATTACCCAGGCCTTTATAAGGGGTAACAGGAGTGGATCAGAATCCTGGAGTATATAGCTTCCATCCAAACTTTCTGATAATTTTCATATTAAATTTTGAAAACTAAGCTTTCTTAAATGACATGAAAAAAAATATCTAAGAGGTAATTTCATGCTGTCTCAGTTCATTGTGGATGGTAAATATCCACTGTCAAATATTGAAAGACTGTCATTGTAACCTTCTGCTTTTGCCTGTCACGTTCCTCATTTTATTCAGTAACAAAATTACCTTAATATTGGAAAATTATTTTACAGAGAACTCTCTTGCAGCCTATAATTCTTCACATTCTTCACATTTTGAAGATAATAATGGTCCATTCAAAGAGAATAGCCCTAAACCCTGTGCATGGAGTTTAGTACCAGCTGCTAATCATTTAGGTTTAGCAAGATCAGGAAAGATTTGTCTTTGAAACTGAAGAATACAATTAGTTTCTGTTGTTTGGTTGAAATTAGACAACTTGAATTCAGTGACAAGATAGCTTGGTATCTATGGTGGAATAGTGATTAGAGCTGATATAACATTTGTGAGGAGCTATTTAAATTAAAATACAGTTTTAAATCTTTTTCAAGTAATTTTCATCTTCCTGATACAGTAAATGTAGAATTGACAGAGATGTTTTAGCCATTAGATGAAGGTACTTTAAATGTGTTATGGGATATGCATAAAAATAATTATGTATATGTGATTATTAATTTTAAAAAGGCTTTTCAAAGATGGCTTAATTTCTAAGCCCATTTGCAAATAGTTCCTCTGCCAGCCTTGGTTTTAGAAAGGTTTGCCTTTATAACAGTGCTTCCTTAATTACAGAAATGAAAAATTTTAATTTTTGTCCTTTGATTTGTGCTGAAACAAGCAATTTTCTAGTTATCAATTTGACAAGAATTAATCCCAGGGGGAAAGGTATAATTATCATCGGTATCTGATAATCTCAATGTAGCCTGATAGCCAGCACAAAACCAATAGTTGTTACAGGGATTTCTGCTGGAATCAAAGCTCAGAAAGAACAATGCCATTTTCTGGTGGTGGTGTTGCAGTATTTCAGGTGAAACTCCTCATGGATTTTGAGGAATATTAGTTTGGTCTTTTTTGACCTCAGTTAATAAAGCTCCATAAACCTGATAAATCTCAGTTTTTCAGTTTGATTATTCTTTGTTTCTGAAGTCTACAGGACTAAAGGATTTTTTCCAGTTGACAGTTCCCCTCATTGTTTCTTATATGCCTGTCTGTAGCCAAGTTTTCAGGTTGATGTTTCCAAACCAAATATAAACTATATGAAAGATAATAACAAAATACAAATATTAAGGATGGGATAAGCAGTTAGGGAAGAATGTTGAGAGAGAAAGACAAAATATAGGAATGCTTGCACTCTTGCAACACAGGAATGTAAGTATTCCTACGTGGGTGCCGAGTCAGAGCCTCAAGAAACACCATTCCTGACCATTGTGCTGTGCCTTCCAGGCTAAACAAGCAGCTCCAGAGAACTTGCAACTGCCATGCAGACACAAATGACCAGGGATACAGAGACACACAGAACAGAAGATGTATGTGAATGAGAAGTTAAAGGCGCTCTCTAATAGCATTAGTCATCATCAAACACATTAGGCTGAACATTTCAGCAGTGTGACTGTTGCCAAAATTTCTACTGACATTAGAGAAAAGATGAGAGAGTGAATAATGAGTCAATATATAAGAATAAAATCCTCTAAAATCAGAGAGCTACACAGGAGAAATAATGAAAAATCTGCTTTGAAATTATACCTTGCATATAATGTGGGCTGATATCACAGGGCAGCTGAGGATATAGTTGATATTTGCATTGTAATTGCAAAGTGCATTGAAATGAATGGAAAGATGAAATTCTTTGGGAAAGACATAGCAGTTTTTGTTTATGCAGTTTTAATTCCTTTGCTAAAAACCTCTTTAGTAAAACCCAACATTTTGTGGTTTAAATAGCTTTCTAAGAGATCATTTTAGCTGTGAGTATTAAGACACTGAGAAAATTTTTTTCAAAGTCTTAAATGAAGATCAAATGTAATAATCATATGGTATAAGTAGTATTATTAACCTAGAGGAGACATAAATCTTGAAGAGTATATTACTGGACTTAAACAGCAGTTTTCTTCACAAAGCAGTACAATGTTTACAATATATTTTCAGAATTTGGAGATAGTTAACAAAAAATTTTTGGGACACAGTATTTGGGTTTTTTTATATTGAAATAATGTATATTTTTGATAGACTATGTAATAGTTCTGATAGGTATGTCTGGTAGCAGTTATTTCAGTAAAATGCTTTTTATCTGCTTGTTTTTTCATCTTGGTCATCTAATGATGCACATAAATATATATATAAAAATACATACAATATCAAATTTGTGCAAACACAATTAATAGAATATCAAAGCATATTTTGTGGTGGGTATCTGTATCCTTGTATGTAATAATAGTTTAGCAAAAGTATTTAATGCATTAATGAAAATTATTTAACATATTATGGTAGCCTTCACTGTGGATAGTTTTGTGTCAACAATTTCTGTGTTGGTCCCATTTTCCTCAGGTAATTGGTGGGAACAATAACCATTGCATGACAAGCATAAATGTTTCTTGATCAGTTACTCAAACTAATATATTACACTTGTTTCTTTGCTTCTTAAAACCAAAAACTCATAATACTATATTAACTTTTTTATTTCAACATGGAGAAGCATAACCCATAACACGTTACAAAATTTAATCTATTTTGATAGAACAGCACTTTCCATTGCAGAGCATGTTAAACTTCATTTCGTCTGAGCTTCCTTCTGAGCTTACTTCAGTGCTGAATTTTTTACAATAAAATCTTTTTGTTTGCTTGCCTTTTCAGTCTCTCAATGTTTTACCAGGTGAAATCCAGGAATGGGTTACACTGGATTGTGTTCTTTTTCTCACCTGAAGGAGACTGGTTTCTTACTCTTTGAAAAGACTTGATAAGCTTCATGCTGATCTATAGTGCTTCATTCATGAAATCAGTCAATTCAGGGAGTCAAAAATCATCTTGCAGAATGTCTTTCTATTTTTAAATGACAGTTGCTATGAGTATGTGATTAATATTGTAACTGCACTTCTTGTGATCAAGTCCTATAGGTCATCAGTCACTGTTCAAAGGGGGTAGCAGCCAGCAGCTGATAACAAAATGCAAGTGCCCATTTATAAATCTGCAACTCTTTTACACCTCTGGAACCGCAGCATATTTGGAAACCAATGTTTATTTCTACATACTAAATTAATGCACAGCATCTGCTTGGTCTTCAAATACTCTCCTCAAATAATTATGGATTTGGCTATTATATCATTGGGATTACATCATCCATTCCACTAATAAAGTGAAGAATGACTAGATGCTAAAACCATATGACACAACTCAGTGGACTAAAACATAATGCTTGGTATTAGGATTTTACAGTTGCAATACAGTCTTAAGAATTTATAATTCCATGACATTTAGTCCTTTCACACTGGTTTTGAATTTCTATGTACCTATTTTAGATACTGCCTCACACACCCCAGCTTAAAAAAGGAAAAGGTTTTGGGTTTATGGTTTGATGTTTGTTCCTGCCAGGTGAGAAATTTAGGTTATGGGGGTGGGTATCATATTATGTATTTTCTTGTCCTTCTATCTTTCTTTTCTCCTGGTGCAATAATTCTCTCTCAGCACATTTTGCTTACCTGGCCATACACAAAATATCTAATAAAGACACCAGAAGAGTATCATTTATGAACATTTATGTTCCAAAGCAAGCAGAGACCTCTAAAGATGACCTCTTCAGTCAGTGTTCTAGATAGAAATCCTTAAAAGTATATGGCTCCTCTGCAGTTACCAGGAAGATTCTTTTCAGCATAAAACTGTCCAGATTATAATCTCATTTTTGCATGTCTAATAAAGACCTTTTTTATATTTTGCAATTGCAAACAGCTAGATGAGACAGCTGGTGCATAATGGCATACATGTCCTTTTCTGTATTGAACTGGCACTTTGCACTGGAATACAAATGTCTTGGAATTACAGAAATAGCTTTTCATATAGGGCCAGATATATTTTAAATTTACAGAGTGTAAAGACCAAATACCATATAAGGCAATTGATGTGTGATGGCAGCCTGTGCAGAATATGAGCACTTCATGAGTCCCAGGAGGCAGCTGGTTAACAACGCAGATTTCAATATATTTGGCACTTTTTGCTTCAAGGGATACTAGAAGAATATTAAACTCAAAGATATTTTATTCATAATTTCTTTAACCTTCATTTGATACAGTCTGATGTATATTGTTAGGTATAACTTGCTGCCTCATTAGTATTTCACTGGTTTGAGCACACTGAAAGGAAATGGGTGACATTCAGCAAATCCTCACATAATACACATAAATTCAAGGTCTCCTGCTACTTTTGGATGGAAGAACATAAGAATTGAGGCAAAATTACAAGCAAAAAAGCAGTCTATTTTTATAGAGCAGATTATCTATACTGAATGTATAGTAAATTTATTTTCGTTTATTTCATAGTAAAAGTAGTCATCTTCTCCACATTCAGCTTACATATAAATAATTACCTCCAAATACAGTAACAGTAACGCTTCCCATCTCTGAAAGGAGTATTGAAGTTGCGAATTTCAGATTTTTTTCTTTCCAGGAAAGGTAGCGAAAGGCAGAAAGAATTATAATCATGTCAGTGAGGCAAAACATTACACAATCAGATTTTCCTGTTTAGTGGATTGCCTTTATCAAGGGTTGAACACGTATAGAACCATTTATGCTTTAGAGGGAATAACCTCTAAATGGTGACATCTGAATACATATGCATTATAGAGGCACTTGATTGGTAGTACAGTTCTCTGCTTCTCTGTGCTTAATTCTTTATTAATTCATCTACTTTTTTGGTTTGTTTTATTTTTAGGAGCTCACAAATGAGTGTAATGGGATAAAGTATACTTGAAAGCATCACTCAGGTAGGCAAGGGCTTGGCTACATCTGCCCAGCTGAAATTCATCAGATGACAGGTATGTGCTATGAAAAGGAACCAAGTGCATTTGGACAGAATGTGTGTGTGTAGCTCACCCAAAATATACAGCCTTCATCTGCCCTCCTGTAATAATGGTCTGGGTAGGCACAGAAAAGTAGCAAAAAAGGACAGACAAAATCATGGCTCTACACCCATGTTGCCCATTTGGGGTAGAATGGAATGTGGTAGTAACCCAGGTAAGTTACCTACAGAAAATCAGAGATGGGCTTGGAGCGATAAAAGTGATGAGGCTATTGGTGATCTCCTGAGGTAGAAAGCAAACCACTCAAAAATAGTAACTCTTTGATGGGGGGGAATATATCTATTTATATATCCAACCTGGTGCAGAAGGATGAGCCAAAGGCCTACTAAATGTAAAGGCCAGGCCACCAGCCAAGACATGGACGCATCAACCATCTGGAGTCTTGTTTTACTGAGCCTATGGTACCGATCACAAATGGACAGGAGACCTTGGTTTTGGTGAACGTGGTCAGTTCAGAGAGGGTGTACTTCTCTTGGAGCAGACATTGATGTCCACCCACCATCCCCATCCAGCACAGTAAAGCTGGAAAATTATTTCATTGAGTGGTGAGGTTCTGATGCTGCAGCCACCATACTCTAAGTGCCTTTGTGGCAACACATAATGGGATGTCCTAGTTGAATATGCAGAAGTACGCTTTTATTTTGACTTATTTCTGGTGGAAAAATTGAGTCTAACAAATCTCCTGACAATCTTTATCATGTTAAAGTAGCTCTGATTTACTCCAAAGAGAATGGCTATTGAATCGGTGAATTTTTTTTTTTTTCATTTTACTTGGGCTGAAAAGAGTCATAAATAACTCACAGTGAGAATTCATTTTGAGAATTTGAATAAGATAAAGAAAAAATGACCCACCCAAGTGGTAGGGTCCACTTGGTCAAAAAGTCAGAACACAGGTAAATGACTTGCAGATTAAGATCTGTGAATGTCTGAGAAATTGCCATGAGAAAGACACAAGGCATGACTATGATCTGTCATGGAAATTCCTGGGAATTCCTCTCGGCATATTTAGGAATTAAATATCTCTGACATAGTTTTGCTGTTTTTGTTATAACCAAGAAAATGACCCAGAAGAGCTGATGAAATTGCATATTACTACAAAACTTTACAGTGATAGGTGAACCTCCAGTTTTCTTAGCTAATTATAGCTAAAAATCAAACAAATGGGATTTTTATTTTAAGGAGATTGTTCTGTAAAACGCTTGCTGGCTTAATGCAGAATTTTAGATTCAGCTACCTTCAATAGTTACAATATAATTGGTTACATACGTATTGGTTATATATGTATTGGTTATATATGTATTGGAATTTTGCTGGGAAAAAAGGGATGAAAAGATACTTAGGCCAAACCCTGGTACTTTTTCTCCACAGTGAGAACACAGCAATAGAGAAGGTATGTTAGCTGCCCCGTATCCACTCATTATTAAGACCAGGAACTGTATGAATTCTCCATTCGGAGTATTGGTCATGACCTATCAAGAATATTATCTGGTTCTTGAGGTATCTGAGAAAATAAAGACACATAGCTCCATTGAGAGACAATATATGAGCACTTTTGGAGAGTGTTAAGAACAGTTGCTGTTTCTGTGGGAAAACAGTTGAGATGATGTGCAAGCAAAACACAAACATGTCCAAGTTAAGCACTCCGTTTTTAATATATCCAGTTCTCTAATAATCAGAAACTGGAAGTAAATGAGAGAAGTCAATGCTTAAATAAATTATAGAATATTGATTCCTATGGTGGGAATCATCAGATGAAATGTTAGTTGTCCCCATCTGAGCTGATCAGTAGTAGCTCCTTTTGGAGTCTGGGGAAAAATAATGCTACTAAGTGATCCTTCTGATTTTAGCAACAGAAATTTCTCTTCATAAATTTGAAGGAATTTATGTGGCTGTATAAACAGAAAGGCCAAACCCAAGACAATGTTAGTCATTCCACAAGTATTTGCAGTTTAGGAAGAAAGGCTCACTTTCCAAAGGGTGATTTATTGCCCAAGTGTTACAAAGATCAGTTAAGTCAGAGAGCAACACAGCCAAGTCTCATTTATTGTATGTAAATTGTCTTCACTTTTCTCAGATAATTTAACGTTTCCCACATTAAAAATGTAAGAACAGAACATCCAACTGCACAAATTTTCCTGCCAATTACCAGAAGTTCATGAGATGACATTCATATCAGACAGAAATTCCAGGCAATGTTAATGCCAATATCTGACTCCAGGGAAAGTGGAGGACTGTCACTCAGGTATTCTCCTCAGCTAGCATGTGCCACTAGTTTACCTCAGCCACAAGATCATTGATCTACTCAGATGATACTGTAAACATTTCTTTGCCTCCGAGGGAACTGTTGGAAATAATCATTGCTCCTTTCCCTTCTTCTAAATTAGTTTTTTCCTTCACCATGAAGTAAGACTGAGTAGAATATATTGAATTTAAATGGCTCAGAAAATTAGTGCAGACATTTTTGCTAAACATGGAGTAAAATGCTATTTCCAGATACAGTTGTTTATTGTTTTCTAGTATAGAAAATTCTGAAAATTAATGAGAAATTGTAATTATTAATTTCCATATTGCTTTTAGTGAATACTGTATTGTGCTCTGCACATTTTTCCCTTTAAATATCCAAGTTGAATTTACAATGGTAAATGAGTAGGGAATATGACTTGAAGTAGTGTAAATGTGAAAATATGTCTCTCATAAATTATGTGGGAAGGGTAGCAGTGCATTTTAGCACTTTGCCTTCCAAATGATCCTAATGCTGTTACAGGCAAATACCATTTCATTTACCTCTGTAGGACAGCTGTCTCTGACAATGCAGTGGAGCAATTGCTGACTGCAACATTATAAAGGCTTTTAAGAAAAGCAATGAGTGTTACATGTAATTGAAAAGCAGAGGAAAATTTATTCAAATGTAAATGAATTGAATAGAGGGAGTTTGTGCAGGGAACTGAAGCTTTACAACTCCTGAAAGTGATGACATGGAGGTTTTAGCAACAAAAGGATCTGAAAGACTTGCACTTAAATCTCATTTGAGATGCATCATCACTAATGGCATAGTGCTTTTTCATTCTTTAAGGGGATTTTATCTTACTGTAAACCCCACACAGCAGAAATCTTTTAAATCTCTTGACTCTGCTAAGTTTTTGTTAGAACATCTACTTTAATGGTGAGACATCAGTGAGCCTAATTTGTAAGATCTGACAATATTTTAGTCTAAGGTAATGTGAATGATTTTCAGTGATATGTGTATGTATACAATTATGTGCATGAAAATGCCATAATTGCAATTAAAGATCAAGTATTTGCCTGTGGCTATGGCTGGCCAAATGCCTGACTTCCTAAGTTTGTTTGCTAAATTGTACTGTATGAAGACTTAAATCAGGCATCATTATCTTAAAATTTTAGAATAGCATCTGAATAAAAGTTCAACATATAAAGGAGGCAATATTAAACATTTTTCTTCCCTCTGTTCTCATGTAAATCAGAACTTTGACATTATCTAATGTTATTACAAGCATAATTATTTTGGAAGAAATTTGAGGCTGGCTCTGCACATAGTGTTTGGAGCTAACTGCCAGGTCTGTATTCAACACACATGAAGTGGAGACAGGTCAGCTATTTGTTCAACAAAGAGCAGTTTCTGAATCAATTAGGAAGGAAAATGGCAATATGAAGACTGCTGGCACTTTTGTTATAACTTGCTATTGAGGCGTGAAGTACTCCTTGCCAAGTGGCACCTGCAGCTGAAGAAGAGCTTGTGCTGAATGCTTGAATGAGAGTTGGAAGTAGGAAATAACATGGTCTGTGAGTGATGCAAAATATCTGTAAATAAACATTCATCCATTTATCCCCAATGCAGTTAAATACTAAAGTATTCATCCATAGGAGGGAACAACAGTCTTCTCTTGGAGCAAGATTAGAGCACTCACAAAGATTTCAGTGTAACATCATGATTTTTCACAATAGTTAGGACCTTATCTGTGGTGGAGACACATCGTTCTTTGCCCCTGCATGGGATGGGATCTTTTTACAGAATCCGGACATTTAACAGGAAGAATGCATTTTCAGAACAATAAAAGCAGCTGTAAACCTGATTGTGATGCTTTTGATATAGATCATAACCTTGAGTCTTATCCTTGAGGTGAGCTGGCTTCCTGCAAGGGTGTTTTCAGGATCTTTCTTAATTACTGGTAGACTAAACTCTGAAGAGGAGTTGAAAAAAGGAGTAGCTTTTGGAAACTCCTAGCTTGACATGTCACATAATTGATGGTATGAACTGGATAGTATTGGATGTGCACACATAGAGAGAATTCACTATAATAACCATGTTGCCCTATTTCATAAGAGAGTCTGTCACAATCTTTTTGCCCCTTCTCTGTTTTTGCCATTCTCTATTTGCTTATCTGCTGCATTTTCGGAGATTGAGAATTAAATATTTTTGTTATTAGAAGTTCAGAGACTTTAAAACCTCTAACCTTTAAATCTTGAAAATAGGAGTTAAAGAAGAAACCAGGTTGCATAAGAATGTAGTGAAGTTTGAGAGGAGAAATTCCATTGTTTTGACCCAGTAAAAATAAAAGGGCAAAAATATCAGGTTCTGGATATCGCTATCTAATATTAAAGTTGAGCTATTAGGCCATTCACTGTAGGCCTTACAATTGGCTGCTGGATCTGTAGGTGTGGATCTACTTCTAGGTTGTATGTTGTGTTAACCCATCAATGGGGCACATAGGTTCCTTGTACAAGAGTTCAGTCTGCAGAGCAGGCAACACCATAAGAAAATGCAGAAAGTGGAAAAGTATTTTTAATAATGTTTCATTCTCTGAAACATTTTTTTATCATAGTCATGTGCCTAATTTTTCTTGGCTTTTACAGGTTCATGGGTTTTGAAATTCTGTCAAAAACAAATATCTTAAGTCATGAAAAAATCTGCTTCTAACTAAGCTCTGAAGCAGGATTTTATGTCTGGATTTTTATCAGCAAAGGCTTGTATGATTACGTCCTTCGGTTTTAAGAGATAGAGAGTGCTTGTGGATAAATTTCTCATATCTGTGTGTTTTTAATGCTCTTTTGTGTTCCACCCCAGATTTTTAATGGTTTTTTTTTTGGTGGAATCTGTCCTTCAGTAAGAGCAACAGCACACATACTTGAAGGATGCTATTACCTTCCTCTGTCTACTGACTAGGTATACTCTTCACCTGATCTTACTTCTTTACCTGCTGAAAAGAGTTGAAGAATTCATACTCTTACTAATCAATACAAAAAGTGTTTGGAAAACAGCTATAGAAACTCTAGGTTCCCTTGGCTTGGAGATTGTAACAGAAAGACTGCTCTGCTGTTCTGCATCAAGAGTAACTTGTTAAGGATTTAAGGCTGTGATATGGGAGTGACAAAAATAAGCCCAAAATATCTGTGCAAAGAAGCCCTCTATTACAAATTGAGGATGATTGTTTGGAGTTTGGGTAAGCACTGGCTTTTCCCATAATAGCCCAATGACCTTTTCTGGATATCAAACTTTTTGAGGGATGTATTTTAATTGAAGGATTACGTATGACATTAAGTACAACACTGTGTAACAACAGACATTTTCAAGAAAACCAAGCTACAATTCAAAGACAGAAGCAAGAGCAAGGACTGTTTAAAACACTTTTCTCACAAGAAGTACGTGAGATTCTGCCAGGATCATCTGTGAGCCAACATACAGAAACCTGACATGAAATACCAAGTATCATAATGTACTTGCTGGGAAAATGTGAAAATAAAATGCAGCTTGTTCAAAAAAAAAAAAAAAAAAAGAATTTGTGACTAAGACAAAGCTTCTCTCCTCTGAGACTTACAAGAAATGCAGGAAGATCTTGACAGACTTCTGATGGTGAATTAATTCAAGTTTGGATTCAAAGGTTAGGGTGCAGTAACAATTTTATTGCTATCATCCTGATTCTTTACAGGAAAATTTTACTTTACATTATTCACAGTTTCAAATTTGTCATTATTTTATGATGATAGGTAGAGGCTTTTCATGTTATGACTCACTTTACTCTCTGATGCCGTCATAGTAGCAGATTTTTTAGGAAATGGCTTTTTTTGTTTTAACTTCTGGTATTTTAAGAAATAGTCATTAATTGATGTGGGGATGAAAGAAATAAATCACTTCATCTTCCTTACCTCTTATCCCTAAAGAGCTAAACTTCAGAGGTCCTTGATGTTGCTCAAAGTTGACAGAAAATCAAAGGCACTCTTCCAAATAATAGGATCAGATTTTCCTCATAGTCTTGAGTCATGTCATGAGCTTTTATTTCCTGCTGCTGCACAAATTATTTCTTAATTATTATTTCTCTTGTTCCAGATATGTGAGAAGAATTTCATAGTGTGAACTGGAATATAAATGGTTAAAGATATTGAAATGTCTTGAGAAGGATACATTGGAGTTTGAAGAGGATTTTTTGAAGTTTCCTCACATATGAGGAGTGATTATCATTACTGCAATGCCTTATTGCAGTAAATATAGAGGTTCTTCTAGCACTATGTTAGCTCTCCAAGTAATTTCTAAATCAATACCAAAATCAACTTCATTAGTGAGTGGAAAGCCAATGACAAAGACACACATTTAATAAGAATCTTTTTGTTCTCCTCTTAAGAAACTTGCTCTTTTGTGCACAAACAAAACATGCACAAAAAGTGCATGAACCCTTCCTTCCTTCCAATGGCAGAGGGTTTGGAAGGGAAAAGGATCTTGCTTCCTCCCTAGATTGTGGGCTGATAGCATGTTTACAAAAAAGAACTATCAGACAGGGCTATCAGATAAAATACAGCACTGGCAAAACAACTAAGGTGCAACACAGTGGGATATTATCATGCCTTGCATTTACTTTCTTTTCAATTTTGTGCATCTTGTACTCCATTGCACAGCTTGAGGGATGGACACTTCTTTGGACAGACTACTAATCATATAAAACCCCCATATTTAATCCTCAGGCTTTCAAAAAACATAGAAACTGGATGAATCAGTTCCTAGCCATGGCACTTCTCTGTTTAGAAAGAAAGGGACTAATCAGTCAGATGATGCAGAGGAAGAGATATTTATATATATTCCTATTTATAGGAAGAGGTTAGGGCTATGATTCCCAGATTCAAGAAGTCACTTAATTCAGTTTGCATTCACAACTGAAATAAAGGTGAAATTTCAGACATAGCCTCTTTTTAATGTGTTCTATTATTTTTTTAGTTTAGCCTCTTTCATTCAGCCTTATTTTGCAATGCCATTCTCTCTCTCTATCCTTCTCAGAATATTTTGACTGAAACTCATGTTATGACCTCAGTATGTGGTCAGAAGATTCAGCTCTCAACTGAACCGCAAATTTTCTACACACACACAGAGATATACACACACAAGAAAAAACACCAAATCTGTATGTAATTTAACTTTTGAACTATTAAAATGAAATCAAAAGACAATTGAATAACTGAATGGGAGTGTTTTTCAGTTCTTTATCTCTCTGTCCAAGTAATTTTATACAAGTCTTCCTTTTGAAAAGATGGAATATTTGAGATCTTTTGAATGCTCCAAACATCAGATACAACCCCTAGTAACATTTTAATCAATAAATTATTAAAACACTAATTTCCTCTTTTTTTTTATAGTCCCCATCTATTTTTTTAATACATTTATAGCAACAAGAAAGTTCATTTTTCAGATCCTTTTAAGAGTTTTACCTACTGATAATCAAATATGCATTAAAATTTTGTAGCACTTTATCATTTTGAATTTGTATGAATAAGATTTTTTACCCTTGGAATATTATACAAATGTAACTGAACAAGAATAATTTTCTCCTGAAATTTAGTTTAATGAAATTATTTCAATCTAATTTAATTTTACTATTCTAGATATGTCTACTGTGACCCCACTGGTCTGTTTTGATATATATACTCTGCTTCATGGTTATCCTTGGAGATTAAATTTCTGCTGAACAAAAGAATTTACTATTATATCTAGCAGGTCAAATTGTGTAAGTCATGGATTAAAACAAATAGACAAACAAAAAGTGCTTTTTGTATCACAGCCACAATACACAAACTTTCCCTTTTTCTCATCTTTCCTTGCAATTCACTTTGGAAAGCAATAATACAAAAGTAAAAAACTTTGATAAGCCTGTGGTGAGAACTTCGTCCCTTGGGCTATCTAAAATTCAGCAGAACAGACTTACATCTTTCTTTCTACTGTGCTTTCCTCATCACAAGGTATTCTCTCATAGATATATTTTGCTACACACCTAAGTCTCCTATGCTCCCTGTTCTGACATGGAATCTGAAATTTAAGGGGGAGGAAAGTAAAAGGGTTTGCAACAACAATAAACAACTGAGGTGAAAAAAAAAAAATTAATTGCCTGTGAATTGCCTGAAAAGGTTGCAAAATATGCTCTTATTCAATCATTCATAGGTTGAGGGAAGACTAGAAAGTAATAGTTTTTATTTTTAAAACTTTCATGAGATGGAGACTCTAACACTTTGGGAGGCATAGGTGTGATACCATTCTAAAAATCAGAACACCAATATATTAACTTGACAATATGGTGTTCTAAATTAGTTCTCACATGGAAAAATGAGATTTTGAACATTTTCCTAGCACTGTTTGCCCAAGAGGTATTATGTATAAATTAACTAAGCAATGAGGGAAAGGAAGTTTTTCTTACCTGACTGTGCTTTTATCATTATTTACAATCACAGCTTATTCTAAATACAAAAATAACTGCTGTTTTCAAGCTTAGTAAGCTGCATAGGAACATTTTAATGTACTGTTTTCAAAGAGTATTTCTAAGAATATTTCTTAGGTTAGATACGGTTGCAGATTCTCTGAGTTTTTCACATGGATAATTCAATATTGTAACATTCAAAACTAAACATTTATTTCCACAGGATGGCTGTGATGAGAAATCCTGATTCAAATATGGCAATATGGGACAAATAAAACAATGGAGGCTGCATGAAAGGAGGCCAATAATGTTTTGGAAAGGTATCACCTTGGTAAGGAAGCAGATACAAGGGTACTTCGAAGTATTTGGAGAAATATTTATTTACATGAGGATGAGTTCTAACGCACATCTACAATATCTACCTTAAGCCAATATTATAAAACTGCTACATTCCCTGTTCTGCATGTCTTGACCTTTGTGGAAGCATACTGGTCACAGCAATGCTCACGCAGCAGTTTTCATTGTAAAGAACCATCTCACGAAAAATCATCTATGGTCAAAAGGGTTAAGCCAATGTAAAGCCAATAATTTATAGTAGTCAGTTGTTTATTTTTTAACAGTCCAATAGTCCAAATTATCTATTTAATATAGGAAAGACAGGGTAATAATACAGGGGGTTTTTGTTTGTTTCTTTCTTTGTTGCTGTTATGTTAAACCTGGCAGTGCCCCTCTGTTTTTTCATGATGGTCATTCAGAGTACCTTGAGGAGAAGCATGGAGAAATAACACAGGTCCATGCCAGAACCAATGTGATGTTCATAGTGGGGATTTTTCCTTTCCTTGTCCAGTAGGAAAAGCAGGATCTCAGTATCACCACTTTCTTTCGTCTCAGCTTGGAGGTCTACTTCGGTCTGTTATGGCAATTCACCTTTTTTTCTGATTGACCTCGGGATGCAGGACCAGCATCCAACAAAAGTATTACATAGTCCTGCCTCAGTCTGGAGAGGTTTGAGTCACATTTACTGGAATACAGAACTCCAAATATTTTATATGGATAATTACATATAATTTGTCATGGGTTTTTTTTGAAACTGAGTGAAAGAGAAAAGAAAGACTTTGGAAAGGAGATATGATCAAATGAAATACAATTGAAAAAAATCCAGAAAAAACAGAAAATACAGAGATTTAGTGACTACAAGAACATGGTCTGGGAGGAAATGAAGTGCAGGGCAAAGGACCAAAAGGGGCCAAAACTAACTTCACAGACGTTGCAAAAACAGGGAAAAACACAAAGAAAAAGACAAAACTTGGAAGGGAAGATATGAGGGACATGGCATGGATACTTAAAAAAAAAAAAAAAAAAAAAAAAGAAAAATCATAGGTTATATGAAAGCCATGAAAAAGCATGGCATACCATCACGTACAGGGACATGCACCGAAGCTTGCCAAAATGGATCCCCCTTGAAGGCCAAAACAACTAAGGACTTAGGAACACTCTGGAATGGAGATACCAGCAAGGGAAAAAAAATTGAAGGAGAATAAAAAAAAAAATTGGGGAAATTTAGTGACTACAAGAAAGTGGACAGGGATTACATCAGGCGTAGTGCAAAGAAGCAAAAGAGGCCAAAACTAACTTGACAGATGTTGCAAAAGCAGGGGAAAAATCAAGGAGGAAGACACAACTTGGAGGGAAAGATATGAGGGACTTGGCATAGATACTTAAAAAAAAAATCATAGGTGATATGAAAGCCATCAAAAGGAATGGCATGCCATCAAGTGGAGGTCTTTCTTCAGAATCAAACATCAAGCTTTAAGTATAAGGCCACATTTTCGAAAGGTGATCTCTAATTTCTTAGGTTTTGGCTGGATGACTTCAGTTTAGTCAGAATGTCTGGGATTTTTTTCCAGGCTGCTGAATTCTCCCAGCACAGATCAGAGTGTTCACTATGAAGGGTGAACATGTCGTCATTATACTGCAAGAATTCTATTGTCATTACATTGCAGGGGTCCCATATTTCTAGAGTTTCGTAGCTCCTTGATGTTTCTTGTGGGCAGCTCCTCTCGGCATTGACTCTTCCTTGTCCCTGCAGTAACCAACTGACTCCAGTTCCCCTCAATCAACCAATCCACTCTTTTATAACACTCTTCTTATTGACTACATCTTATTGGCTACAGCTGCAGTCTCTTAACATCAGGCCTGCTCCTAATCCTTAATAATTGGCTCAGCTGCAACTCTTTAGGGGGTAAGATTACTTTCTATACTACCTTTATTTACTAATGTTCTATCCCCCTACAGGAACACTCAAGTCAGGGTGTGTCTGCATGGGTATCAAATGTCTGGGTAAATGAGTTGTGTCAGGATGCAATCCCTGTACATAATAGCATACATAATCTCAGATGGAAGTAGGCATTTGCTGATGCAGAGTAAGGGAACTCTCACTCCAGTGGTGAATGAATGGATTTATATTTTCCATCTGTCCTAATTCATGACCTTAGTACAGCGAATAGAACTTCAAAGAAAGAGATCAGGCACTTTGTTAAACCTTACACAGTGTGACTTGAGCCATCAATCTAGTGTGTCCTGATCCCTCTGCAGAGCCTTTCCACCCTCCAGCTGATCAAAACTCTCACCTAAATTTATGTTCTCTGAAAAATTTGGGACTGCTTTTCTGCTTTCTTTTAGGGTTTTTACACTGTGTGGCTGTACGGAAGTCAATTCAGTGCCTAAAATAACTGTATCCTTTAGGAGTGCTCAGTTGCCTGACAAAGTTTGGGTTTGTAGTGTAGCTGAAAAGTAAGAACAAATCCGTCTTCTAAATAATTCTTTAAATTTAGGAGTAAATTACATAGAGTGTATGGAGGAAAAGAACATCCACACTTTTCTGAGCTAGAAGTCTTGCTGGAGATGTTCTGTATTAGGGGACTGATTCTCACTTCTTCAGCATAGCATCATGAATGTGAGATAAATATCTATCTGCTAGCATCCTGCATTTGAATACTCTGCACAAAGGCTGTTTGGTGCAATCCCAGGGACAGAGACAGCAGTCAGTGAATAAACAGTAAGCTGTGCATGTTGCAGGGCTTCCGTGTTGCTGGGATGATGAAGATTCTGTTTCTCCTTCAGCACTGGACAGGTCTGAAGGACTTAAAGAAGGAGGCAGTTCAGCAGAGACATTCACAACACTAGGCCTCAGCAGATATCAGAAGACAGCAAGTCACTAGTTCTCAGAATCAAAAGATATTTAAGAAATATCCACTACGAATAACATATTTGTGTTTTTCTACTCAAAAGGAAAACCTAGAGCTGATAAGAATGCGACTTGTTCAAATGCAATTACTGAGGGAAAATAAACAAACAAACAAACAAATAAATAAATAAGTTTGTTTACTTTGTACATATTTTTTTTTTTTTAATTTTGTTTTTCTGGAAAAAAAATCTAAACATTCATAGAGGTGAAGAAAGTCCTTTCTTTAATCTTAACTTTCTAGCAGGGAGAAGTGATAGGAGAAGGTGAGGATAAGAGTTATAAGAAGTCTTCATTTACACTGGTAAGATTAAGCAAAATAGGAATAATGAGTCCAGTTCTATTCGAAAACTTAGTCTAGATCTTAGTTTCTCAGACTTGTTAGTACATTTCTTTAATTACAATATGCTTGCATTTTCAAGTAGCAAAGATTCAGATATAACTTGTTATATTTTTCAGAGGCTTAAAGAGATTAAAATTTGATTCTATAAGTATTTTGATATCTAATATCATCTTTCATAATGTTCTTTTGAATCTTAATGTAAATACTTCTAGTACTTTGTAGCAATTAATCCAAACATAATTTTCAAGATAGAAAATCAAATACATGCAAGTGATTAATTAAAATGGAAAAATGATGACTTGACTTGTTCAAGATCAGAAGCAAATACCAGCTTTCTTCCTCTGAAGATTAGTCCAAATATCACTGCTGAAGTATGTCTCAGCAGCTCAAACATGCATTTTTAATCACTACTTTTCTTTATACCCATTACAAAATTAGAAATAGCCCATTACAAAATTAGAGGCTGTTTATAGGCTTGGCATCTTTGGAGTTGTTTCTGTTTGTGACACATTTTTTATGAGCAATAAGCTATATGTCCTTTGCTAAATTATCTCCCATGCATGTGAGATACTAAAACTTGAAAGCGCCTGACAGAGTTCCATACTTGCTGCCTTCAGCATTTCCTTCCTCTTTTGAAGATGCAGTCTTTTGTTAAGTCCTTTCCTTGCAGTGTTTTGAAATCAGGAGGAATAGATGTGGATTATATAACTTAGGAATTCATTTTGATGAATTCCCATCAGCAGCCTTCAAAACCTCTTTTCATTTACTGTTCCAAGTGTTTAAAAATACTCTAAAATTATTGCTTGTTTCCTAAGTCACAGGCAATGATCTTTGTGATATTTCTTTTCAAGCCTTTCTATTTCCAATATAGCTGATTTATGTTCTTTTTTGAAAACTTCCCTTTGGCACCAGTGATAGGGCAATTGCAAAGAAGTGCATGTAGAAAATTATAATAGACTCTGTTTCCTAGTGACATTGTAAGCTATCCAACACTCCAGTCTACAGCTATTTATTGTTGCCAATTTTTTGGGGGGAGGGGGAGGCGGGGGGTTAGGGTTCTATTGCATGTTTAATTTTGGTTTGTTTGTTGGTTTTTTTGAGGGGTAATGCTTTTTGGTCTTATTTGGGTTTTTTTTGAGGAAAAAGTATCCATTTCCTTAATCACATTCAGCGTCATGTTTTATTAAATGAATGGCTATAATCTGAGTTACATAATTGACTTTTTTCTCTTACTCTGGCACATGGAATTATTTTAACGTAGAAATCACAAGGCATATAAAGTGGAAAGGGCTATGAGTAAACAGACACGTGTCTCCCTCATTTTTAAGAATGGAGCTAACATAACTAATAGCATAAAATTATTGTTTAGCCAGTGAGTAAAATTGTGATTACTGTATCATCCACAGAAAAAGTAAATTAAAAAGAATTATAATCCAATTCTGAATATTGACAAGCTGTGTTTAAAACTCAAGTCAATGTACAGATTATGTTAGGCAAGTAACTCAATTCACTGACATAAAATTTTAAAATTCTTTTGGAATTTTATTGTTATGAAGTGCAGAGTTGATCTTTAAAAAATTGCAAGATAATTAAAAGGCTAGAAAGTTTCCAGGCTTTCCAGGTTTTTAATATTAAGCAAGTAGGTAAGTTATCTTGTACAGATAGGTTTCAACTATTCTATGTGTAGATGTATATGCATCATATAGGATAGTTTCCACCCTGCAATCTTCTTCCCCTGTTCTATCTTTAGATATTCATTTACTGCTGCATAGCTTTACTTCTAGTATTTTTTTCAAGAGGAAAGGAAAACTACTTCTCTGATGGTTTTCTAAGCCTTATAGTGTCACAGATGATAAAGGATTTTCATGCCTTTTGCTTGGACACCACTTACCCTACTCTTTCTTCAGGTTGTGTTGTTGCTGTCTGGTTTTACATGAATAAATGATTCATTAAAATCAAAGTAGTTTCTCTTATGGTTGTTAAATTCCCTAGAAATAGCCTTCTGGAAATTGCTTGCTAATGCTGAGAACACTTGAAAGTTTCCAGTCTCATAGCCCTTAAGCCATTGCCTTATAGAGTATCTGAATTAGATGTTATATAGCATCTTTGAACTATTACAAATGATAAAATTTTTCATGAGATCAAAGAGGAAAAAAGGTCAGAGTTCATATTACCCAGCTTTATATAATTTCTGTGTGATTGTGGCAGCCCAGACTATGAGAATGGACTGCATTGTACTGTTTAGTGTACAAAAACATTGCTGCCTTGTAGTCAGCTTTGTTGATGTGGTGGGTTGACCTTGGCCACCAGCAAGATCCCAACCAGTCCCCCTCCTCTGCCAGACAGAGGATTGACAAGGTGACATGCCAAGATAAGGACAGGAAAATCACCACTTACCATCACTGATAAAACAGACTCAATTTGGGAAAAAAAAAAAAAAAAAAAAAAAAAAAAAAAAAAAAAAAAAAAAAAAAAAAAAAAAAAAAAAAAAAAAAGAAAAAAACCAAAACAACACCTTCGCCCACTGTACTCCTGTCTTCCCAAATTCTGCTTTACTCGTACATTTCTGGCTCCTCTACCTCCTTCCCTCCAGTGAGCAGCACAGAGTGGGTGGGAAGTTGGAGGCTGCGGTCAGTCCATCGCAGCTCCTCTCTGCTATTTCTTTCTTCTCACATTTCCCTGCTCCAGCCCGGACCATTCCCAGAGGCCGCAGGGCCAGCCCACCCGGGCCGGGCTCTCTCGCAGGCCGCAGGGCCATCCCTGCCGGGTCTCTCCCTCCTGCTCCCGGCCCTGCTCCCGCTGTCCCCTCGGGGCTCGCAGGGCTGTTTCTCGCTCGCTTCCCCTGGCTCAGCCCTGGCTGCCAGGCAGCGTTTTGCCCTCCCTTGCCCAGGCTTTCCCGGGGCTCAGGGGCTCAGCCGTGCCCTGCGCTGGGGCCGCTGCAGCCGCTGGCACCGCTGGGGCCGACCCGGGCAGCGCCGGCACAGCCCCGGCACAGCCACGGCACGGCCCCGGTGCTACCAGCAGCTTGCCATGGACTACTCTGAAAAGTAATTTAAAAATTGTGGTCAGTGTCTGTCGAGCATCTTTTATTAAAGATTCCGTGTTATGAGACCTGTTTTGTAAAATGTTTACTGTAGCCTTCCAGACTCTTCTTATAAAACCGATTACTAAGGTGTTTGTAAACAAAGTACCTTTGAAACATCCTAAAATTCTTCAGTTATCACCTCCCTAGTACTAAGAGTTTCTATGTAGCTTACAGTGGGCTGGTTGTTTGTTTATTTGTTGGGATATCTATTAAATTGTAATTTGAGGTTTGTTGCAAACTAGTTTCAAAGTTGGTTGTGGTGATGGTTGTTCAGAGAGCTTGTTAGAGGAACTGAAGTCATAGATGAACTTTCAACAAGCTACCCAGAGATAAAAGATTATTGCATTTGCTCTAAGATTAGAGAACATTAGCTTAAACTCCTGGCAATATATTCTGTACCTGATCTGGAACCAAAAAGCAGTTTTGAGTCCCTAAACTTGTCAAAAACTATATTCAGTGACACTTGGGGTTTTTTTCAATGCTCTCCAATACTAAAGTAGTCTCTTAAAACACTTGAAAATACTAGTTACACTATATAAATCCATTTGTGTTTGAATGTTCAACTATAAAAAAGAAATACTTCTTAAATAGCTCATGAAGATATTGAGAATATTATAAATTACACAGGGACAGTGCTTTTGACACATTTCAGGACATCTTGTGCCTAATGTAGGCACTGCACTCCTACAAATTCACTTCTGCTCTGTCTTCCTCAAAGGAAAAAAACATTTCCTCTTTTGTTCCACAAGGCTTCTGTAAATGTGATAAGTCCAGAAATTTTGTTTTGGTGAAAATGTTTAGTAAGAAGTAAGCACAGTTTAAAAATGTCCTGGCTGTGATACCATACAGGAAATAGCTGCAGACAGTGCTCTTATCAAGTTATGACACCCCTTAGATTGCAGGAAATCTTTAGTGCTTCTGAAGAATGAAATGGAAGCATGAGATTTGCACACAGAGCCAATGTTGAATTTTTGTCATCACTAGCATAATCTGACTAATTCCCCAGGACCCTGGCAGGCACGGTCTGGGGCTTGTGGGACCTGGGCCCTGTAGGGGTAGCACTGGCTCTCCTGCCTGTTGGGAGGTGATTTTCATGTCTTTGGGGTGAGTGGGGCTGTGCAATACTAGTTGTGCTGATGCTGTGGCAGTGGTGGTCATTGCTACATGATCAACTCAGCCTGGGTTTTCCCAGAGGCTGGACCAGCAAGCACTAAGCATGCTGTCCAGGGTACCTGGAGAAGGCTGCAAAGAGTTTCTGAGCAAAGGTATGCAAATAAACCTACACAGGCTTAGGGCTGAGGAGGAGGAAACCCCTTTCATAGATGGTAAGCACAGAATCTCTGCTGGGAGAGACCTGAAGAGAGTGATGCCTTTCCACAACTACCTCTACTTTTGTTGCTTGGGACTGGAATGCTCCACTTGAGGAAGCAGAGAAGCCCTGAAGGATGAGAAGAACACGAAAAGAGAGAAATAGAGAGACAGTTGTTTTTTTCTGAAGAAAAAAACATTAATTGTATCACTGTGGCTATCTTGTACTAATTTGAGCTAATTGTGTTGTACATAGACTAATAATTTCTGTTGTTGATCTCTTAAAACATGTTCTAGACTATCAATTTGTAGCTCCATAGCATGCATTACATTCAACATCCCATCATGAGGCATTGCCTTGAAAGTTGCTTGGATTTCTTTGAGACCAGCTCTTTTGCCCATTGAGACATGAGATAGCATAAAAATTGGATAGAACATTTCCTTTGCAATGTGCTTTTCTCATGCTTAGAGAATTGGGAGCTGTGTGAGTTGGAGAGAAAATTTCAGCTTCACAGCCTGCATCAAAAATTCAAATTAGAATCTCTTCGGAATGTCTGTTAAAAAAAATTGGTAGGTGTGCAAAACTAGTTGAACAATAGGTAATGTTTTTATTATTAACTCGTTAATTTAGGAATAGAAAAATTTTAAAGTATGCAAGGACTTGCATACATATGATGTCCTACATATAGTGATTTTTTTATCTATATGTTTTAGAGAATAAGAGTCAAGATATCTTCTGTCTTGCTGCTTAATACAGATACCTGGCTAGTAGTAGAATCTTATTGTGGTTCTTGTCTTGGCATATTCTGTCTAGTGTAAGCATCGAATGACCAACTTTACCTGCCATATGGAGTTTCTTTAAAATTATTGCTTTATTTTGTTTCTGGAAACTAGCATGCAGCATACTGGCACAAATATCTCATACACATCTATGTACATACTCTGTTTTGATATGCCCAAGTCTGAAACTTTGGTGGGGTTAATACTCTTCACTATTGATTTTTTAAGAGAGTGTTATTGAGAACTGAGGGAGCAAAAGTGTGTGGGTGTTGATTGGGAAAAGAGGGTTGAGAGGGATGGAGATAACACAATTTCTTGGCAATTTCTCTGTTTACCTCTTTCTGCATTGTTCCAATGTTCCCATGCTGATATTTACCTGGGTTAGATTTATCTTGTTCAGTCTCTTACAGCAATGGAAACCTTTTTTATTTTCAATTACTTTGTTCATTTATTCAAACTTGATTACAAATATACTGAACTACTTAGCATTTCTCCCATTGATGTAACAGGTTGGACTGTATGCAGATTCAAGCACAGGGTGCTGCCACCCCTCTTTTAGACCACTGAGTTCATACAGCTTCAGATAGAATCATAGAATATCTCAAGCTGAGAAGGACTCAAGGATCAAGGAGATCATAAGGATCAAGTCCAACTCCCTGCTTCTTTGCAGGACTACTTAAAACTAAACTTTATGACTAAGAGAATATGTTTTCTTTAGCCAGCCTGGTTTTATCCCTTTTACCCTTCAAAACTGGTACAAAGCTCTTTCACTGAGCTCTGCTAACCCTTGTGTGAAAATTCTTTTCCTTCTTGGAAAATGATGAACCCCATCTGTTGCCCATGGGCCTAGTGTTATATAGACTGTTCTGTCATTAAAAATTCCAAAATTCTGCCAATGACACCAGGAAGGTATTGATTTGCTGTTTCTTCCCTCATCATTTCCTGCAACTGGAAGGATGGAGGAGAACATTGTGCTCCTGATTCCTTAACCCATCATGCCTATGTCCTGAAGCGTTTTTTTATTGCCTTTGGACTTATTATGGCAACTTATCACTTCCTGCATTAAAAAAAAAAAAACAAAACAAAAAAACAACCAATAATGGATAATAATGTGAGGGCCATGCTATAGTAGAAAATTTTTTCGTCACTTTTTTAACCCATGTCCCTGGGAGGCAGCAGACTTCTCTGAGAAGTGGATTCAGTCAAGTCTTTGGATCTTCTGTGCCCCTCAGGAAAGTCTCCTACGACAATGAATTCCCTTTTTTCCTTATGGAATTGATTTTGAAACAGGGCATAGGCCAATGTAACTATGGGAACTACCCCAACCTAAATGGACTATTATCTTCATCATCATTCAAGTCCACTTGCAGTGCCTCATACTTACTATGCAAGGGCATTTGGGGTGGTGGTGTAGCCACAGAGGAGATGTGTCTTCTGCACAGGCCAGGAGCTTACTGCTCCTCCCCCCTGTTCTTTAAGCCACAATGTCCAGCTAGGGGTAGAGAGAATAGGGAATCCTCTGTATCACACCTGCTGTGTCCCTGCTGGGCTTGTCCTGGGGAAGGTAGTGTGACTCCAGTAGTCTGTCTCTTGAACCCCTCAAACTACACACCTCCTTCTGGAGCTCTAATCAAATAAGTTCCTCTGCCTGGGCATTACTCCCATAGGGATGTTCACTGCTGCTCTGAGGTAATGACACAAGAACAAGTCACATCCCACAGCTGGTACCATGGTGCCACCATGTTCCTGTTGAGGTCTGTCTGCATCACTTGTGCGAGCAGAGCTTAGAAGGACTGTTTATTGAGGGTTGGCTTTGCTCTGTTGCTCCTGGCCCTGGTTAATGAGCTGTTTGGTTAAGCATTTCTATGTTCACCATCAGCAGTAGGTTATCTAAAGAGGTTTTATTGCATGCATTTGACTGCTGTCTGCCACTAGGCATGATGACAATTGGCAATGACTTCACCAGATGTTTCCCAACTAGCCTCCCCATTTATTTAAATTATTTTACACCATGCCCTGGTTTTGCTTTTCCTCTTGCATCTTTTAGCTAGTAATGATCCCAGACCAGTCCTTTTAGCCTCTGACTGGAGTTTTAACTTATTTGTCTCCAAACATTTTGACATTTTTTCATCACTATTTAAAATTTTAATGAAACCTGAGCTAAGGTCATGCTGTTTTACATCAGAACTTTTCCAAGGCTGATTTCCTTGATACACAGGTTGGTAAACCTCTGTGTGGGCAGCAGAAAGTTTTAAGCAGGGATCTGAAGAGAAAGTTATACCTCCAGGTCTCAAGGACCATAGTAACATTGGAAAGGCTGTGCTTGGCAATAGGGTCTGGAATGAGGCTGAGCCTCTCTTTGCTTCTCTCTCTACTCTCTCTCAGAGTAAAGGATCTTCTAAGTAGAAAAAAATTCAGATAATAATGATAGATTCTGAATGGTTGCTTCTACCTACTGAACAATACCCCAAACTTCTCTCTCTCTCTGTATATATATATATATATATATATATATAAAACTCTTTCAAAATTAATTTTGAAATGAGATGAAATTACATTCCTTCAAAGAATTGTCTGCATGTATTAGTAACATGAGTGAATTTTCAAGGCAGAAAAAGATTCTTTCCATTATTTCTGTATATAACATTGAAATGTGAGACTGTTCAGACATCTGAATGTAATTGAATGCAATTAAGACTACTGTGATAAAACTGTAAGAGTTGGTGTGTTTGGAATTAGTGGATTGGTTGCTATGTTAGGAAATATTTAAATTACTAACAGACTTGGCATTGGTAGAACTGACAGTAGAAAGTCAGTAAGTACCTACCAATTATCTCAGCTGATAATTTTTTGGCAAGGTCCACTAAGGAATGAATTTTGGCTTGTGTGAAAAAATTGTCTTCTCCTAAATTGGTTCCTATCTTGCTAAACTGAAAAGAATAATTTGGAAGGAAATGTTTAAACAATTCTGAGGATGTATTTTTATTAATTTTAATGGTCTTGTATTTCATTTCAGCACAGTTAGTGATCTCTGTTTGATAGTTATAACACTGAGGATAACTTTTCCACTGTCAATTTAAAAGCAGGTTTTCATGTAGGTTAATTGTGTAATATTTTCCTCTGTAAATGAATAGTTTTCCTCTACTCAGATTTTTTTTTTTGCTAGTGTGAATGCTATTTCCCCCTCAATTTTTTAAAACTGCCTTTTTTTCTAAGGCATCATTTTAAAATTGAACTTCTTGTTCCAGAAGATCAAGTGAATAATTACAGTGAGAGGCTAATGCAAATGAAATGAAAACATTAAAGGGTTTCTGAAATTTCACTAGTTTTGCCCCCTTAATGTGTTATACGTTCTTCTTCCTCCATTTTTGGAAGGGGGATGGAGTATTTTTTATATCTGATATGTGGAGATTCCTAAGGATATATGAATCTCACATCTCTTACACTTCGATGCCATGTCTTCTGCTCACCCAAAAGTATTTTTTCTTCCCCAAAGCATTTTTTGTCAAGGTAGTTTTGTAGTTTATTTTGTATTTTGTAGTTTATTCACATCCAAGAAGACAGAAGATCCTGTAAAAACAGTTCAGCCTATAACACCCCATTTCCTTTGGGTATGTGCTCTATACACTTTAGGGTTTTCCTTGTTTCTCTTCATTGAATCCTAGCTGTTCCTCAAACTTGTAACATCTACCATCAGACAGAGGACAAGAATGGCTTTGCCACTGTAGATCAGCATGTCCTTATGGCCAATGTTTGTTGACAAAAAATTTGTGATAGCTGCATTCTTCTCACATTTCCCACTGCAGAGATTCACTCTGTCTCTACAAAGCCTGGGGGAATTTGATTCTCATTTGTGGTCTTTATTGCTTTGTCAAGGCTGGGTGAAATAGTCCCATTGGTCAAAAGTTTACTGAGATTGTGCTGAGTTGGTGCAACACACTGAAACAGGGGTAAGCAAACCATCTAAGGAAACCTTAGGAAATTCTGAAATTTATTTTGTTTATCTGTTCTCATCCAATAATGTTGAATAAGCAATGAAATTTCTGACATATCTCTAAAAGTTTAATAGAAGACACTATTTTCCCTGTCACATTTACTATTAGCCATGTATTAGGTTCCAGTTCAACAGTTCTTATAATTTAGTTTTGACAAATTGATATCTTCCTTATTGTTGAAGTATTTTTCTTATCACCTTGTGGTTAACAAAGGCCCTTTTTTGTTACCATTTCATCACATTTTCTTCCTAAACTATCGCTTCATCTTATGTACAATGATTGGCTCTGCTTTAGTACCTTTTAAAATGAGTACTAAACACAAGCCATAGATCTTACTGGTTCGTATAAAAACAAGTATATTGTTCAGCATTGCAGAGCATGATTGAACAAGTCTGTGATAATTCCTGATGTGCACAAAGACACTTCAGGGGCTGTCATTTTTGTGATCACTTAAATGAAAAAATCCTTATCTGTGCAGATGGCTTATTCTATGTACATTTTAGTGTCTTGACTAATTTCCTTTTGGAGTATAAATTGCATATGTTGTAGATAAAAAAGGCTGACTTTAATTTGTAATGATTGTATTTTAAAGGAATAGTAGTATAAGCATCAATCTTAATGTTTGCTTGAGCAATAGCTACTTTTAAAAGTTCAATGTTGTTAACCACTTGATCAAATGATGAGTCAGATCTTAGTTTAGAATTATCTTGCCTTGGTATAATTTGGATAACAAAGTGTGAGTGAAGTGAGCTAAAAAACTATTAGGTTCTCTATAAAATTCCACATAATTTCAGAACTATCCATATGATAAATTATTTTTATGCTGTTTAAAATAGGCAAAATGGGAACTAATAGAGAAGACAGAAAATCTAGTTTGGTTATTCAGATCAAATGTACTGTATGTTGCGAGAATATTAAATTGTCAGAAAATTTGAATTACTGCAGATGCACATGCCTCCTCATTTCTTCATTCTTAGACTATTCTTATCAGTTCTAGCTTCAGCTAAGCTGAGCTTATTATAGCATGGTTTGGGTTGGAAGGGATCTCAGAGATCAACTAATTCCAACCCCCCTGCTGTGTGCAGGGACATTTTTCACTAGACCAAATTGGTCAGAGCCCCATCCAACCTGGCCTTGAACGCTTCCAGGAATGGGGCATCCACAGCTTCTCTGGTCAACCTGTTCCGCTTCTTCACCACCCTCACAGTAAAGAATTTATTACTCATATCTAATCTACACCAACTCTCTTTCTGTTTGAAGCCCTTCCCCCTTGGCCTCCCGCTACTTTCTTGTAAAGAGCTCCTCCCCAGCTCTTGTAGGCTCCCTTCAGGTACTGGAAGACTTCCATCTCTTCTTCAGGCTGAGCAACCCCAATTCTCTCCACCTTTCCTTGTATGAGAGGTGCTCCAGTCCTCTGATCATCTTGGTGTGTCTCCTCTGGACTTGCTCCAAAAGATCCATGTCCTTTCTGTCCTGGGGACCCCAGAGCTGGATGCTGCACTGCAGGTGGGGTCTCACCAGAGCAGAGCAGAGGGACAGAATCCCCTCCCTCTCCTGCTGGCCACCCTGCTTTGGATGCAGCCCAGGACACATTTGGCTTTCTGGGCTGGGAATGAACATAGCTCGGTCATGTCAAGCTTTTTGTCCACCAGAATCTGAAAGTCCTTCTACTCAGGCCTCCTTTCTGTAAATTCTCTCAATCTGTTCTCATGTCTGGGATTACCCTTGCCCAGGTTCAGGATCTTGCACTTGACCTTGAAGTTGAACTTGATCGTGAAGTTGAACTTCATGAGGTTTGCAAATCTCAAGCCATCGGCAAAAGCCGAGCAAATCAATGTTGAGGTGTTTGTGAAGCATTTGTTGTCATCTAAACAAGAAATTAATTTCTTCAGCCAGATTTTTCTGTGATGTTTTGAGCAAAGGAGATTTTTATGTTTTGACTTTAAAAATCCATGTGTTGTAATAGAATGGTTTCTCAAATAGTCTTTCCTGTGTGCCTTAATTATTAAGCAAATTATGTTTGGGCCTTTTTATATGTGTAAACATATACTTACAGTGCAAACATGCATTTTTCTAGTTTACTTGTCATCTGATTGTGTTTATATACCACAATTACTACAAATCTAAAAATAATTTTTCTGGGTTTTTATCCTTCAAATTATCTTTTCCCTGAACTTTTTTGTGAAGTCATTTGAGTACGTATGGTGCTTTAGAATTTGTGTGGGAATATCAGATGGTGCTTTAAATGCTTTCACTTCAAACATTTTTATATGCCTGTTGGGAGAAAACTTGTTCAAGTAATATGTTTTATTCAGAGAGGATCTAACTTTGATACTGCTGATGTGCAATAGGTATTAAAATATTTCCACAGAGAAAGTGTATTTTTATCATTTGTACAATCAACCATGTTTGTCCATATTTTCTCATATATCTCAAAACATTTTATTTCTGTTCACGAACTTTTTGATTGTTACTTAACTTTTACATGCCTTTTACTATTTCTTCACTAGGTCTATCTAGGCTGTAGTCTTAGCAGTTCTTTTTCTTCCCTAGGAGTATTTTATGGCACTCTCAAACCCTCAATCATTTATATAAGTATGACAGTAATAATTCTTATGTAATAGAGATCATCTTAAAGTCTCTTAGGAAAAGATCAACTGGCAAAACAATTGAACAGAGTTCAACAAATGAGTAAGCCTCAAGTTATCTCATTAAGAACAGGCGTTTTGGGAATAACACAACAATTTATTTGTTTGGTTTTAATAGTTCACTAGGGCTAATAACATGGGCATGATGTTGTATAAATGGCCAGTTTAAGTACAACAAAATCTCTATGTTGGAGTTGTTAATTCAACTATTTAATGCCTTGTGTTTACCACGTTTCTGTTTTTTTTAGCAAGGGATGATGCAACAGTGTGCGGTCATTCACAAATCCAAGGAAATGTTCTGTCCAGGCACATATTTTCTTCAGATTGCCTAAGTGCCTGCTGCAGTCCAGCTTGGGCCCCAGTTTGGGTGCTAGTATTGCTGAATTTCTGTGGTTTTCATGAGCAGTCCCTTCTTATAAAAGATGTTGAGTAGCAAGGTTCATCATGCCAGTTGTACATGAACCATTTTGCATTGACATTAGAGGTGACATGAGCATTGCAGGTGGAAGAACAGAGTAGAAATGAGAGAAGATAGTAATGGTTTTTAGGAGGACCATAAATCTTCAAATTTAACATGAACTGAGTGCGTCAAAAATGAGGAGCAGATAGCCTTATTTTTATCAAGAATGCTTTTGTTAAAGTCAAATAAGAAAGACTTATGCCATGACATTTCTCTTAAGAAAAAACAGATTAGGATAACACACACAATTTCAACAGTTGTGTCAGGGTTTCAAAAATACCTCCAAGAGGCTGATGTTGTCTTCTCAGGATGTTCTGCAGGGTAGCAGATCCTTTAGCAAACTCTCTTTCATGCTTTTGCTGTCTCAGTATTCTGTATTTTGTGGACAATATGTGCTCTATGAAACCATTGGGAGATATTTGGTTATATTCTGGTATCTGACATGCACTTTCACTAAGTGTTCTAGGGCAAAGTGCAGCAAAACTGGATAATCAGATTAAAATAGTTAAATAAATATGAATGAATAGATGATATCCTTATTCAAATGTGTATTTCTATGTGATGCTTCCGATTCTGGAGAAGAAACACAGGTGAAGCAAAATTCACAGGAGCATATAGGTTCTAGTTGTTTGAATGTCCAAAAGTTATAAACAAATAGATGTCATGGTTTAACCCCATATGGCAATTAAGTGGTTTAACACAGCAAATCACTTACTCCAACCCAAAAGGATGGCGGAAAGAACTGCAAGGGTAAAAGTGAGAAAAATCATGGGTTAAGATAAAGACAATTCATATTAGGAAAAGCAAAAGGTACATAGGCAAGCAAAGGCAACCAAGGGATTAATTCACTACTTCCCTTAAACAGGCTGGTGTACTGGCAGCTCCAGAAGAGGAGGACTCCCATCTATGTTCCTTCACAGCTCCTTGTGCACGAGACACTGAAAAGTCCTTGATTCAGAGTAAGCACTACTTAAACATCAAACATCAAAGCAATCAAAACATCAATGTGTTATCAACTCTGTTCTGAATCTGAACCAAAGCACTGTACCAGCTACAAAGAAGAAAATTAACTCCATCCCAGGTGAAAGCAGATCACCATCATATGGTATGGAATAACCCTTTGGTCAGTCAGGATCTGCTGTTCCAGTTCACAAGAAAATCCCAATTTCTGGTGCACCTCCAGCTTCCTTGCTGCTGGGATGGTGCAAGAAGTACAAAACACCTTGGCAGTGTGTAAGTAGTGCTCAGCAATGGATAAAACATCAGTGTCTTATCAATACTTCTTAGATCACAAATCCACAGCACAGACCCACATGGGCATCTATGAAGAAATTTAAGTCGATCCCAGCCAAATCTAGTACAGATGACAAAGAAATCTTTTCCTAACATTTTGAAGAAAGGAGAAACCAGCAAATAGCGTTTGGTCAGCTTTGGATACTCTATTAAAAATCTAGCAAGGCATTTTCAAACCACGTGTAATCAAAGAATTATTCCTTGCTGACAACTGGGTGCATAACTGGCTGTCTGAAGAATGTACATTGCTATTGATAATTCTCAAATTCTCCCATTTTATAACTGCTGAGAGCTCATTATCTAGAAACCAAATATTTACTTTTGACATCTATTACCATATCTGATTACCTTGTATTTTAATTTTGGTCGTCTGTAAAGAGATACAAAATTTACAAAGGCAAGCAGATGAGGACTTTAAAACATTTCACATGACAAAGAGAAAGACTACAAAGTAAAAAAAAAAAATCTACACTGAAATTTAACTAAAATTAGGGCATTATAATTTTCTTATTTGTTCATTTGGGTTTTAACAAGTAAATCACCTGTCAGAAGTATGTTGGCAAGTGTTGTACAACCTCAGTGTGGTGCTGATGTATTAACAGGTGAAATCTGTGAACACAGAATTCTTGATATTAAATTCCTTGAGCACCATCAGCAGCATTCTTCTCTCTCTGAGATGCAATTAGAGATTCTGAGCTTCACTCTCAATATAATAGGTATAGAAACAAGGTGTAGAATGAAATTAATATCAGAATACATTTTTAAAAGGTAGCTTATTTGCAAGTTTGTTGGTTACACTTAAACCAAGAGCACAGTAAGTTTTGAGTTTTGTTGTTTGGGGTTCTTTTAATCCATTTAAGAAGATATGCACTTCCTTGAGTCATGCGTACACATCAAAAGAAAACCCAAGACTTCAAAACTTATATTTTTTTTTTTTGCTTCTTACTGATAGCAAAAAAAGATGTGGAGTGGCAATTTTTGACTGAAGTAAAAACATAGCAATACTACTTAAATACCAATTTACCCATTTATCTGTCTTAATATTGTGCTTATTTGTCTAGAAAATGATAAAATATTCATTTGGTGAATAATTACCTTCCTCCCCACTGCAGTGATGGAGATAAAATCTGTGTGGATACAAGTCTCCCAGAGGCTGGAATACACCATTAAATAGGTGCATAGCAGAAAGGAAGGAGGAAAAAGAGAGTGCAGCATAATTCAAAGTGTTACTGAGTCGCTGACTGGGCAGGACTGGAGAACTCAGTTTGATCTCTGGTTTAAAGTGGGAAGTTTATATTAGTAATAAAAGGGAAAGTCGCCATTTCACAAACATTGCAAAGAAATATGTAGTAGTTCTGTGACAAAAATTTCAAGTTGGAGTGAAATGTTTTATCTGTTAGGAGATTTCTTCAGTTCAAGATCCAAACTCTTTTGAGATTGTTAAGCAATACTTAAGATTTTTAGTTATAATACAAAGCAGTATTTCTTTTTCTTTTTAGTACAGAGGACTCATTACAGAAATTACTTTAATAAAATGGTAGTATTTGTAAATATTCATGTCTGAATGATCTTGTGATATTTTGTTTTTACTTTCCGAATCTCAGATATTTAGGTTCTAGAGGTCTTCACAAGAATCATTATCCACTGTATCTCCTGTTCAGTTTGTATAATTTCAAGATTTTTTTGTTTGCATGTGCAGCATGGAGTACATTCAATGTGTTCCCACTTATTCATTTTATTAATAGTATTAAACATTTTTTAATAATTTTGTTTCATTTTCTGTCTGAAATCATAGGTCCTAAGAAATTCTATAGAAAGTGTGGTAAAGGTGCATATGAGTGGGACTTATGTTAATAATTAGCTCTACTAACAAAGTATGTTAATTTGATATAATCACTGTAGTCAGCCTCTAAAAGGCAAAGAGGTGTTAGCCAATTGAGTACTATTTTAAAATTTTCTTTCACTCTTTCTGAGAAATAAATATGCTCTGTATCTTTAAGTATTCTGGGTTTGCATTTACAAATATGAAAGAATAAAATATATTCACTCTGAAGAGTGGACCACTGGTGCCAATCAGCTGACTTCAACAGATAAAGAATTGAGCATATTAGACACTTTTTTGAGAGGGAGTAGACTTCTCTTCCAGATTCTTTATGTCAACACTTTCAGGTTGAAGGAAACATGGGTAGCAAAAACCTAACAGTACTTCTCCCAAGAATTGTGGAGTACAACAGAAAAAAAAAACTAAACATAAATTCCACTGGAAACTGAAAAGCAGAACACAGTGGAAGTTCAGTAATAAGGTCCATTTTTCATTTTGTTTAATTGTTAGACAGATACAGATAATGCCTCCAGATGCTTTAGTGTTCTGAATATCAATGTTTACGTTGCAATTGCTTGCCATGAGATTGAAAATATTAATTCATCAAAGTAGGAAGTTTACTTTAATGTGTATAATATAGTATGCTATATACATGCACATTTTGAAAAGAAGGGGATTTATAAAATTGGTTTAAAAAAATAAAATGAGAACTGTTGTGTACTTGCTGAAAATTCAGAATTGCATGGGAAATTTGACAGCTGGAACTCTCATTAAGCTTCATTTATTGTTTGTTTTAAGGATGTTTTGTTAAGTAGTCAATAGAATGCCACTAAGAATGCCACTTGAAATGACTGCAAATGACTGCTGTTGGACCACTATTCCAAAGAAATTGGCTTGGAGATTAACGTCAAATGGAAAGATGACCTTTTCTAAAAGGTAACTTTGCATTAATGGCATCACCTACTTCTCACTGCATCTTGAGGACAACAACAACAACAATAACAAAACACCAACAAAAAACTAAATACTTGAGAAGTGTAAGTGTTCCTCAATGTTATATGGTAATGACACCTTCTGTAGCAGGTCCATTGTATTTATGTTAATAAAGTTTCTGACCTCAGTATGTTTGCCAGCTGCTCCTTCTGACTGGGCAGTCCAATTTAAGCATTAATTTAATGATTAAATGTAGCATCTAACACATGTCCCTTTAAAACACCCAGTCTGGTGTATTTATTAGTTTAGTATTAGTGTGTTAATGGTCCATTGTAAAATATACAGATTGCTAGTTACCCTCCCAAACCTTGACACCCTCCTTTTCAAGGGTGGTGTGGTGGGCTGCAAAGCCATGAAGTATGGTGTTCTGTTCAATTCCCCATGTTGCATGTTCCTTACCTATTATTTTAAAGGGATTTATTAGTATAACATTTTCCATCTTGAGAAGTTCTGTATTTTCATTGGACCCAACTCAGCCCATGACATACCCATGACTACGTGGAAAATCCTTGGACTTCTAGATCCTGTGCCAATATCCAAAACTTGCTCTGCTGTTTCTCAATTAAAGTATCTCAGTCCATCAGACATCAGTGGAAAAAGTGCAAGTCCCTGTGGAAAGTCAGAGTTTCCCCTTTAGATTAGTTGCAAAATCTGACAAATTTAGGTGTCCTGAGGATGTTATTTTTCCATTACCATCCAGGATCTTAGCGGAAGGTTAACTTCATCTGGCTTTCAGGTTCACCCAGACACAGATTTCTTACTCCTCTTCCAGTATTGTCTGAGTGCCCTAAAACCTGGACTAAACTACTAACAGTGATCAGATCAGAAATTTGCTGCTCCTTTGTGAATATCTGTTCCTTGTATTCGTAATTAATAAATTCATCTGTGGGCATTGGAAAACCTCCTAATAGGTAATAATCTGATCTGAGTGTGATTTGAATCATAGTCTTACAAGAAAGATAAATATGCCATTCAATAGGTATTACATCAGTAAAGCTTTTGTGATGAAAAGGTAAATTCCAAGGTCTTCTGGAGTAGCTTGGGCTGGAAGGGTATTCTACACCCAAAGTCACTGCAACCACCTCTTAGTCCAAGGCCAAGAGCATTGGGTAGTTGCACTGTTAAGCATGTATGCAAAAAGCGTTCTCCTTTGTGCTACAGTCACATCTGGAAGCATTTTCTTCTCTAGCATTTTCCAGTTAATCTTTTCACTCCCCAATCATTCTAGCAATTAGGCTCTCCAAGTTGTTTTTGACATTGCCTCTAACCATAATTTTGAACTTCTTGTAGCCTGAGGTAGCTGTTCAGTTTGTACTCAACATGTAAGTGTACTTCAGAAATTCTTGATTTAGAGTACTAATGGAAGAAAACAGCTATAATCTCCTACTCCAGCAGCAACGTTTCTGGAGCTTTAAATCAGTGATCTCTTCTACACAAAAAGTTCAGAACTTAGCTAATTATATAAGGGAAGAACTGACTTTGGAAATTCGCCTTATCTTGGCCATGACAAACTACTCCAGTCATGAGCTCAACTACTCTCCTAATTTGAAGCCCTCTCCTTTGTCCTATTGCTACATGCTTTTGAAAAGATGCTCTCTTGTAAGACCCCTTCAGGTACTTGAAGGCTGCCATCTCTTCTTCAAGCTAAACAATCCCAGTCCTCTCAGCTTTTCCTCATAGGAGACATGCTCTATCCTTATGATAATTTCATGACCCTAGGAGACAAGGGACAAAATAATCAATCTTGTCCCTTCTATGTAGTCATTGTTTAATTTCTCATGGTAGTTTGGCTTATTGATTTTAAAGAAGTTGAAAGCATTATTTCCATTAATGTAACACTCAACTGCAGTATTCTTGAAAGAAAATTCTCCCATTTTATAAGGGGTATTGTCATGGACATACACAAAAAGAACTTCACAAAGGTAATGCACTCAAACTAATATAAATTTGCAACCAAAAACTAATGGCTAAAACTAACGAATGGAAGGGTAACTATGGTTATATTGGTGCTAAAATGCCCAATGTCTGGGAAGAATGATGCGCAGAAGTCCGTGATATCAGAAGGCAAATTAATTACTTTATTATACTATATTATACTATAACTAAATTACAGAATATTACAGTAACAACAACTATCACTAACTAAATAACTAGAAAATGCGTGACTCTCTGCCCCAGAATTCTGACACACACATGTGCATCCAATTGGTCAATGAATCAAAACACCATCACCAGAATCCAATCAAGCAACCTTCTTGGGTAAACAATCCAGAACACATTCCACGTGGGCACAAACACAGGAGCAGCAAATGAGATAAGAATTGTTTTAATCATTCTTTTCTCTGCTTCTCTCACAGCTTCTCTCTGTTCAGAGGGCATGTGAATACCACATGGTTACCCTCCAAAGCAGTTACAAGTTCAGCGTTACCAGTCAGAGATGTTGTTCCTGCAAGGACAAGAAGGATGACCCAAAGTGCACCTGTGCTCATACACGCTTGGGAGGCCTCTCCCTCAGAGGTACCCAGAAGGTGGGTTCACTTCACTGGAAAGGTCAAAGGATCACTCACAGATGCCCATTAGAAGTAGCCACTCACCAGGCAAAGGGATGAAGGCACTCAGTCCCTGGAAGTCTTCTTGAATGCATCCCAGACCCAAGGGAGTTTTGCCATCACAGAACTGCTGTTCTGCCGTGGTTTCTGTCAGAGGCCTCATCTATAACCTGGTTGGTTTGGGGCTCATTGTACAGAGCCATAGTCCAGAAACTTCTCTGGGCCAAGGCCTTTCACTGGGGGAGGTCCAGCCTGCTGACCGAGGAGATTTGCACTTCTTATTCCCTCCACTGTGGGAGGGAGAGAGGCAGTTGTGTAGCACCAGGTATCAGCAAGCTGGGACAGGTACTCTTGCCACAGGGGTAGAAAAAGATTTAAATAATTTAAAAGCATAGGACTTTGTATTTGAACTAACATTTTTTTTTTTACCATTCATTTTTCTGTATGTCCAGATAGCACATGGCAATCTGCGAAAAAACATTCAGTCAAATCACCTTTGCCTTGAGCCAGCAAACAATTTTGCAATAGAGCATTAAATTCGTGACCAATTATTCAGAGTAATATTCCAAATTTGTTGGTGTATCTTGCTTTCTTAATTTTGATTTGCTTAGCAATCCCTTGTTTAAGTCAGACTGTTGATATCTAAATGTTTGGCTTTGTTTTGTTTGTTTGTTTTTTTTGTTTTTGTTTTTGTTTTTTTTGGTTTTTTTTTTGTTTTTTTAATCTGTTTCTTATTGTGATACTGTGATTTTTCTATCAAAAATTAGGAAATTATGTAGTTAAAAATATTCAGCATCTTTCTTGAGAATAGTCTATCAAGTGGATGACCTAGGACAGACAGGAAGCACCTACAAATTACAAGGAATTCCATAAATTCATAATAAAAATTTACATCATAGAAATTAACTAAAGAGGCAGGCAAGGTTTAGGCTTATATTCAGAGCCATTTCCTGACATCCTTAGGTTGTTATATTGGAGGTAGATTCTCAAGAAGAACAAATCGATCTTGTTCCCCTAAGGTAAGCTAAACTATGCACATTTGTATTCATCATGATTTTGATAGAACTTGAGTAATAATCTTCCTGTAACTTAGTTTTGTGGTTATTAATATTTAATGGATAGGAGTATATTTACTTACCTTGCAATTGACACTCCAAAATTTCACAGTTGGCAGTATTTTTCCCTACATTTTTCTGCACTGCAAATCTTTTCTGTAATTGACACAGCACAGACATTGACTTTTTCAAAGAACCTTTCATGGAAATGTACTAGGCATTGGTCTTTAAACATGTGATGGTAAGTGAAGATGTCAAAGGCAAACAAAACAGAGTTCTTAACGGGTAGCTGAAAATCCTCTGCCTTTCAAATTGTTTGCATTTCATTTTTTTGAATACTTTGATGTCAGTTTCACGGCTGTCACACTTCTAAGCTAGCCAAACCTAAATTTATCTTACAAAAAGCAGGAAAAACCCACAGTATTTTGTTGGTTTTGGAAAAAAAATCGATGCTGATCTCATGCATAATGAGGCCACAAAAACCACAGGTAGCATCAATACCAATTTAGGCTGGCCTTCTCTGTCCATAGTGATGGAGCTCCTTCACAGAAAAAAAAACAAAAGCTCATAAGAAAAGATGATTACCTCAAGTAAATTTTCTTCCAACCCATTTCAGATGGTAATTAGTTTGTGCTTTCAGAACAAATTTGAAAAATAAATCATGGTATCATCTGTTGTAGTTTGGAATTATTGAATCCTTTTCTGTCCCACTATGATGGCAACCTCCTTAAATTTATCCAGTGCTGTGTAGCAGAACATACAGCTCATTTTGATTGCACTTCCTCATACTGTTCTTTATAAAGATGTTCTTTATAAAGTAAAGATGTTCTTTATAAACAGTAAAAAAGTGTTAAACAGTAAAATACTGTTCTTTATAAACAGTAAAAAAACATAAAAATGGGTGAGTCAGATTGAGCAGTTTCATGCCTGTGTTTCTTGTTTAGTCTCTCAGTGACAGATAAATAATGAGTATGAAATACTAAGACAACCTTATTCTCTTGACAAGTAGTGTTTCTTGCCTTTCATCTGAAACCTTTTGGCTTTTTGTTTTTTTTTTTTGTGACTTTTAGAAAAAGAAGGGTGGAGACTAGGAGGGAGCACAAGCTGATCTTATTCTTTAAAAACAATCAGGACCAAGAATGAGATGTGAAGACTATGCAACCCAATTTTCTAAGATTTTTAACATAGGGAAAGCAAACAAAACCTGACTGTATGATTTTTATCCTACTGGATCTGAACTCAAAGTTGTCCAGCATAACTCTGGAATATGGGTAGGTTTTTTCTTTTGCTAGGTGTGGAGTTCCCTTGTCCATGTAACTTTTTCATCAAGAGACCTATTAGAGTAAAGCAGTTGCATAACTTTGGAAGATAATTTTCAGACAGCCTTACAGGAAAAAAATCTTGGCCCAAACACTGACAGTTTGAGAAGAACAGGAATTAAAAAGAGGAATTTTATCTATGCAGTAAAAATTCTAATTTGTTGTTAAGGAAGTTTTATCAGACCTTACGCCAGTCTGAATGGCTTTTTTTGAAAGACAGGTGTTTTCTGCTGATATGACTGCATTACCTTTCCATGTGATGTGCACTAAGATGTCAAAAGTTTTCTTCCTGGGAGGCTGTCTAGATCTGTTTGAGACCTATTTATTGATAGTGAGAGGCAATAGGGAGAGGAAAGAGGGAGAGGTTTTTTTTTGACTACCTTCTGGCAGTCTGCCTGCAGTACTTTGTGGCTCACATGCACTGGGACCATGAACACAAGCAAAGAAAAAACCAAAATATTCTTAATCATATTTGCTCTTAATATTCATAACAATAAATACAGGATGTTTATAGACACTGTGCAGGTTAAAAGATTCACTATATGATTCACTGTAATCTATTTTACATGGGATGGCTCTCAGACAGACTGGAGTAAGTGCCTTGATTTTTATGAGCTTACTTTGCATTTGTACCAGAATTACATGTGTTTTTCTTTTTTTTTTTTCTTTTTTTCACACCGTATACATCATCCCATTGTTCTCCAATGCTACATTCCTGGTGCTGTGTATAATTTTTCTGATGAAAGATTTATTGCCTGATGAAACTAATTGCTAGGGATTATGCAATGCCGAATGGCTGTTTGAGAAATCCAGCAGTTTTACATTATTATAAAATTAGCCTTTTATGATATAATTAAAATAATAATGTCTTTTTCCCAATTACTTTATAGGTTGACTGATATGCACACATGCATACATAAAATTGTCAGCACATATAAAAATAAAAGCTGATCTGCCAGCCTTGGCCATTCAGAAGTTATATACAGCAAGTGCAAAATCACATACAGTCTAATGATTTAGAGAGAGCCAATTAAACAGCAGACAGAATTTACAGAGCTTAGCCCTTCTTATGGATGTAGCAGGGAATTTTTAATCCACTCTGCTTTTTCCCCTGTGTGTATACATATATAATAGAACAGTGATTTTGTCTGTGACTGTTTGAAGATGGAAATTATGCCTTGGAGTGTAAGTTTATCAACATTATGTAAGGTCTTTGCTCCAAGGGCATGGGCTACTGGAAAAATAGATCTATATGTGTGTATGTGTGTGTATATATGTATATATATTTATGCAATAAATATATTTAAAAATATGTATGTTTGTATATCAATGGATCTTCCTTTCATAGTCTTCCAGAGCTCTGGCCAGCTGTGTTACAGTGGAAGAGTTAAGACCAGCTGAATTTCAAGCCAACAAGATGGCCTTCTTGTCTGGTGTTACAGCTGCCTCTGAAGCACAACGTACATTACTGACAGGTTTGCCCTTCCATTTGGCAAGAGCTAACGTCTTATTCTGGCATAGGAGTACAAATACCAGCAGGTAGAAGATGCTGATGATAACACTCTCTATTCATAGGATTTTCATGAAAGGGATAAACGTTCTATCCTCTCTAGAAAATACCAGCTGCTGCAATAACCACTGCTTTTCTTTACTGCTTCCTTTTCTCTTCCTCCAGTCCTTGTCATAATCTCTGAGGTGCTTAAATAGGTTCATTCTTCCTACTGTTCACTTTTAAGAGGCTTTTGGGGCTGCTTGTTTGTTTTTCTTGGGTTTATTTTTATTTTCTTCCTCTCTGTCACATTTTCCAATTTCCTTTTAGGGAAGGAAGTCTCTTGAGCTATAATTTTCAGCATTATCTTGTCTGGAATCAACATGTATTGTGAGAAACTGTTTATATATTGGTTATTGAAACCCTCACCCTCAAGGTTGCTAAAGTAAATGCAATGCAGTGAGAAATTCCAAATTCCTTTATATTGAAGATATTTTACTTCATGCTAGTGTAACTTTTTTTTTTTTAATAACTTTTGGCACCTGTAGTCTTAACATACAACTTTTATGAAACTACATCTTCTGGAGACAGAGAAAACCCAAAGCCCCACAAAGTAGTTTGAGCTCCTTAAAGGACACCTGTTACTAAATTAATTGTGTTCATAACTGAGGAGGTTCCAAATTGTGGGTTTGTTTTTTGGTTTTTTTTTTTTTTTTGTTTGTTTGTTTTTTTTTTTTTTTGTCTTAGACATTTTAGTCCAAGCTTTCAAAACCTAATGTTTTGCATTAATTTGAAACAATTGTACATGGAAGTGTCCTCTGAATGCATATCAGTAGTGTGCCAGGGCAAATCATTCTGTATGAAGGGAAGAGCAGAAAGAGTGTTGCTTGTTTTTACTTTACCACAGATGAAATGGAGCAGAGAGCAAAGACCTCATAGTGTGAGCTCAGAGCAGTAGGGGAGAAGTGAGTCAGTGTGGCTGTCTTTTATGTTATGATGATCATAGCTAAAATAAAAATTATATAGATAACTGAATACTGTTGGACTCTGTGGAGAGGTTTAAAAGCTGCAATAGATTAGTGAGAATTACCTGGTTTTAAGCTTCACCAACAATTATTAGGATTGAGGAAAACAAACTGGTCGCTCAGTAGATTTGAAGCAATTTCCTTGTTTTGTCTCTTCTAGGTTATGGGATGTCATTTCCTGATATCTGCCTTAGACTTGTGAGGATTCTTCTCTACTTGAATGTGTTGCTGCTCCAAAGAAACCTAATTAGTAAGAATAGTTGCTGAAACAGCCCAGGAAAGCAAGAGAGGAGTTTCCTCTGAAGTGTACTCATCTGAAGTTCTTCTGATATCAACCATATCTCACTATTCCAAAGTCCAGAAAGAAAGACATCTATGACCCAGATTTTCCTTCATGGTTTGCATGAAGGGGAAAAAAAAGTTGCATATGCACTTTTTTTTATCCGGCCTATCATTCCTAGTTGTCTTTAAAAACTGAGGACTGAGCTCTTTGGTAGTAAATATAAAGCATGGATATGTTAATATTTTTACAATTAAAAGAAAGCATAATATAACATTAAATTTTTGAACAGAATTGATAGCATTTAGACAATTTGGATCCCAGAATTATACTCAGCTTTTCCTTGAAATACCTGTGGTATGAATACTTGGTTTACTACCAGAATCATAACACCAGAATGAGTTTTAGAAGTATTACAAAATTCTTCTAGGTTTTTTATTTAGTAATTGCATGGTTAAAAGTGCTTATAAAAATACTTGCAGTTTCAGATAGGAAAATCTGCTAGTCTTTAATTCAGTCTCTTATAGGATAGAATAATTTTGTTCATAATCTCCATGATTTAAAAAGAAGTCATAAAAAGTAGAGGAAGATAGGACAGGTACTGAGTAGTCTTCATGTCCTCCTTATTTTAATTGATAAACACTTGTGTCATCTGTTAAAATCAGGTGGATCTGGAGTGGTTGGTTATGATTTAAATTGGGGCAGCTGTGAGTGAGAGACTGTCATCAGAGTGTTTGTTCATTTTGATATTTAGGCCAATGAACTTCAAAGAGAAAAAGGGCCATTATTTTCTGGTTCTCAGCAATGTAAGTTTGAGCTTCCCCTTTCCTGTCAGAATGAAGGACTGCTCAGCTTTTTTTTTTTTTTTTTTTTCTGATGAGGTATATTCTATTTCTCTTCCTTCCACTTTCCCTGATTAGTACAGAAATAAAAATAAGCTTCAGTTCTGTCTCTTGGAGACACACAAATGGGTCGCAAAGAAACAAGGTGCCCAAGAAAGAAGCATGGAAACTGAAAATGTCCATTTGCATAGAGTATGTAGGTCGTAGCAAATCTCTTCTCAATGACTTTTATTGCATAAAGTTGCACAGATCTTAAAGGGGGAAGAGAAAGAATTATTCAAGCCTTTTCCCAGTTGAATGTGAGCATGGAGTATGGTTCATTAGTTACCCAGGAAAGGAAGATCAGCTTATTTTGACACCTGCTGGAAGCTTGGATTATATCTCAAAACTTATATTTACAACATGATTAGCTACATGTGCCTGTGTAAACTTGGACGTGTTGATGTGTGTGGATTATTGCCATTCTGCTACTACACGAAGTAGATTGGCTTTTGGACTGGATTGGATTGTGTTTTGTATGGAGCCAAGTAGTACACATTTACACATCAATACAAATATGTATAACAAAGATAGCTGCAAGTCTATTGCTTTGCGCCTCATTTGAAAGCCAGACTCAAGGGTCATATTGCTAGGCTTTGTTGACATCTAGTGGCCACTGGAGCACTAGCAAGTTTTTAATTTTATATATACAGAAAGAAAGTTTGCAGGTAGAGCAAAACTATTATGGTGCTCTGTAATTTTTATTTTTTTCCTGATCCATAATAGACTTGAAAATACTTCTGCTATTTTAACACTCCATGTGATTACTTGAGACCTTCTATTACACGGTTTGAATAGTTCTATTCTCCAGACTTGTGACCTTTTGAGAACTGAAAGATGAATGTTTATGAAGCAAAGCCTCTCTCAAAATGAATGCCCAGTAGTATTTCATCCTTCACTGTGTTTAGCTTTACTCAGATTTTTCATTGATATATTTTTCACTTCAGAGAAGATGATATTACAGCTCTGTTTTATTTTACCTCATTTCATTGTAATTATTCAACAAAAATTAGTATCCAGAATTTTCATTAGATTACCTGCAAGACCATTTAAAAGGATATTCAGAGAAACTACAGTTTATTTGATGGCAGTCAGAGATGTTGGTGTGGTTTCTGTCTATACCTCTGAAACCACACCTAAATTTTTACTGTTGGGTGTGATGCAATTTTTCTCAAAAAATAACTGCAATTGAAAATCCATATTGCCTCTTTTTTTTGCTTTTTTTTTTTTTTTTGGTGGGTTTTACACAGAAAGAACAGCTGACTTCCTATTTCTCCTATCTACAAATTACACTGTTAAGCTTGTCATGATTTCTAACCTTTAACAGTTTTAAGCAGCTGCGATCTTAAAAACTACCCCTGAATTATCATATTAGAAATATATAATATTTACTGCAGTGTTATGTGAGATTTATGTAAAGAATGTCTTTCAAAAATGCAGTTTTTTGTATCATGTTGACTTTCCATTCACTCTTTCATGCTTTCATTTTAAATCAACTACATAAGAATGAAGGTTATGCTGCTGTACTCCTCAATGAGATTGTAACAGTCATGGTAGAAAAGAAGAAAATTGTAAGTTGTTTCTTAGTATCCAGCTGTCTTTGAAAAGATGGGCAAAAACTCCAGTCTGGTTTATGTCTTGCTGTCCTTCTGCCTCCATTAAAATGAGAACTTGTTTTATAGTTAATTACTTCTTTAAGTTAAGACTACAGGGAAAATCCAGCTTCTATGGGAAATTGCATGTAGTAACTATGGGTGAGTTATATGAGCCTTTTACTTGAGTAAAAAGTTTGATTATTCTGGCACTTCATATGTTCATGTAAAATTTAGTGATGAAGAGTTATCCTCTATACAGAAATAGAAGCTATGAAACTTCTGCTTATGTACCTGAACCCTTTTTGATTTTGTAGCTTGCATTTATCTTAGCTGCTATGCTTAGCTAGGTCTTTTACAGTTCCTGTAATAATATTTAAATATGAGTCTTGTTTAAATATGAGTCAAGCAGATAAGTAGTACTTGATTAGTACTGGAGAGGGAGTGATAATATGACTGCCTAGAAGATTTTGGGCCAGAAGAGGTACTATATAGTTTTATAAGAAACAAAGCTTAAGCAAATAATTGCTAAATGTTTCATGGTTTTTGTTAGAGTAAGTTAAGCTGTGGTTTCCAGAGTGCTGTTTAGGGGAGTCAGGCCTTCTGTAAAGAGTTGAATTACAAAACCACAGAGCTAATAAGAGATTTGCTAGTCTCAGGAATGGCATTGTTTATTTGCAAGCAATGTGAGGAATATTTGTTACTATTATATATTCTGGAAACAATGGTGGTGATGGCCTGTTCAAAAGGACAAGCCAAGTAAGTACAGTAAAGTGCTCAAAGGTCTATGCAAGCTACTATTGAAAATTCACAGTGTGTAGAACCTTTGAACTCAAGTTTTTAATACACACTGCAAGCTCCAGTTTCTATTTTGTCTTATAATACAGCCTAAGTACAGTAGTACTTATACATATTCATACTGAGGTACCAGCCTTCAGTAGACAAACAAACAAACAGCAACAAAAAAAATCCTGATTTTTTTATGGCTCATAGACAATACTGCATGCTCCCAGTAATCCACAATGGAAACCCTTAGCACATGTGTCATAGGCTTCAAGAAAGATGAAAGTGGTCCTGTTCTTTGGATTAATATAAGTAATTTGCATATAATGGCCAAGTTAGGAAATAAAAAAATATGCATTTGGATAACTTGTGCTTTAGTAGATACCAATGAATCATTTAATGACAGAACTCCACTAGTTCAGAAATTCAGAGATTAGTTCTTAGCTTGAAACTATTGAGATTTAATATATTATCTCTTAACATTACTTAAATAAATCTCTTCTTGCCTAAATAGCAATTTTTAAAAATCACATCTTTAGCAGCAATTTAGTAAACCACAGGACTACTCATATGCTTGATATTTTTTTCCTATTCTTTTGGAGGAATTATTTTTCCCATTCTTTTTGGTCAGGGTTTTCTGAATGCTTGGATGTCTTTTGCAGCCTATCATCTTTGAATTGGAAGGCAAATACTTGAGTATATTTGTAGTAAAAAAATAAAAGTCCCGCAGCACCATTTGACGAAGTGAA
>JAHXMQ010000807.1:68582008-68682913 GCA_020466415.1 Ammodramus savannarum pratensis
TATATATATTGCTGTCTTGTTTTCTAATTCAGTTCATTTTATGCCTTGGATGTCCACCCACAGGCAACTAGGATCCTTCCCACAAGAAAATGACAGTGATCTAGAGTGTTGTCTTAATTTGTGTTTCCTTACAGGGTTTTTTTTTTTAGTATATCAATGGACAGAATCCCTTCACCTCATCAAGTAACCACTCTGCCAGCCACTGCCTTTTTATGCTCCAAGGAATCCTCCCAGGCATTCTCTGTAAGAGAGTGAGCTGTGTGTGTGTTCTGAATCCAAAGTATTTCAAAATTCTTCAAGCTCAGCATAAACTTATTTTTTGTTACTATTTCAGTTGCTGGGCTTGCTTTCTCTGTGACCCTCCAGTATTAATATGTTTCATGTGTGGATCACAAGTGGCTTTCTGCTTGTTACCTGCAGTCATGCTGAAAGAGCTGGCAAAAATTTGCTGCTGTGCTGTTCTGGAAATTCGGATCTGGCATCTGTCAGATAGTTTTTGTTGTGTTTTGGTTTTTTTTTTTTTTTTTTTTTTTTTTTTTTTTTTTTTGTTGTTTTTGTTTTTGTTTTTTTTTTTTTTTGGTGGGTTTTTTGTGTTTTTTTGTAAATTACCAGTTTAATTTGAATCAGTAAACTGGTTTGTTGAACTTAATACATTTGAAATTAGTTAACAGCATATCCTTTATCATAAGATCACACTTCTTTGTTACTGGGTTTTAGTGGTAAAATCTGATCTGCTGTTTTTCTGACTCTCTTACTTTTCTGACTCGTCAGGCTAACCCTGTTTACTTTCTTTTGTCTTAGCAGACACTTGGTATACTTAGGATATAAATTCTATTTCCTTGAGTGTTCTGATGCTGTTTGATGTTGCTATAGGCTGAATGAAATTTCAGAGTAAACTTAGCTTGCTATCTTTGTATTATTAGTTGTAACAGTCGTCTATGTCATTCATCCATGACTATTCTAAAGCTTCATAAACAAAATTATATGATTTAATACAAGCTGAAATCATAAAGTTTATCTAGTATTGCTCTGAATCCCAGTATTCTGGAGATATCGGATCAAAGATGGCATCTAACATAAATACTTCACACCTCTGTTAGGAGAAAAAGTAGGAGGATTCATAATCTCTGAAACTTCACACAGGGCCTTAATGTATGAAGAAAGAAATATAAATTATAAAGGGGCACATATAAGGAAAACATGCAGTGAAGACTCAAATGAGTCTGAAATGACAAATAATGTAAAGCATTTCATGAAATTAACTGTATTGCTGTAACTCTGATAGTATTTGAATAAGCACTTGACCACTAACTCCTGTAGAGAATGCAGTATAGAAAGGAATACATTGAACTGTCAACCAGCAGGTGCAGTGAAGATGTGTGTAGTCTAACTATGCCTGATACTTGTACTAAACTTGTACTTAACTAATCAACAAGCCAATCAATTTGCAAAAGCATCAATTTCGTTCTGGAAGGCAAGGCATACACACATTCTTCTCGAGAATTAATGGAACTTTCAGTGCAGCAAAGTACAGTAATTTTATCTATTGGATGTTAAATATAAGAATAAAATTATATAAGAAATGTCATTCTTCCTATATTTCCCCCAGCAATGCTAAAGAAAGGAGTAATTAGTAGGTTGAAACAAGAAAATTATAAGGCAAAATAGGATAAAGCTATCCTCAAAACAATGTTTTCCAGTCTTGTCTGTGGCAGTGACACTTCATTTTAAATACTTGGGGGCTAGTAGGTTATGGTGTGAAATTGTAACTTTGGAGTACATCTAATGGAGTTTATCAGTGGTTTAGAGAATTGGAATTTTTAATGTTAGGTTATTTTTAAGTGTAATTCCCCTTTATTTTTAGTAGTGAAGACAAAACCATACAGAAGTATAGCAGTGTTTTATTTCTTCATCTTAACTTCTATGGCTGAAAAGACTTTTGTTATATGCTTCATACTCTAACCAGTAGACAGTGATTATGCTTCCAAGTTAAGGGCAAACTTCTGCATCTATCACACTCCAGGCAGTTTCATTTTAGGTAGCCTACATAGTTGTGGTTTTTTTGGGGTTTTTTGGGTTTTTTTTTTTTTTGTTTTGTTTTTTTTTTTTTTTTTTAACTATTTCCCTTACCTTTTAGTCAGTGTTTGTTCAGGTTTACTTAGTGTTTCACTCTTCCTTTCTGGCACCACCATCATCTTTGTGCTGATCACCTAGTAACTAGTTTGTGCTTAACTTACACAGACTGCCAGCTGAGACATCACATTTTGCTGTAGAAGAAATATTAGGCACCCTGAGATCAGTGAAGACACTTGGAAAACTAGTGGGTTACTCAGCACCAGACAAAGTAGGCTTATCCTAGTATACTCTGGCAGTTTTGTTAAACTTATCAGGGTTTGGGAGGTGTTTTCTGTGTTTTTGAAGTTGGGGGGTAGGGTTTGTGGAGTTTTATGGGAGGGGGAAGGGGACGTAATTTAAGGAACATAAAGATACTTCTTTTAATTATATAAGGTCACAGCACTTCCTAATGACATCTCTGATTAATGATTAATGTCAGGTGAGGAAGAAGCATAAGAACTGCTGCTTATAGGAACAAGATACATCAGTACTTCTTAGTCTTTGCTGTTACAAGAATTTACTGAATGGAAGTACAGATAACTTGCCTAAAATTATATCCTGTAAGCATTATGTTGTATTTCAGATTTAGCTAGGATTCCCATTAATACTGACCAATTACTTCAATAATATGGCATTATCTGTGATTATATCACTACCACAAAAATAGAGATCCTCTATTTCTCTTAAATAAAACCACTTTGGTGTTTCTGTACCCAGATACCTTGGTCATGTTTAACAATAGAAGACATTTTTACCTTAAGTCTAAGGCTAGTTGGATCTTCTGCAAATGAAAACCTGACTTGTCATGGTTTAACCTCAGCCTGCCAAGTAGCCAAGTCCCAAGCAGCCACTTGCTTGCTCCCCCACCAGCAGAACTGGGAGAGAATCAGAAGGGTAAAAGCTAGAGAACTCGTGGGTGGAGGTATAAACAGTTTAAGAGGGAAAGCAAAAGCCATGCACACAGGCAAAGCAAAACAAGGAGTTAATTCACTGCATCACAGCTGGCAGATGTTCAGCTGTCTCCCAGACGGCAGGGTCCCGTCATATGTAATAGAGATTTAGGAAGACAGACACCACCCCTCTAACTGTTACCCCTTTCCTGCTTCTTCCCCACACTTTATATACTGAGCATAGTATATGATACAGAATATCCCTTTGGTCACTTTGGGTCACCAGTCCCACCTGTGTCTGCTCCCAACCTCCCAAGCACCCCCAGCTTCCTCAGCAGCATGGCAGTATGAAAAGCAGAAAAGGCTTTGGCTCAGTGTGAGCCCTGCTGAGCAGTAACAAAAACATCTCTGTATTATTAACCCTGTGTTCAGCACAAGTACAAAACACAGCCCCACACCAGCCACTGTGAATGAAATTAACACCACTCCAGCCAAAACCACTGACTTTTACACTCTGGTCAGCAAGTACTGACATGTTACCTGTCCTTTATCTGACTTAATCTCAGATGGAAGAGAGTTATTTAAAATTCCCATCTGAGAATGAGGTAGTGCTCAAAAGGACAAAGTGGAGTTGTTGTTGTTTTTTTTGGTTTTTTTGTTAGAAAGTATGTCTCTGACAAGTAGACTATTCATTTACTGTAGCAGGATCTGTGGTACAGCTCTAGTAAAGATCCTAAATGGTATTATACCCAGAGAAATTATAAAGAGGGGCTGCAATTGAAAAACTGTGCTTGGATTTAAATATTCAGTAATATGAGAAGCACATCCTGTTCCCTACAGAAGAGACCTCCTTGTACTCTCAACTAAATGAATTTCAATAGAGTATGATTTTTTCCCTATATGACATGTACTAAAGCTTCAATGAGATTTGCTTGTCAGAAGAACTAGAGTAAACACTGCATGTTTAATGTTAAGAGAAAGGATATATTGTATTCCTTGTAGCATGTTTGCTGTATTACAGGATAGCATTACACATCTGCTTTGCTTTTCAGGTCCTTTGTAACTATATCTGACATTCTAGAAAAAATTCTCTTCATCATAGGCATATCAGCCTGTCTTGAAAACCAAGGAGCAACATCACCAAAACACAAGCAGTTAATTAGAGAGCTATAAGACAGAAACATGGATATTTTTCCCACATTCCCAGACTTCATAGCAGCAGCTAGGTCCCATGCTGAAACCTGGAGATCAGTAGCTGGTTGTTGTTATTGCTGCAACAACCAGTTGGAGTGTGTTTCATTGTTGTTTTGCAGTTTTATGAGGGTTTTATATTTTTGGGTTTTGTTGTTGTTGGTTTGGTTCCTGGATTTTTTGAGGGTACAGGAAAAGGTAGGCCTTGTTGTTCTACTTTAGAGTATCTTCTCAGAAGAATTATTGATTATGTGTACCAATACATTTGACTCTTTGAGTTGTATATGCAACATTGAGCACACCAACTTTCTGTTTAGTTCTCAAAAATACGTAATCTGGGATTTATGTTTTTGCAACTGAATGTGTGCCTTTCTATATACATATCAAGGGTCACTTTAGATTTTTTAAAATACTGATAATTCAGGAGAGTTTCAAACTTCAGAACAAAAAGAGACTGTCATTAATTAATAATACATACTGCTAATAATTAGTTCCTATGCAGTATCCATTATTGACATTCCATATAGAACACAATTAGTCCTTTGAGACTTTGTCTACAGTGACATAAGAGTACACTACTTCAGGGAATTGTTGCCATAAAGTTAACTCTGATGGCTGTGGCCCTTTGTGGGTTTAGCTGTGGAGATAAAAGTAATGAGGCTTGAGAGCTCTCAATGAGGAAAGTGCTGTGGGCTATTGCTTTATTCCCCACCTTTCCAGTTTCATTGGTTAATGTTCCTCAGTTTCCTACACCGAAAAGTAGGGAGAATCTATCAACTTCTGAGAAAGATCATCTTAATCTTTTTGAAGCAATACTTATTCTGGAGTCATTTGTCAGTCATTTTCCTCCTCTATCTCTGCAGGATCATTCTGACTGCCCCAGACAACTCTCTACAGAATGTTTTACCACATATCTTTTCATTCATCCTTGGTTCTGATCTTGCAGATTTTAGTATGTGCATGTTTTCCTGTACCTTGTTTGCACAACTATCCCACAAGACCCTCTTTGTTTTTGTGGTTGCCTACTATTTATACTTAGTTACATTACAGTGTTAACAAAAGCTTATGGACTGGATACACATGTTTCTGTGCCTTGGTTCAAACAAAGCTGTGTGGCTTAATCTTGGCTGCCTGCCAGATACCCACCAACCTGCTCTTTTAATGCTCCCTCCTCAACAGGGAGAGAAAATACAGTGAAAAAGTTTATGGATTCTCAGAAGGACAGGGAGATAACTGTTTTGGTTTTAAAAGATTCTGCTTGGAGAACTAATTTAATTTATTTCCAGTTAATAATAGAGTCATGAGAAACAAAAAATGCAACCAAAACCACCTGTTCCCATTTTCCTTCTTCCCAGACTCAACTTCACTCCTACAAATCCTATCTTCTCCCCATCCCCAGGCATCACAGGAAGGATAGGAAGTCGTGGTCAGTTCTTAACACTTTGTCCCCATCACTCTTTCCTCCTCACACTGTTTCCCTGCTCCACGTGGTGTCCCTCACACAGAACACAGGGCAGATATCTGCTCTGACATGGGCCTTCATGCACTGCAGATGGACAGCTCAACACTGCCCTGCTCCCTGGGATCTGCAGAGGAATCCCTGCTCCACTGAGTGGACTTTCTTCTCCCCATCCTTCTCCACTCACCTTAGAATCTACCTGGCTGTTTCTGTCATGTTTTTCTCACTCTTCTTTTGTAGCAGCTGTACAGAATTTTTTATTTTTTCTTAAGAATATTTTTCTTGGGGAAAAATAAAAAAGTGTTACCACCATTCCTGATTAGCTCAGCTTTAGCTGTCCTCCTCTCACTGGAGCCCTCTTCACTGTCAAATCTTTGCCACATAAACCTAATACAGAAGAAAATGTCAGCTATATCATGCTTAATCTTCTTCTGCTTCAGGAGAACACAATGTTTAACTGAGAAGGTAGTCAGGACTCAGGACAGAAAGTCACTATTAAGTAGTTACTGAACATTACATCAGAGAGCAGTGAGCTGACAGACCTGATTGATTTTCTTTGCCCTGAACTCAGACAAGAAATGTGAAGAAGTGTGGGAGCAAAGATAAATACTGTGGCCTGCACTTAGTCTTCATTATATTTCTGCTAAGGATCACTAAGCTTGGCTTCTGCCTTTGGAAGAACAATAGCCAGTCTGTACAATACTAAAAAAAGAAAAAAAATCAAACCCAGACAAATTGGATCATAGAGGCTAAAGGGATTTTATCAATATTTTTATTATGTGATGGAAAACAAACGAGACTTTCCAAATAGTAGCCAGTAAGATAAGAACTGCATGTAGGATTTGTTTGTACTTCTGCAAAGATGTAAAAATGAAAATAAACTGTACTAGCCTTTTCTGGGCTATTCAGTTTCATTCTATTGGATGTTTCTGTCTAATATTACTTGAAATCTTCAAATTATTTGAAAATAAATTGCATTAGGAATCACTGATTTAAAAACAGAAAACCACACAAAATGAGGAATTGGGCTGTATGTTGCAAAGTTCATGCTTATATTTTATCATTAGTTGTCCAGCCTTTAAGTGGTATGAATACACACTGGTCAGACTACATGTCCACCTCATCTCTTCAATGCCATCTTAATTAAAGTAATTTAATCATTATCATAGTTGGCTCTGTTATCCTATTTATTCACTAGTCTTCATGTGATGTTCCTGATTTAATTTGTACTGAAGTGAAATAACTGCATTTCTTTTCCAGAACTTGGGAAAAACAAGAGTTTGCATAATCAAGTGTCATACAGCACTCTTTCCCCTTTGATGGCCAAGTGCCTGTACAATCTCTGAAGAATCTGTACTTGTGGGGACTTGTTCTTTTTGATGCAGCTGTTCTTTATTCAACCTTGAATTTGTAACAGATATGCATCCAGGAGCTATATTTTCCTGCCACAGAAACAAATCCCTCTAAACTTTTGCTCTTTGATACAAACAAATCCCTCTAAATTTTTGCTCTTTGATACACTAGTACTTTAGCTCTTTTTTCATTCAGATATTTTCAGACTTAGGAATTATTTGATTACACTAGAGTTGATAATTCATTAGTATCTTCTGATCCTTGTTAATTTTTTTAGCGCCTTAATGGAACTTGTGGGAAAGGAAAATTTTTCTATTTGTTTCCTTTAAAGGAAAACCAGTAAGAGTCTCAGACACTTTTAGAATTAATTTAGAAGGTAAATTATATATGTCTGCTTTTTATGGCATGTTCTTTAATTTTCGTATTTCTATGTACACTGTAGTAAAAATAGCATACAAAACCGAGGGAAAAAATTACTGTGCATTAGGCACCTTTTGTGAGGCCTTCACTTAAAATTTAGAGTTCAGTAAGAATTGCTGCACCTAACCTAGTTTTCCTGAATAAATTGTGACTTTGAGCTTTATACTCAGATGGAAATATTTGCATCTGCAAATGAGTACAATCCATTTACTGGTGAGTATAGCCAGCTGTTCTCTGAAATCTCACTGTCCCATATGCAAATGTAAAATTTACTTGCTTTCCTTTGATGTTGCTATTGAAATCTAGAAGGTGAGATAAACTTGAATCAAAACGCCATGACTGTGGAAAACAGCAAAGTAGCCCAAGCAGTTCTGTAACAGAATAATTAAAGTTAGTGCTTCAAAATGAAAGGTTGAAGAGAAATGTTTGAAATTCCTTCCATGTCTCGAGGGAGGGGGATTGTCTTTAGTTACTGGAATAAAAGATATAGATTGTCATTAGTTACTAGAATAAAACAGTCTCTGGTGTTTTTCTGAGTACTGAATGTACTCAGGTAGATACTTAAGCCCCTGGGAGATAGGAGAATCCTTAGGGGTTCAAGTTTTAATCTTTTCACATGAGAGCTGAGTAAAATGTCTTAATATAACTTTATTGGAGTATAATGGACATCTTTACAAACTCCCACAGAAAGTTTTATAAAAAATATGCAGGAATATGCTATTTGGCTCATTAAGAGAAATAATGATGTAGAAGCATGCTGTTAGCTACACACAGAGTAACTGTTTGGGTCTTTCCTCAGGATGCATATTTTAGGGAACAGCCACCTGCTCCAGCCTCCAGGGGTCCTCCAGAGGCCACAGCACAGATACCTGCCCCACCAGGGGTCACAGGGACATCCCTGCTGGGGATTTAGCCTCAGATGTTCCACACAGGATCCACCTTGGCAGACCCCCCCCAGTGCTGCTGCTGGCACCTGGGCACTAGCACATGATACAAATACTTTTTAAATATAGAAACCTTTAAAATCCATCTGAAGTTGCAAACTGTGTTTTTAATTTATTTTTTTTTAAAGATTGGACATAGACATCTTGTCATTTCTTCTTCCCTCTTTTCCCTGTTTTGACACACACGCCTGCACTATCAAGGTCTATTTCAGAATTTTCCAGAGATAATTTTGGATGTTTTTGCCAAGTATAATAGATTGTTGCAGCTTATGCAAGTCTTTGTAGACTCACAGACTTTGTAGTCTGGTGGAAATGCTTCTCCCTGGCTGCTCCAGGCCAGACCACTCCTGTTGTGCTGTCCCTCATTCGAGAGGAACGCTGCTCACCAGGGCTGTCACTGAGCCCATGTCACTCACAGGAGAGTTTCAGTGATGTGTGGTGTAGAATGATAAATGTACTGAAACATTCATCAGAAGACATGGGGAGATGACAAGAAGGCAAATGTGGGACAACGCAGGGAACAAATTTTTTTTATCACTGCTGCTTTTGGTATGCAGATGAAATTCAAAGGAAACCTGTACTTAGGCCTTCCTTAGCCAAATACTTTTGTGCAGTGTCACAGCTTAATGAATGAATGAAAAAAAAAACCAAAAACAAAAACAAACAACAACCTTTTAACAGTTATCAGGTCTGTTTTGTCCATTAGTTCTGCATCAAATTCAGCTGTATTAAAAAGGATTCTTTTATATTCATCTGCCTTTTCATTAGTATGTCTTTGTCACATTATTCAGTGTGTGCCTGAAATACTTCTGGGTTTTATCTGTCATTAGAAATGCTGAGAACTTGTACAAATTCCTGAGCACTGTCATTTTAAGTAAGCATTAGTGCTTCATGTTGAGTGATGGCAGTGACTGTGACAAAACATTTCCTTGACATGCTAGTAGAGAGCGTATAGTGCTTCTCAACACTTCTTATGAATTCTGCAAACGAAATTTTAGTGTATGCACAAAGGCTCTTCAGAAACCTGAATTCTTCAGGGAGCTCTTAAGGAATTTATAAATTCACTGTATTTTTCTTTTAATTAAACATGGCATCATTTGAGAATAAATGTATTTAAATCAAAAATGGACTTGTACCAATAAAAAAAAAAAATAAAGTACCTAATTATTTAGGGCTGAGAATTTGAAACTATGCATGTTAATGTCTCATTGTCAATTCTGAAGCCTGTCCTGCTTTAGTTGCTTTTGTTGACTACTGTTATAAGTATTTTACAAAACAGCTAGCTTTTGTTGACTACTGTTCCTACTTAAAAACGTGGGTTGAATACTCAATGTTTTTATGAAGTTTATAACGAAAATGATGAAATCTACTTTTCACAAGTATTTTTTTCTAATCAGTTTACTTTTCTGTGCCCTTCTGTTCTTAATATAGGCATAGGCTATATGGGTATATGTTTCTTCTAGGAAATATGAAAACTTCTGAGCTACTTTTGAAACACTTTTTATATTAAGATATTAATGCATAATTTAAACTAATATTTTTTAAAAGCTACAAGAGAAAATAACACTAATAAGCAGTGGTTTGAAGTTCTAACCTTCATGAAACAATGCAATGCCAATTGACTGCCTTTGAAAAATATGGTCATGAAATAAAAAATTCTGTTTCTAAAATGCACTACTTGATCTTCAGAAAAAAAAAAGTTGAGAGGGCTTTGGTATCAAATCAAGACAGCAAAATGTCTTTTCTGTCCTTGCATCACAGTCATTCCTTTCTGACTGTCTCGATTTTATCTGTGAAATAGAGGGAGAAAACTGGTTGTTGCATCGGTAACCATTGGTTGATTTGATATGGCGGAATAAAAGACTTTCTGAGACTAAAGGACGAGACAGATAAATTGAGGAGGAGAGCAATATCAGCATCTAGAAGAGCAAGCATAAAGTTAACACAGAAATTTGGAAGTCAGAAAGAAGAGTACTACTGATTGCATGATGAAAAGTGAAGAGCATAACTGCCTACTTCTGCTTCTTGAATCACTGAAGAAGGTTTTTATGCATTGTGTCTTCCTTCTGCTCTCTAGTACCACTGGTTTTTTTCTGTGAAAAATTGTTAAGAATTTTGGGAGAATACCAAATTTCTTAAGGAAAAAAATATCAATGTGTGCATGCAAAAATGAAAGGTAATATTTCAGAATATTTTTTTTAAGTTTTGCTGTCTTAAAACTACTGTGAAACTTGTAAGAAAATTTATTATTCATTTTTGCATATCTCCTTACTGTTTATATGACCCTACAACTTATCCCCCTTCAGAAAAAGTCTGCATCTCCTCAGTAAGTCCTCCTAGATACTAAAAGCTGCTCATAGTTTCTGGTAAGCCAAGCTGATCATGTCCTGGAGCCTCAGCCACTCCTCACATGGCAAGTGCTTCAGCTATGAGGTGCTTGGAAGCCAACTGCTGAACCCAGTCCAGTTTGTCAGTCCTTGTCTCCAGCTAGGCATAGTACCCAGATGTGCTCTCAGAAGTGCTGAAGTGAGGGAGGTAATCCTTTTTCTTGGTGTCCTAGCTGTGCACTAACAGATGGTTTCCAGAGTGCCACTGGCTGCTCATCATCCTCACTGCGGGCTGACACTCAGCTTGTCTCTGCTGGGGCCCCCAGGTCCCTTCCCTCAGCCACGCTCCAGGAAAACATCACCCTGTGCCTTTGCACCACTGCCTTCTGCCCAGGGGCAGCACTTAGCATTTCATCTTGAAGATCATGAGATTCCTGTGGATCCAATTCTCTAGCCTCTGCATGGCCTTAAGAGCCTTGAATGTTCCCTCTAATACTATGTCATTGCAAACCTGATGGCTCATTCTGTCTTTTCTGTGAGTTTTATAAATATATTAAATAAGTCATTCTAATGTTGCATTTCACCAAAGTAGGTCACAAGTGATTGCTTCTTCATCGTCAATGGTAGTTATGAATATGATGTAGGAATCCCAGCTATGGAGTGGGGGTATTTTCTTCAGACATTTTATAAATGGGCAACTTAAAATTTGGTCTTTTCCTAAATTTACTTTGTGTACTTTTTTATTCTCTGCACTGGGGTCAAGGTGTCACAATTTACCTATAGTATATTTGTTACGATTTTTGCCACTCTAAAAGACCTCTAAATACAATTCTATATCCCTTCTTTGAAGTACTGAGTATATATTTTCACATGCACAACCCATCTTTATTGTGTGATTGACATCTAGTAGTAATGCTTTGAATTTTAGACTTTCAAGATGACTATGAAAAAAAACATTCTTTCAGTCAAAGAAATTTTAAAATAAGACCCAGTTGTGACTACGCTTTTCTGTGTTATTATGGACAATCCACTTTTCTTATGTTGTCTGTATTAAAATTACAAAAATACTCCAACACTATAGTGGTATATGATGGTCTACACATACATTTTTACTTTATTGAAAAATGTTTATAAGATTCATTCGTAAATATCTACTTTATTTTGTCACCAATGCTTGAAGAACCTTCATTGTTTCTGTTTGCAACCATGCATTGAGAAGGGAGCACGAGAAGACCCTGTGGAACCTCAAAACCAGCAACGACCCGAAAACACACATACACCCACCAGGCTCACTCACCCACAAGCCACTGGTCTGCGTTTTTTGCCTGGGGAGACTTTGGAGAAAAACAAATCCTCCAAAAATTGGACCACACCTCTCGGGGTCTCTAGCTGGTCAGAGTGACCCTGAGATAAGTTAGAAAGTCTCTTTTCCCAGCCTGGCAGTTGAAGAAGGAGTCAGAGCTCTTCATTTCTTGGTCTTAAGGTTGTTTATTGAATCTTATCTACAAAACTCTTTCTCTTGTCCTGCCGAGGTCTGCTCAGCAAGACAGTCAGACACTCCCTGCCTGCCCCTGGGGCGGTGTTATGTCTTTATACTAAAAACTACTTGTATAATATTTACAAATACTTTCCAATACCTGCCATCTATGTTAGACAGTGAGCTTCTACTCTAAACCAGTCTAAAAGTGCCAACATCACAGCAGAAGATGGAGGTCAAGAAGGAGAAAGGCTGGACATGCCCAGATTCCTCCATCTTGCCCCCTGAACCTCCATTCTAAAAACCCCCAAAAATCTATTTTTTCACCCTGTGATAAATTCACTATTATTCTACTTAAACTTTCATGGCTTGTAATTCTTCATATAAATTGCTTTGTTTTTTTTCTTTTTTTTCCAAGAGCTAAATCAATGGCACAGAGGTCTTGGGATCTATGCCAAGGTCTCCGAGCCCCCTGACAGGGTCTCCAGCCCTCCAGGGCAGCCAGAGGAATTTCCTGGGCTCCCACACACACCTGAGCAACTCCTCAACATGTTATAGCATCCAGACCCAATATAATTGATCAATGAATCAAGCGACCCAGGGATAACAGCACAATTTCCTCTGAGAGTCCGTATTGATGAGGAGGTTTATGACCTCGATGTTGGATCAGGACACCCTGGTGGTGTGGCCCCTACTAAGGGTTCCTTTCTTCAACGATTAACGGTCCTACATGATCTGAGTTCAGTCCAGAGCAATCCAGGTCAGTTTCTATGTATGATGAACTCTTCCGAAAGAAGGGAAAAAAGGCTAAAAGAAGGGGAAAAAGGCTAAAAGAAGGGGAAAAAGGCTAAAAGAAGGGAACCTCTGGTTTTTGCAGGTCTCAGGGTAGTAGTAGCCTGCCTAACCTTCAGAGAGTTATGAAAACTAGGAGAAATAGTAACATCTCTTTTTATCTCTGTGTACCAGGCAAAAGAAGTATTTCTCTTTAGATGTGAAAAAAAATTTCATATTATACTGATGAATTAGTTTCAAAATGGTTGTGATAATTTATTGCCTTGGAAAGCCTGCAGTAGCATTTGTGGTCTGTTTGTTCCAAGCATCCCTGAACACTCCCAATTTGGAGTCAAAAGAAGAATTGGAAAGGTATGTCAAACAAAAAGTTTTTCCCTCGTTATTCTTTTTTTTCTTAATTATATATATACATAGTGTAATTACTTTTCACTGAAATATCTTCTAAAGGACATAAAACCCAGGAAAAAAATGGTTGCACAAATGATACATTAAACAAACTGTTGTATAAAATATACACCATTTAAAAAATTTTAAAACCATGCTAATAGGGGAGTTTGTTTGGTCTTTTGGTTTTTGTGCTTTTGGGATTTTTAATTTTTGAGGGTTTTTTTTGGTTTATGTAAAGTTACTTTCTGTTAATGGTATTCAGATTTCAGAAGTATCTTATAGGCCAAGCTGAGTATGTAATGCTGAAAAGGTGTTACTTTGCAGAAGAAAAGTTGGTTTCCTAGGAACATCTAGGAGTTTGTATCTACAGGCTTCTTTAGCAACCTTCCAGGAATTCTACAGAGATGCAGGACAGCTGGGCATGATTAATCTTACAACTTCAGGAAAAGTAGGCTGATGAAAAAGTTTAAATGGTTTCTAGAAAAGCTTTATTACCACAAAATGAATGATGCCAGGTGCCTGCAGAAGCAGTGTCCCCTTTCAATAAGTGAAGAAAATGCCTTTGTTCTGGGATGAGAGAGGAGGTGCTAAGAGAACCAGAGCATTAGATTGCTACTTTTTAAATTTACATTTAGTTTTTCGTGATAGATTCTTGTATGACCAGGTAAAGGTTGTTGAGTCCATATAAAAGATGAAGTTTTAGTCAGGAGATATGACACTTTGAGCAATCTCAGTCTTCATGGTATTTAGAACTGTCATGACAGACAAGCTGAATTAATCAAAAGCAGGTTAAGTAGAGCAAGCGATACCAAAAATCCTGCTTTCTGATACTGGCTCTAGTGCTGACACAATTTATGGAAGAGTGCTCTTGCATGATGTACAGAGGAGTTTCATGAATCAGGGAAATCTGTCAGAAATAGAGACCCTCTCCAAGAGCCTTCTACTTCCATGAAGAAACTACAGGCCTGTCAGTCTGACCTCAGTCAGAAAGTCAGACAAGGTCATAGAGCATGTTGTCTTGAGTGCCCAGATAAGATAAACACAGTACAGCTAGGGGCACAGACACAACCAGCATGAATTTAGGAAAGGCAGGTCCTACCTGACCAACCTGTCCTCTTTCTAAGGCAAGGTGACCATCTTAGTGAATGAGGGAAAGGCTTTGGATGTTGTCTACCTGGACCTTAGTAGAGCCTTTGACATGGTTTCCCACAGAATTTTCCTGGAGAAATTGGCTGTCCATGGCTTAAACATTGATATATTGTTGACTGGGATGGCACAATGATAGATTCCAAAGGATAATGGTGAATGGACCAGCTGGTGGATGGTCATAAGTGGTGTTCTGCAGGTTTCAGTATTTGGGCCAGTCCTGTTTAATAGCTTTTCTGATGACCTAAATGAAGGGATTGAGTGCATCCTGGGTAAGTTTGCAGATGACACCAAGCTGGGTGGGAGTTTTGATCTGCTGGAGGATAGGAAGGCTCTGCAGAGGGATCTGGACAGGCTGGATCATTGAGGTCCATTTTTCAACAAGGCAAAGTGTGTTTATCACTCTCTACCAGTAAGGAGGTTATAGCAAGGTAGAGGTTGGTCTCTTCTCCCAAGTAACAAGCAAGGAAATGGCCTCAAGTTGCACTGGGGAGATTTAGACTGCATAGTAGGAAAAAATTTCTTCACCAAAAGGGTTTGGAAGCATTAGGATAGAATGCCCATGGCGACACTGAGTCACCATGTCAAACTGTTTAAAGGATATATAGATGTGGCCCTCAGTGACACATGGTTTAGTGGTGGACTTGGCAGTGTTGAGTCAAAGCTTGAACATCGATGATCTTAAGAGTCTTTGCCAACCTAAATGCTTCTGTGATGTTACTAGATTAACAAATATATAGTTACTGATGGAATAATCATGCTGTGTGTAAGATTGCAGATTCTTATACTCTGCTTTTCTGGAGTGTGCTATTACCCAGAAAGATTCTCAGGATGATAGTCTGTATCCCAAAACAGTGTAGATGTGTAATGAGATATTCATGCTGACCTAAAACTCTTGTTTCCCACCAATGCAGCTCTTTTCTTTCTTAATGTTAATATATTTACTCTAAACATGTCAGCCTCTGCCATATTTCATCCTTTCATTTTATTTAAAAAATTAGCATCTAGTTAATTGTTGATTAAAAGTTTTGCTGGATTTTCTACTGATACATAATTTATGTATCCGTGTGTGTATGTGCTAGCACTGTATGAGAAAGATGTGACCTTACCCAAAGAGAACTGCAAGACTATGCTGCAGGTTAGCACTTTGAGAAAGCAGTTTTAATTGAATTATGTTTGTTATTTTATCTTGCAAATACTTTTCCTGAAAGGATGAAGTAACAGAGAATGGCAGTCTAAAACTCTTCTATAAGAAATGATGGTATGCTGTAAATGTTTGACCTTTCCATCCTTTAAGCAATGAGACACTCCAGGGTGTGATGTTGAAGTGTACTATTACACAGCTCACCTACACTGAGTTTAGCATGCATGCTGATATCATACAGTAATGGGCACCCTAGATTGTTTTATGAAAGTGTAAAATGCCAGATAAATTGTTAGAGGGGATTTCTGATGTCTATATATATTTTGAAATGAACAGCACAAAGCTGTATTAAAAAAAAAAAAAAAAAAGGCAAAAAAGCCCACTTAACCATGAATAGCTCTTAAACAAATCCAAATGTTTTCTAATTATTATTATTTATATCTATTTCTTGGAATTCAAAGCTGAATTGGACTAGGAAATGTTGCCTAATCTCTAATATAAATATATACTAGTAAAGAATGCCTGTCTGAGAGAGACTAATTGAAGTAGATAAGCTAGCTAGTTTTGTAAATAAAGGATAAGGATTGGAGACCTATGGAATCACTTTGCTTCCAAGTCTGGGTACTCTCAAACTACTCAGTAGCTCAGTAACAACAGCTTATTATTTCCCAGTACTTTGACACAAATATATACTATTATCTCTTCTGAAGCCATTATCATATTTGCAGACCTGGCTTCTTGGGGAATACTATGTACCAAGTTGCAAAGATAGTTCATGTCTTGTAAATGTAGATACATATATGATCAAAAGAACAGGAAGACAGTAGGACACCTGTTGATAGGATGTCGTAACAGTTTCTGTGTGTTCCTGTGTGCTGCAACAACCTCTCTCCCACCCATGTGAGCTCTGATAGTCTGTACATAAAAAGCAACTTTTCTGAGCATTATCAGTTTGGAAGAAGCTTTGTCTTTAAGATTTGAAAGCTTCTTTTTAGTGGTTGGCTTTCTGAACTATTTTGCTTGAACTATAATTCTAAAATTTTTACACTTTTTAACCATTCCTTGGGATTTTAATATTAATGATGGCAAAGGAAATTCTACAAGAATGCACAGAGAGAATTGCCATGTGGGCATGCTATAGCAAAACATCTTATTGAGCAGCTTCTGAAAAGGACAAAGATGCAGGAAATGTCATGTGTAAAGCTGGACAAGGAACCCAAGGCTGACTTAGGGATTAATGACCCCTGTACCAAAGCAGTCTACATACTGATTTTGGAGCATCTAACCTCCTTTTTGTCCTGCTGTTTGTAGTTCACAGATCAGAAAGAAAATGCCTGTGCAGTGGAGGTGAGGAAGGTTCTTGTTTGCAAAAGTGTGTTCACTTTTGCTCTGATTTAACCAGTGCTCCAAAGCAAAACCCCAAGCAGGAAAAAAGTTGAGACTGGGGCTGTGAAGCTGAAAACCAGGCTTTTTTTGTCTAGTTACCTAAAATGGCTGCAAAGTATAAAACTAGTGCAAAAGATTAAGTAAATGGGCCAAGGACTGTGGAATTTAATAAAAATACTGTGATATATCAATGACTGAAGCTGTGTTATTAATTTTATAAAAACATATTTTCATTATAGAAGAATGGATCCTTATCCAGGTCAGATGCAATAAAGAAAAATGATAATTTTCTGGAAAAAGTAGGACGGTCTGACTCAAAGAATTTAATTACAGGGGCAAGACCTTTTTAAATAAGAATGAGAAGGAAGACAAACATTAAATTTCATTACTAAGTGATAAATGACTTATGATTAATTTAGTTTTCACTATTCACACATTTCAAAATGTCACATTTACACTCAAATAACCTTTTCAGGAAGAATCTGTGTGGCATGTATAAATATTTTGCTAAATGGTCTCATGCTTCACTAAGTTCTCTTAATTTGCAATTCATTATTTTGTTCATTTAAATGACAAGTGGTGTACTAGCTTTCTTAATAAAAACAAACAGAAGTCCTCTTTTTTTTAAGATATGAAAATAAATTATTGCTATAATGTAATGCAAACTATAATTTAGCAAGGATAAAAAATCTAGAATTATGAGTCTGAAATAGTTTTCAAATGGATTTTTTATTTTTTATTTAGACCGCCTATCAAAGCTTGGTTAGGGGTTATTGTTCTATGCTTCTGTGCTTTGGGGTTTTTTTTAACATGAAAGACAGCAAAGAATTCTTTAAAGGAAATGGTATATTTAAATATAAAACCGTGTCACATAAATAAATTTGAGTAACTTTTACAAAGCCTTTGAGCTTGCATGCGAATTTCTCACCATCGTGTGGTGTCATGTCACTGAAAGGTCATAGAATCATTTAGTTCTACTTTCTCTGACAATTTTTCAACATTATGTTCCATCAACCTACAATATTCAGCACCACAGGGCACTAAGTAGTAATGTAGATTTATGTACTGCACAGGGAGCAGGGAAGCAGGAGAGAAACATGCAAGGTACTACACTATTTTTGTTTCTTCCTGCAATACTCATTTGCAGTCAATATGAATTTCTGCTGGTTTTGAGTTCTTTGTGAAGGCTGGGGAAGTTGAAAGGATGTATCTCTTTAGAGGCATGATTTAGTTTTAGGTCTGCACTGAATAGTTAGAAATAAAATTCAGAGAGTTATGTTGTCTGTATATTTTATATGTGTAACAGGAATGAAAAAGGTAGAAATTTTGGTAAGTTTGTTCAGAAATATCTAAGGAAAATAAAGTTGTATGGATAAGGGAGCAGTTAGGACATAGACACAAGTCACAGAATCACAGAATGGTTCAGGTTGTAAGGGGCCACAGTGGGCCATCTCATCCGACCTCCAAGCTCAAGAAGGGTCATTCTAGAGCAAATGGCACAGGATGGTGTCCAGATGGTTCTTGAGTATCTCCAGTGAGAGAAACTCCACAACATTCCTGGGCAATCTGTTCCAGTGCTTGGTCACCTGCATAGTAAAGAAATTCTTCCTAATGTTCAGGAGGAACATCAGGTTCTGCCCATTGCCTCTTTTCCTATTTCTTGGCCCTCTGAGGAGAGCCTGACTCCATCCTTTTGATACCCTGCCTTCGGACATTTTCTCACTGGAATGAGACCCCCTCTCAGTCATCTCTTCTTAAGGCTGAACTGGTCCGTTTCTGTGCAGGAATGGCGTAGAATGGTATCTTCTGTCCTGGGAAAAGGAATGAGAAATATGACACAGCTGTGGGTGAATCCATGTAGTGTAGGTACAACAGAAAAAAGGAGTTATCCAGAACTTACAAATCAATCATTCTAGAGCTTTCTATAGTACTAAGTTCTTCAATGGAGCCCCAAAACATTTTGAGACAGAAAACCTGGAAAGATTCAGTTTATAATCCACCAGATTTGCTATTTCTAGTAGGATGATTATGTTATATATTGGAACAAAAGGTTCTATGTATATACACAGCTCCCTGACAATTTATGGATCACTACAAAGTGGACTGTGCTCCTGGGTCTAATTTCAGTCGGTACAGCATGTGTCTGGGTTACTGCAAATTCTGCAAAATCCTCTCTTGATTTGTTTTTCCTGTCCCCACAGCAGCCTGCCTATGTGAACTGCAGCCTGGCTGCCTGTGCAATGACTGCTTGCTGTAATTGGCAATGTGGAAACTTCTCCCCTGGTGCATATTCATTAACCCCAGCAATATCACTGCCCTCTTTTCACTTCTACCTTGTCTGGTCACCCTTCTTGAAAGAACAAAGCAACAAGAAATCAACATGTAGAAGAGATACTGGTCGTCAGGCTGCTGCTGCTGCGCATTATAAGTCTGTTACAGTCAAGGGTTGGAATTCCAAAGAAACAGCTACATACATGATGGAGAGTAGGGATTCATTGGAAACAAGAAAACATTATCCAGTCAGATATGAATGTCAGGCCAAATCCTGCTGCAGCATTGCTGGAAGGTTAGACTGAATGTATCTGGATAGCTGAGATCTGGCTCTCATGTATTATTATAGTTTGTTTTCTGTGTTGCAGTTTGAGTGATGAGGATAGTATAAGTCTGAAAAACTGTTTGATTTTTAAAATCAGTTTTCAGAGGATCAAATCAGTTGTTGCTGTGTTAGCACAGAAGATTCATCTCAGAGTCTTTGCAAATTTTTGCTTGTGTAAGGCCATGAAATTAATGATGCTTTAATGCAAACACACAATTGTAGAAAAGGTCAATTCTTTTTTTCCATGCTACAGCAAACCCAGCATAACTAGGAAAATAATTCTGCCAGACAGACAGGCTTGTCTGAAACTTATCCTTCTGCCAATGGAACAGAAACACGATGATTGTGCTCCTCCTAATACAATCATATTAGAGAGAAACATTCTGTAAATTGCTGAAGAAATCTTCTGTCACAGTAGTGTATATTCAACCTCATAAAACAGGTGGCATTTGGGCTATTTTCTGAGATGAATGTGAGCAGACAGACTGATATAATTTGGGTTAATATGCTCAATGGTGATGATTTAGCATGTTGTGGTTTTGCTGTAATTGCTTGGTAGTAGTACTAAGCTGTATCAGACAAGAACTACCTTTTTATATTAGTTTGAGAAACTTCTCTTTTTAATTTTTAATTGAAGCTAAAATAAAACTTTCATAGGTGTGTAGTAATGTTGCATTACAGAGTTTGGATACCAAAACAATTGAAAAATATTGGGTTTTGTAATTTACAATTTAATCTCTGTGCTACCATTGTGTTTATTTAACCATGGGGAAAGGTCATGAAAAAGAAACAGACAAGAGATGATGGCAGCAGTTATAAAGCAATTTGTGGTTGTGTCAAAAAATAGTAATTGTCATATGGGCCTGCCTAATCACTGATGTTAGTGATGCATGCATACTGGTTTTATTTTCTGAGTGCTGAAAAGGCAGCACAGTCCTCTTTGAAATTTTTATGGGTTTTTCAAAAATACCAGATTTTCTGGTAAATATATGAATTTACTTAATATGTCTACCTTTATTCTTCATGACATTTTGATTGTTTGGGGTATTTCTCCTCCCATCCCCCAACCACCCCCAATCTGATGAGTTACAGTGAAAATTATATGGAGGGAGTTATTTGTTTCTTTATTTCTTTCTATTAAAATTATTTTAGCAGGATTCAAGTAAAATATATCTAAGTCAGACTAAGACTAGAAATATGGGAGGATGATAGAATGTAATCTACCATAGAACAATACTAAACAAATATTTCACATGTTTCACAAAATAAATGAAATGCATATAAAAAACAATTCTCTTTCATCTACTATTTCACAAAAACAGCAATTATAGGCTCATATTTTCCTCATGAAACACATGATGCTTTCCACCACAGATTTTAGTCTGCATCAATCAGGCTAGAGTTTTGCTTTCAGTTTTCCTATGCTTTTCTATTAGTTGCAATTATTTTTTCTCAGAAGATAAATTTATGTTTTAAATTTATTTTCTTCACTGGAAATAATCTGTTGACCTTAAAAAGACAGCAAGTAATTGTAGGCTTCCCATTCTGCCTCCAAAAGAGAAGTTACTTATCAATTGATGTCTGGGTCTGTGAGTCTGTCAAACCACTCTTTTTTCCCTGAGAATGAGTGAAAATGTGACAATCTAATATATTTACGCAGGTCTCTCTCTATGTTTCATTTTGTGGTTTGTTTGGGTTTTTTCTAGGGAGATTTGTGGTTTTTGTTTCAGTTGTATTTCCTTTGCAACAGGCATATATTTTGTTCTTAAGTGAAACCCTTAGGATTACTTTCTCTGAAGTCTTCAGGAGCCATTGCAATGCTAAACACTCAGAATAACTGACAGAAGTAGACTTAAGCAAAACATGGCGTGAGATACCCTCATGAATCTGTAACAGTAAGGTACAGTGCCTGAGAGCAGGGCTCATGTCACGGTAAGGCCCCACTGGTGTCTTACCCAGGACATCCCTCTGGCTGTCCTGAGCAGCCAAGACCCTGCCAGGGGGCTCAGAGACCCTGGCACAGAGCCCAAAATGCCTGTGGTTTGGATTACGACCCATGGAGCAAGTTACCAACCTTAGATGAAGATCTGCGAGCCACGACAAATTAAGTAGAAGGATAGTGAATTTATCACGAGGTGAAAAAGTAGATTTTGGAGTTTTTTAGAATGGGGGTTCAAGAGCAAGATGGAGGGATCTGGGCATGTCCTGCCTTTCTCCTTCTTCTTCTTGGCCTCCATCTTCTGCTGTGATGTTGGCACTTTTAGATTGGTTTAGAGTAGAAGCTCACTGCCTAACATAGGTGATAGGTATTGGAAAGTAATTGTAAACATTGTACACCTAGTTTATAGTATAAAGACATAATATCACCCCAGGGGCAGGGAGAATGCCTCTGACTGTCTTGATGAGCAGACCTCAGCAGGACAGGAGAAAGAGTTTTGTAGATAAGATACAATAAACAGCCTTGAGACTGAGAAATGAAGAACTCTGACTCCATCTTCAAGCGTCGCACTGAGAAAAGAGACTTTCCAACATTTCTCAGGTCACTATGACAATCTAGAGACCCCCCTCCACACACACACACACTGGGAGTGTGTTTGTGATTGTGGTTGTAGTGGTGTCCCTCAAGGGCAGAGTGGCAGTGTACACTGTCTGCATGCATATAATTTTGTCATCATTAGCAGAATGCCCGTGGTGCCCTGGGACTTGTGGGGCCAGAATCTGGTCCTGGTCTGAGTGGTTCTGGCCGCCCCAGCTGCTGGGGTGACTCTCACCTTCCCAGTGTGAGCTGGGTCTGCACAGTACCAGCAGTGGTGTGGGCTGTGTTGAGGAAAAGTGCAGCTATAAACCCAAACAAGCCCAAGGCTGGGCAGGAAGGAGTCACTGACATTCTGCCAGACAACAGGAGGAAGAAACCTTAACCATGAACCTCTTCTGACAAAGACTTTGAGTGTGACCCCCCTCTGTTTCCCTCCAGGGCTGTTGTTTTAGGAAGACTGAAGCTGCTCTCAGGAGGTTGCAGAAGGGCATTTGCAAAGGTGATCTTAGTGCCAACAATAAGAGGTCAGTATTAGCAATTGTTCTCATATGGTGTTTTTAAACAGCATATCATTAATTAGGATTTACTGTGGCAGCTGGACTGTGAATAATAGCATTGCTGGACCAGTCATAACTGCTGTGGTTTTGTTAATTTACTAATACTTTAAATAAGCTGATGATGGCTTGGGATTTTCTCACTTGTATATGGTGTTTTAACTTTTTGTCAGCAACAACATTCTGAGTGTACCATTATCTACTCTACTTGCTTTAGTTTTAACTAAAATTCTGAGTAATCTGGTTTATATTCTAATGAAATAAGACCTTTGAGTTTGAAAGTGTTTGCTGTGTTCATTATACAATAGGAAGTGTCATGGATCTTTTTCAGGCTCCTGAGTCCCATCATTATAATTATGTAAAGATCCAGTGAAACTTTTCTACTGTTCCATATTGGTGTGTCCCTTTTTGAACCTTGATGTCTTTTAGAGGAAGAGAAAAAAAAAAAATCTCTTATTTGGTTATTGCAGAGAGATTTTAAATTTCGTATATTTTCATATTCTTCTGTCTAGAAAATACATTAGGGCATCTATAAAAATGTGTGCATATGCCTTTAAGTGTTCTTTAAGTGTTCCAAAGAAGGGAACTGCTTTCAGTATTCTGAAACAAGGATTGGCAGTTAAAATTTCCTCTCCCACAACATACTGCAACATACAGTTACTTTTGTTTATTTGTTTTGTGGGGGATTTTTTTGTGGGTTTGTTTGTTTTTTGGGGCTTTTTTGTACTGCAGTTCTATCATAAGTCACATTTCCAAGCTGTGCAGATCTTTATATTGTTTCTCTTTGGCTTTGCATTTATGACCTCTTAGAGTGTATTAACATTTAGGGTACAGCTGAAGTCACTTCCTGTGGAAAGTTTTATTTTATTTTCAGTTTTTGGATTAGTCTTGAAAATAGAACTCAGAAAGAGATTTTATCTATCACAGGAAGAACAATTTTATCAAAAATTTATTGATCAATTAGGGTTTTTTATAAATTTATAGTCATTATTTCTAAAATATGTTTTTATGCATGTAAATACAGAGGAAAGCTGCCTACTGTGTTTAAGCAAGGGAAGAAAAAACTCACCAAAAGCTGGTATGCAACATTTCATTGAAGATGATGATTTTTTGTATTAGAATCTATTAAAGGAGGAAAGGAAAATTATTTTGAATTTATTTTCTAGCAATGATAAAATCTATTGGGGAATTTAGTGGATATTACTCTTTTTCTAATAATTCTGGCCTAAAACTCTAAAAGCAGTCTGATAATCCTCAAAAGAATTTTTTTTTCTCTGACTAAGAAATTCCATTCTAGATTCTTTTCACTAGAGAACCTCTGCTTAATATTCTCAAAAATAAACTTTGGTAGACAATCTGCTGCTGTGAGATTTTAATGTAGGAGATCTTTCTATGAATAAGACTACTTTAGATGAAAAAATCCATGAGATAAGTAAGAAAAAAACCCTAAAATTGAAGCAAGTAAAATTTTTTTGTTTCTATATCATCATATTTCAATTTATTATTTCTTTTTCAATATTGTAACGTTTTTCCTCAAATTACATAATTTTCAGATACTGTTAGGGGCTTTTTTTATGTTTTAAGAACTGCTTCTCTGTGTGCATTTCTGGACTCATTAGTCTGAACTTTTACACTCTTGATTGCAGGTGAGTTCATGGTAGTGTTGCCTTCAGGAGAACAGTTTACTGTGAGAAAACAACTCAGTACTTATAATAACTTGATGTATACAAGCATCATTCCTCCGCAAATCTTTGTCAGAATAATTCTGGAAGTATTCCTCAGTTCTAACCAAAACGGTGGCTAAGCTTCAGTTTGGGAATGAAAACATACTACAGTTCCCATGACAGCAGCTAAATTAAAAAATAACTCTTACTCCTAAATGTTTGCTTATTGGACAACTATGAAAGTTTCTTGGTGGCTGTCTGAAGGTCATTACAAACTTCAGCCTCAGAGAAGCCTTGGATTATAGATATTGTTCCATGCAAAGTGAAGTGAAATGCCCTCTTTGTACAAGGATATTAAAAAAACCTGGAAGAGGAATCCTCTGATCTGGGTGGTCTCTTCAGTAAAGGTAACTTTTCAGTGGTACTGAAAACATGAGGAGAGACAACAAAATTGTGAGTTTTCATTGCAGTTTTTCTGCATAAGAAGGAACTTATAGGCATGTCTACTCTATATGAATTTCTCTGTTCATGTTGCCATTCATTTTCATGGCATAATTGTTCACATTACACATTTTTAAGTGATCTAAATTTGCCTACAATGATTCTACAATGAAACTATTCTACATGGAACAGGCCATAGCTATTTTGCACTTTAAGCCTTAGCTTTTTCTGACCCATAATGTCAAATTCATTTTTCTTGTGACTGGCTTAATGGCTTAATGACCTAGAATTCCAACAGGAAATGGGAACCATTCAGATCCTTATAGATAAATGGTCTTCTACTGACCTCTAAAGGAGAAAATAAATCTGAAAATAACTTGTGGCCAATTGCATGTCCATAGCTCAACCGAGCAAGAAGACATAGTAATAACACTGTGATAATACTGTCATCCAGTTAAAAGCAACTATGCTGCATGATAGAATGTGAAGAAAATTATGCTAGTTTTCAAAACAGAATTGACTTGTTTTGCAAACTTAAATCTACTTTAGATTGGAAAATCTGTTTTAAAATTTAGGAATTTTAAAGAGAAACAGAAAATTTATGGGCTTGTGTACTTGGGCATTGTGCTAGAAAATGCTGCACTTTTTGAGCTGTTGCTAGTGTGTAGTTAAAGACAAAACAATATAAGAGTTAGACTGACAGATTAAGCATGAGATTCTTCATATGGGGCCTTCAACATTTGGTGCAAAGGAATAATGTTCATCGTCGTTATTATTTCATAGGTGTAAAACACGGTGGACAAGATAAAGAACATGCATGAAGTACCAATTTTCATTTTTAAATGTTTCTTTTTCAAGATCAAAAGGGAATATAGTATTGTAGAGTGTAATCCTGAGGCAAGTCAGTTCCATGTGTAGGTATTTTAGAGACACAGAGTAGCTGAGGCACCAGAAGGCCCCTCTGCAGATAATCCAGTTGAAGGAGTTTACCCTTACTGGCAGATAAGCCCAAATTCCTTTTCTGACTCATTCACCCCCAATCAGACGGAAGAAATAATTTAAAGGGCAAAAAGGAGAAAATCTGCATGTTGAGATGAAGATAGTTTAACAGGTGAAGAAACTAAACTAAATTTATGCAAAGGCAATCAGTCACCAACTTCTATCAGCATACTGATGGCCAGTCAATCTCTTAGTGATGGCTATCCTAAAAAAGCACCCTCACTCCAACAGTTTTATTACTGAATGAAATGTTATATTGCATAGAATATCCCTTTGGTCTGCTCAAGTCTGCAGTCCTGCTGTTCCCTTCCAAGCTTTTATTCACCCCCAGGCTACCCACTGTGGGGGGAGAGGATAGAGTGAGAAACAGAAAAAGCCTCATTACTGTGCAAGCAGTGCTCAGCAACAGCTAAAACACTCTTGTGTTATCAACACTGCATTGGCCCCAGACCCAAACCTAGCACTGCACAGACTGCTATTAGGAAATGTAATTCTGTCCCAGTCAGTACACAGCCCTGTGCTCAGAGCAAGAGAGCCCAGATCTAGACACAGCCCTGCAAATGTGTCTCACCAGGGCCAAATAGAGAGGAGGAATCACCTCCATTGACCTGCTGGCAGCAATGCTCCTGCAGTAGCCCAGAATGCTTTTGGCTGCTTTTGCTGCATGGACACACTGCTGGCCCATGACCAGCTTCCTTCCCAGGACCCCAGGTCTTTCTGTGCAAAACTCTTAACTGGCATATCAGCTTTCTGTTTTAATTTAGTACAACTTAACTGCTTTATGCCAACTGGTTTTGGACTAATAAGCTGATATAACTCCATCAGCCTCAATTTCTTGCTAAACTTCCAGCAGCTTTTTAATTTGTTGGACACTTCCAGCAAAATTTTCAGTCCTTTAAGTGCTCCAAGAAACAGACAACATTTTGCCAAACAGCACGTGTACCAGTTGACTTCCCATGTAGCTCTGAACTAACCAGAGTGTGAGTAGTGACTGCCCTGTGAGAAGAAACCCTTCTTGGAGGAGTTTCTGTGAAGAGAGCTGGGTATCACGCCACAGAGAAAGGCAGGCCCTAGTGATGCAGAGAGAGTTGGCAAGGACAGGAAAATTTTCTGCTGTGAGACACAGAGCAGGAGTGAGTTTGAAACCATGCTCCATTAGTTACCATGCTCACAGAAAATTTGCTAAACTTGTTGCATATATAAACATTGTTTTTTTAACTGAAACTCAATGCTCTGCAATCACTGTGAAGAGTGTCAATGCTTCATTGACTCCATAAGATGGTGCTCTCTGCCTTTATTTTAGAGTTTGTTATGCCAGAAACAGCTTCTATCCAATTCAGGTTTTGTTGGTTTGTAAATTATTGAGGATATCTTTGCAACAGGATCTGCTAATGCAGCCCTGCTCCTGAGGCTTTCGCATTTACAAATAATATGCATAAAATTTTCCACATGGGAGGTTAGAAAATGCACAGCTTTTCAAGTAATCTTACCTTAATATAACCTGATATGCTAAACCAATCTCAGAACATGCATATTAGATTTTAAGAAGAAAAATAATATTTGATTCAATCAGTAACTTAAAAGCTGAGTTTTTAAGAGAAATATTTCTAAATTCCACTTTTATGATGAGTCTTTATGGAAGATATAGGGGTTTTGCTATAAATATTTCTTCAAGGTTATAGAGCAGTGTACAAAATATGGATATAACTTTATATTCTGTTGTATTATATCAACTGTAATATTAAAATCAGTATGACAAATTATGCTAATCAGTTCTGAAGTACATTCTCAAATTTGTTTCAAACTTCATATTGATGTGCATTGTTTCTGTATTTGTAATTGATTTTCCACTTCTGTTCAACTAAAAGCAGTAACATTTTCTAGCTTTTTGTCATTCCTTTCATCCTGCTTCCAGGGAAGACACTAATACAGCCTTGAAAAGCATTTTAAGTTATGTGTACATTTTACATGCATATTAAAGTCTGTGAAATAATGCAGAGAACTCACTTTGTGCAAAGCATCAGAACAGATGACAAGCTCAATCTGAGAAATGCATTGGATTGCTGTCTGCCTGTAGTCAGTAATCACAACTATTTCTGATCAGCCTCTCAGGTACAGGCATCATAAGTTTACCATTTTGTAATACTCTGGTTCCCTGGGGTAACTCAAAAAGTCATTGTATTCCATATACATCTGTTCCCAAAGATTGCTACTGTGTCTTTAAAGACCTGCAGTGCAGCAGGGAACAGAATGGTGAGGTAGGGGATGGTATCACCTCCTTTTTAAAGTCTGCTCTGGCAGGCAGCTTGAGCTCTTTTGCTGCATGAATTTTGCTTCACTTGTTTGTCGTCTTTGCCTTAGGCAGAGCTCTCTCTGGCCGCCTGGTTTGGGTCTTGGTTTCTTGCTATAGAGTTGCTGGCAGGGGCTTTTCCTTTTTGGGTTCTCTTTTGGTTTCTTTTTCATCTCAGAGAGTCTGCCTTGGGGCAAACTGAGCAGTTTTTTATCCGGTGGTTATTTACTTTTATTTCTTGACTGTTGCCATTTCACTTGTTAGTTAACTGGTTTTATTTTCACTCACATGTGCTTGTATTCATTCCTTATTGGTGGAAAGGGATTGGTTGAACTCATGAAGAGAAGAAATTAGTTTCAGAGTGTTCTCCCTTAAATTGGCTCAAACTAAGGTGTTTGGCCATTTTGATACATGGAGTACTGAGGCTTCATGTCTGGGGTTTCTGTGAGAAAGCAGAAAGATGTGGGAGAAATATTCAGAAAATTTGAGTAAGGAATGCAGGGAGCAGAAGAAGACATGTATGTATTACAGACTAGAATTAGAGAGTAGATGAAATTGGAAGGTATCTCTGTAAATCGTCTAGTGAAACACACTGTTCAGAATAAGGTTGACTTTGATGCTGGATATGGCTTTTTTAGTTCAGTCAGGTAGCTCAGGTTTCTTCAGATCTCCATGAGCAACATGTTCTGGTGCTTGACAAGCATTGTCAATTACTTTTTTGAACAACAGCAGTCATTGCAGTTTTACTCATTGTCCTTCTTTTGCCAAGGATAAAATTGTGTATTGTCAAGAAAATGCTAATGCCAACTGCTCTGCAGCCATGCACTTATGTTGAACACAACAGTGAGATCCTCCTTTAGCCTCTCCTTCTCTGGGCTGAGCAAAACCCAAAGCTCTACTAATCACTACTTTTGAGTCCCATTGCAGCCCCAAGACATCTGGGTGGCTGTTATCTATTGGGAATGATTGAAGTGTGAACCTCCAGGACTGTCCTGTGGTGTTCCGCATTTCCCATATTGCTCTGTTGCTGAAATACACAGCTGACAATTTTAACATATCAGTGTAAATTTAATATATCTTGCTCTATCTCCTACACGTAGGTTCTCTCCACTGTGTAGACCATAACATTGTTTTCTTGAGTTCTTGAGTGATAAAATAAAAATTCAAATTAATATTTCTTGTCAGAATTCTCTTTAGGACTTGATTTGCATGAAATTAAAATATGCTTTATCATTACCAAGCAACATTTTTAGTCACTGCTTTAAAATTCAGAAAGACAGCATGCACATTTTAAAAAAAAGAGAGAAGAAAAGTCTCCTTAGATATATAAAATCTGTATTTTATATTTCATCTGTATATTTATCTATTTATCTATTTATTTTAATTTATATTTATTTATATGTAATTTTATCTGTGTTTAGAGATGTATAAAAAATTAGGTATGCCAGCTTGTTTAGTTAGAGTATTTCTAAACAACCCTGGGTAGCCCACACTAACAGCTATAATCTTCTATTCTTGATTCACAGGATATAAATGAATAATGAAACATTTAGGTGCTGTTTTGACAGGAGGGATATGCTTCTCACTGTTGAATGGCTTTCAGAAAGGCTTAGTACATAGAAAAAATTATTTTTCCCCTCCCTGCTTTTTCTTCAAGGTTATTTCATTTCATATTGTGACCAAAAATCAGAAATTCAGAATATAGAAATTGCAAAAATGTTTGAACCAGAAATTGCTATGCACATTCCAGTGGCTCAAGGTCCCTTCTGAGTTGAGAAACAACAGTGTACTTAAAAGATTTTTTTTCCCAAATCACCTTTAAAAACAAGATAAAACATGTTGTAAATTGAGTCTCAGGCTCTAATAAAAACTGAATCCCTGCTTCTTAACTCTCAATATATATATTTTATTTTAAAATGTTTCAAAGTTTTCAGTAGATTAAAAATACCCCTTTACCTTATTTTTCTTACTCCTCGACTTTCCCCAGGTTTTTTGTGTTTCCCACAATTCAAGTGCACAACATCAAATTCATGGTCAAGGTTAACTTGACCTTTCATCAGGTAAAATTTGGATTGACATGCCATAGAGTGTATAATCAAAGACCAGATAAGAAAATCTTCAGAAAAGAATATCCCTGTGTATAAAAGAGTTTGAAGAATTAGAAATGGAGTGAGCAGGTTTTAAGTTATGCCAGGTATTTGAGAGCCTGGAGAAAAACAATGCTGAAAATTGTAGATCATTGTAGAAATACAGAAGAAGATTTAGGATGGTTTGGATGAAGTGTGTAATTATTTTTGAAGCACTTTACCTTTAGACCTCTTTCAAAGCTGCAAATTCTCATTGAGCTGTGGCAACACAGTCATTATTACTTTAAGAAGTCACCTTCTTTGTGAAAAAAATGACTTCCAAAGAAGTTCAAAGTGTGCCATTTCATGGTTCACAACTTAAAATTACTCAAAGATTTGTGGTAATACAATAGGGAGCAAACAATTATTTTTGGTCCACAAGATTGATTGGCTTTGAAAAATTAACACCTTAGAAACATTTTATTAAGAAACTGTGTGGAAGAACTTTGCAAATTTTAGTCTTATCAGTAGTAATTCAGATTCAGAAGGAGAGGTATCAGAACATCCCTTCTGTTTATTTTGAAAAGAACTAGGAATATTTTATTTATTTTATACAAAGAGTTTTCCCAGTTTGGAGGGAAAAACTTTATCTGTGGCTCTTAACTATTCTAACTCAAAAAATAAGTCTTGAGAACTGAAAGAATCATGAATGTAATAAATGTAGTAACTGGCATAATCTATCTGTTGGCATAATCTATTTAGTTTCTTTTCATTCAGTGAAAGGAAGCCTGATAATTCAGTATGAATTGAAAAAGACCTATAATTGTTAAGAATAAGTTTTTGTAACAGATTTTGGATCGTGAAAAAAAAAAATCAATGAAATGTTTATGTTATTAATCATAACGATGTTTCACTTATCTGAATAATTAAAATGAATAGTCTTGATTTTGAAAAGAAAAACAAAAACAAACATCAAATTACATTAAAAAGATCAATGACAATTCATGAGTATCATTTTGTCTCCCACATTAACATAAATGCCTCAGTTCTTTCAAGATATGTACATTTTACCTCTTATAAAATGGAGATAGATGTTTATAAAATCTATCTATCAATTAGGGACTACTGAGTTCTGTTTCTAAAGACAGAACTCAGTAGTCCCTAATTGTCTGAAACGTACAATTAGGGACTACTGAGTTCTGTCTTTAGAAACTTCAACATTGTGAAAGAATGTTCAAAAATATTTCTGCAGTTTGCTTAGAGGAATAAATACTTCAGATACCATGTCTGGGGTTAGCAATTTGCCTAGGAAAATCTATTTTGTTACATAAAATAACAATGAAAATAACAATGAGATAACATTAGGTATTGTTTAAATGACCTTCTCAAATAATACCTTTTTTTATTGAAATTACCCACAGACAGAATAGCAGGGCAAAAAATCACAGAGACTATTGCATATATCTTCCTTTATTTTATTTAACTCTTCAGTGAAGCATAGAGGAGTATTTAAAAAAAGAAAAAAGAAATTATTTAATATACTGCATTTAAATCTGATTAAAAGATTCTTTAAAAGCTACCAGGTACCATGAAAGAGTACCACAGAAATTTCTCATAATGATTTCATGAACAAATATTGACATTTAATTTTCTTTCTCTTATTCATCCAGTCTGAAAGTCTTGGACACCCAATATTATTAAGTTTTATCATTCCTACTTTAGAGATTAATCTGATAGTCTAGCATTATGCAAATGGAACAAGGTGATGGCTCCCAAAATGGCAGACCAATACCTAACCATTAAGGTTATATATCTTTTTCCCCTAGAAGAAACATCTTGCATCTGATAAGCTAGATTGTTGCTGAAGTTTAGTATCTAGGGAAATAAGTCCTTCTGCAAACTGGAAAATGGGAAACTGATTCTCTCAGGAAGATGGTTTTGTGGTGTGTGGGTTTTTTGTTTTTTTTTTCTGGTGCTATGAAAAAGTTCTCATTTTATGTAAATCTGCAGACACTCCAATCTTATATCCTATATCCCAGCTGAATTTTAAAAATTAATTCCTTTTTACATGAAGCATTCTGAAAAACTTTTTTGAAACTGAAGTGTGTCATTAACTTAGGGAGGGGATGATAGGTTTCAGCAGATTATTTATTTGACCAACACTGCTCTGAGGATGATCCTTTAAAGCTTCTCTAAGGGAGTGGGATTCTGATCTGACATTCTGATGACTTTCCCATTCCTTCTCAGAGAATCCTGGTTGTTAAACTTCCACCATTAAAATGGAGATAATTAAAGATGAAAAACTTTGGAGTAGACCTTAACATAGCCAATTGTTTGTCCTCTGAACTTTACATAAATTTCTTGAAAGACGGTTGTTCAGACAACTTGTTCTATACCACCGTATTTTATGTATGGTAATATGATTTAATTCTATATCTTGATTCATGATGAGTTTGAGTAATTAACTTCAAACTCTGATCCTCTTTTCTTTTAAAAAAAATAGCCATCGACTTCACAACATTGCTAACTAATAATCATTATTTCCTCTTAGCTATATATAGTTGCATCTCATTTTAAACAAAGAGTGTTCCATTTTGATCCATTTTTTCAAATTTAGCAATTTCCATCTGCAGACATAAATATTTTCTGTTTCTTTCTCCTTTTCATTGCTACATTGAATACCAGAGGTTACAAGATCTGTGCTGGCAAAACCTTGCCTGGTACAGCCATATAAGTTAAGAAAGATTATTTATCAGAATTTTGAGTGTTTCCATAATTAATTTTGTCCCCACAATATAAGTATTTTCATTTAAAATGTACCACCCCATTACCCTTGAGAGATTCTCATAAGATAGAAGTATTTCTTGTATTTGAAATATACTGCACCTATTTCTTCCCAAACCACCAATATTATTCTATATTATTTTACCAGTAATTAATTTTGTTAGCCTGCCTGGTTTATAGTGCCTTGTGTCCTTTTCTTTCTCCTGTAAATGTTTGTCTTCTTCTGGACTTACTCCTTGTTGGTTCTAAAGCCTAACTGATAACAGCTGTGAGAATGTCTCATAGGTTTACAAAGTAATTTTTGGAAATTTTTTATGGTTTCAGCTGATCAGAGAAAATTTACTTCATGTAAACAGTCTGTACACCATTCTTTTAATACTGTGGTTTATGTTCTTTCTTCTTTATTCCTTTCAGTAATGTCAATCCTCTGTTCTGAATGTCTGTGATTTAGATTCAGACACAGATAAGAAACTGATGTAATAGAGGACACTACTAAATATATTTCCTTCAACCACTGGATGAAGCTTATTATTCCAGAGACAAGCTCTTTATCATTGCACAGATCTTTGTAGTCCTGTACTGTCCCATTAGGAGCCATAGTCCTCATTGTCAAGAGTCTGAACCCTTTTCTTTCTCTCTCTCTAAGACACTTGTTTATGACATACCCTGAAATTATCTCTCCTGAAATCTACATATTTCTAAAGTGGAGATGAACTCAAGTCCATAATTTCCTTTGGACTCTTGACTTCTCCTGCTGATTCTTTGCCATTAAGAAGTTTGAAGGAGCTTAGAGTAATTCTGGAGAACTAGTTTTTGGGCAGACAAATGCTAATGACTAGCTATCTCTTCAGATGAACTCCTTTCAACTGAGTGTTCATCTCTGGTGTAAATCCATTTTGTGAATCTTTAGAAGGCAGATCCATGTGTCTAAACTCTATTGCTTCTGCTTGTTTATTTATTTTTTTTTAACAATTTTCCACATGGGGAAAATAAAAGGCTGGAATCAGTGATTCACTGAGAAGGCACCACCCACCCTTTATCCAGGCAAGGTGAAACTTCATCTGCTCATCATGGGAAGAAGTCCTTCAGCTGTGCAGATAATGTAAATTTTTATTCATGTAATGAGTCTTTTTCAAAACTAAGATAAAATAAATGGAAAAAGAAAAGACATACTGAGTGCTTAATATTTTACTTTCAGACAAATTATAATCAGATTTTTGTTACCATTGAATAATATACTCCTGTTTCCTTTGGATTCCCTCTTGCTGCTTGGGACTTTTAAAATGTTTTGTCACCCTGCATCTTTCAAGGAGCATAAATGGTTAATAATATTACTTTATCTTGTAGTGTTATGTGAAAGTAGATGTATTGTAAATGAAGAATTCTCAAGGTATAGTAACAACATTATGCAAATATTTAGAAGATATTTTATGCTTTTTGTGTTCAGTGAAATACTTCAAATAAGACTTAGAGATGGACAGTGATTGTATAAGATAGAAAAAATTTGAACAAGACAGAAACCTTTAAAAAAAACAAAAGAAACTGTCACATATCAGGTAATGAATGCTACAGGAAATTGTTCATGTAGTAGGAATAAATTAGCATTTCTGAACTTTGTAGTGCTTGACTTAGGAACTTTCCATACAATATTTCCGCTAATGTAATTGGCTTTTAAAAGTTAGTGTACTGCTACAATGTGGACTTTTCATTCATATTTGAACCAATTTTGATTCTTTAAATGCCAATCTGGCTTCCAATTCCAGCATAATTTTTGCCATTATTACAGTTTTGGATTTCAGTACAAATGAGTTACAAGCCAATTCTCTTGAAAAAGAAGGAAATTTAATGTAGAAATATATATATATATTCATAAATGAATTTAAGAAGAAGGTTTTAGAAAAAAGCATTAATATTTTAAACCAGTAAGAGTAGATAAACTGTCCAGAATGGATTGATTTCTACACAAGACAAATAGTTTGAAGCTTCAATAAAGAATACAGCTCTTTGACCTAATATGTAATCATGTATTTGGGAAGAATCAGCAAATTGTAAATCCCAAAACTGCCATTGTCATTGGAAGTTCAATGAGATACTGACAAGATTATTAAACAAATAAGACTATTTTGAGTATGTATTTCTTATGCTTATCAACCTCTTTTACTTAGGAGGGTATGTTTTCTTATGGATTTATATCATAATGAAAGACAGGTGGAAAAGATATTAAGAACACTTAGTCCCTTTCCAAAAAGATGTAGGGTAGCCGTGTGTAACAATGGCTATTGTGAAGTTGAGTATATTAACAAGAAATAGAAATTAAAAGCTGGAATAAAATCTTAGATAAAGGTGTCATGATACCAAGTGACTGGCTATACCAAATAATAGGTAAAATTCAGTTTTGCTGACTATACTTTAGAGTACATGGATAAAATATTCCTAATGTCCAACATGCAGATTGCTGCTATTACTTAGGAAAGAAATGTGGAAATGGCTGTGAAAACACTGTAGTCCAAGCATTGTTTCCTGTTAGCAAAGATGAAAAACACAAGCAGTATTATGAATAATGAGGGAAAAGTTGGGTAACAGACAAAAAGCATATTCTGACTGCATTATGTCAAAAATGAAGTGCCCATTCCCCTCACATTATATAAACAGACTGCCATTCTGAGTAGGAGCTAGGTAAGTTTTCTGACTAAACATTGGCAAAAAAGGACAGCTGGGGAAAGAAAAGAATTTCAGGAGGGCAGCTAAAAGAAGAGCTTGTGTGAGAGAATGCTTGGGTTTGCCTGCCAAAACATGAGAGAATCTCAGAAGTTAGGATGAAAAGGAGCTAACAGGTAACTGGGAATCAGACTCCCAAGCATTTAATGTTTCAGACATGATAGTTTACAGCTACAGCTGATGCTTCTTCTCTGAATGACAGCAGCTGCTTTTCAAGGGAGAGAAAGAGGGAATATTTTGTCAGCCAGGATTGTCTTTGAATATTTCTCTGAGCCTTGCTCAGAGGTTAAATACCTACAGAAACACACTGCTACATGTGCTATACAGATTCCACTATGTAGATGTTGCTTCCAGTACCATTCCCATACAGTTTCTGTACCACTATTAACTCTTACATAGCATTTCTCAGACACACATAATGCAGATGCAGAAGCTTCCAAGTGGCCTGTAAATGTATCAGTATCCAACAACAGTCAAATAATTGTTTCCTTGTTTTATATTTTCCCTATTTGATTGTCTTGTCAAACCTTTCAGGGTCCACCTCAGAACTAAAAAAAACAATTCAGGAACCTAGTTCAATTTCCAAGTATATGATATATGTCTTACAAGTAGGAACTATGTCTTCATGAAACAGAAAATAATATTTCTAGCCTACATAAATAAAATGAAGTAAATCTGCAGATACCTATGAGTGAACAATGCCAGTTCTGAAAGCACAATTTAAGTAAAATTAGAGGAAACCTTTTTAAAATTTTCTCTGGACTTATTTTTAGTAATAAGGCTATAGCAATTAAAATAAGCATATTCCTGTGGGTTCTAATTATATACAGGATACTTTGTCCTAAAAGTTCATATCTTGAACAATCAGATAGAATACATTGATAAGCAAATCTTATGACTCCCTTGGAACAGAGAAGGCAAAAAATCCATTTAATGAACTACATAGTGAATTACTACTGCTGAAATTTCTATATGACTGTTATTGGATGATTACAGTATAAGGTTTTGTAAATAGCCTGAGTTGTCTTTCTTTTAAGGCCTTGTATATTTTGGGATTATTGTTGTTACCTATCCTCATATCTTGAACTAAAAAGACAAAGGCATTTCAGGGAAATGGCTTCATCATTATTACAGTGAATGAATGTAATGATTCATAGAAACTACACAGAGAATTTTACAGAATTATATTCATTTAAAAAGGGCTAGTTTGGGACAATTCCTGTGGCAAAGGAAATTCCTAGGCAGTTCTGGCTGAAGAGTATTATCAGGGAGGAAAAGTGGGCAGAGGGTGCTCACAGCTGCCTCAGAACTCCCTGATATCTCCCCGTGTACATGTGGGACCACCTGCCTTGGGTTTAGTCACAATTCATAGGAAGATATTTGAAGAAGTTTTGCTCTCTTTTCTATTTTTCTGATGACAAAGCAGGACTGCTTGGTGATTTTTCAATAAAAAGCTGAAAATGTGAAGAATCTGTGACTCAATTCGCACATGACAGCCCAGCACCACTCAATGTAAGCATATCCATGAATAACAGTGGCAATCTACTCTTTATTGCTTTCCTAAAATATGAAGCTTTGTTCCAAATCCCCAATATATATCGCCAATATTACATCTTTTAATATATTAGCTATTTTATTTAAAAGGTCTAAAACTTTATTGTGAATAGAACAAGCATTAGCCCCATCTGGCCAGTGAGAAATGCATTTTACCTCTCTTGAGGTCTTCTTAGTTCCATTTTCTACGATGCATTTAATGTGATTGTCTTGACTTTGAACATAATGTCTTTGTGGAAGGACAGGCTTTTTTCATAAACTGGTATTGCCTTCTTTTATTGATCCTTGTTTGCTGTGATAGGGATGAGGAATATCACATTTGACCTAGGATATGATATGGGATATCATATGATCATTAGGTATAAATCTGTTTTTACACACAACTATACATATTGGGACAGAGGCAATAACTGAGACTCAGATGTTTAAACTAATATTCAAGAATTAGGAGAAAGAAAAATAGCTAAGTCAACAGATTGCATTAAAATGCATATTATATTGGTTAATTTTATAGATATTTGAAAAGAAGAAAAACTTTTGGCTGCTCTCTGCAGGATATTTGATAGAGATTTTAACTCAGTGAGATAATTGATTTTACTCTGTATTAGTTAGCCATGATTTTCACTGAAGTCTGTATCCTTCTGTAAAACAGCTACTTGGGACATCCTTGCTGAATATTAAGATTCTGAAATAAAGCTAATTATTCCGTCTAATGAGTGCTGCAAAGGCCTAACACAAACCTGCATGAAAGTCTTGTAAGTGTGGCTATGGTTGTATTTGTTTATTTAATTCTCCCAGGGCATTTTCTGCTATTTTTTTTTTAAGGGGCACAACATCTGGACATAGGTAGAAGACAGAGTTCCTGCTGCCCTGAGCCAACTGCTGTCTTCTAGCTCAGCCTGCAAACTCAGGAGAGGGCACAAATGGGCATTAATGGGCTGTTTTCAGGGAAAGGAAATGCTCCAGGGAAGGTAAGTGACTTGGTAAGCAGCGACACCATAGTGTAAATACAAGCTGATGATGCCTGGAAATGAAAATAGAACGCAAACTTTCCAGACATTGCTAGAATGATAATATAAAAGCAAACCTTTATTTGAAAGCCTTCAGGTACACAATATGGCAAAAATCTCACCCCAAATAAGATGCCAAATTTAAAAAAACTGGGCAATTAGAATATGTAGCCAATATTGTATCCAGTAAGAGGAGCAGTTGGTTAAATAATTTCCCCCCTGGGTTCTGGCCTATTGGAGCTCTACACTCAATCTCTTACCTTACCTTTATTATGTCTATGAGTACATGGTGCAAAATAATAAGTCCTTGGTGAACTAACAAGATTAAACTAAATTTTAGGAATGCAGCACTATGTGTCTATTCACTGTTGGAAAAAAGCTGGAAAAGCGGTAGAAGTTACATGTAGGCACTTAACTGTGTACATAGCTACAAATAAAGTTTTTAATTTTTATGTATTCTTCTTAATTTTTATGAAGAATACATAAAAATTAAAAACTTTAGGCACACTGAGACATTTGCAGAAAAGCACAGAGAGTGGAGCCATTTTATCATGGATGGATCTAAAAAGGAAGATGTCTTATACCAGGGCACACTGAGATTAAATTTTAAATACTGTTATTTTGCAATTCAACAAAGATATGTAATTATACTTACTCTGAGGCATCTTCATTTGGAGGAATTTTGTTGTCGAAGTCTTTAATTAAAGTTATTTCCTGGAGTCCTGAGAATAGGTCAGAACTAAGTGTTCTTTAGGTTCATATTAAACAGAACTTTCTGAATGACCATTAAAACAATTGAGAAAAGATTCATTTGAAGTTGAAGTGTAATTCTAATCTGGTATTAATTTTGTAAAATTCTGATTTTTTTTATATAGACCAAAGGTAAAGCACAGATTTACTTTTTTTTTAAATCTGTGATTTTGTTTCAGATAAAAATTTTCTCCTCACTGAATAATATTGGACTTGAAGTTTAGTTCCAATCTGGGTTATTATAGTTGTAACAGCATAAATAAAATTTATTAAGGGGGAATTTAGGAACTACTTACTGCTCTGTACTCACCTGTCTTAGGGGGAAGTAAAATTGCATTTCAGGAAAATGTGTGTACAACCTTGAACAGAAAAAAACATGAAGAGTTTTCGTTTGTATATAAAGAAATGGATTTAGATAGCCTGAAGTAGTATATACGAAATTAGATCTGATTTCTAGAAATGTCATACAAAAATGGAACCCTGTATATCAAGACTGTTTATGTGATAAATCTGAGTATGTTCACAAAAATTATGCAAGCAAGAAACTAAAGGCTATTTTTTTCATTTGTAATAAAAAAAAGACCTAATTTAAGTTTTGATGTAAAAGCTGTCATCTAGTTAACTCTTTAAAAATGCTTTAATAACAGCATAAATCTACAAAATAATAACTGCCAGCTGTGCCTTTTTTTTTCACATTATTGCATATATACCTTTAATGGGTAAGCATATGAATGTGTCTTTTGAAAATGCTCTTAGCAATGTCATTTGATCAAGCATTCATAATTCCTTTTGTGAGGTGTTGCCTATTATAAGACTCCATGTTAATACATTCCACTGATTGGTGGAGTCTGGTAAAATATGACTTTCAGCATAAGCTCAGCTGTTATAGGTTTTTTTTTTCCTTCTAGCCAAATGTTTACTTCATATAATTAAGAAAAGCAGAGGTAAAGATTACAGACATCATTTTGTATGAGGGGATGAAAGAATACCTTTAACCTAAAGTCAGTCCAGGAAAATGAGCTGCTTGACACCTAGTTAGGAGGACTGATCAAACAGTGCAGGAAAGGTAATATTTGTTCAAATGCAAGTGAAATTTGCTTCTCTAAATTTTTATTAATGAATGTGGTCATAAGGATGTATTCTTCATCTCCAAATTTCTTGCTGAGTAACTATTCATAAATTATCGTGCCAATATTCAATGACAATTTGGAGTTATATGGAGATTTTGCAAGTGCCAAAGACTTTCTGGGAGACAATAAATGTATGGGAAAAAAAGTAGCCTCTCTTTTGTGATGACGAAGTAATTTGAAAAATTATTTTTAATGAACCTTGTAAGGTGTAGAATAAATTAATAGCAGAATATTCAAAGATTGATATGATGAAATTGAAAATTATACTCCAAAGAAAAAATGGCCAAATCTTCAGGTATTTTGTAGATCTCTGAATTTGTGTATATTCTGTGAAGATCTCTCTTTTAGTGGACAACAAAACAGTAAATTATATTTGTGTGAAGTAAAGTATAACAATCTAGTTTTATTTGCTGATGTATTTAATGGGAAATTCATGTCCAGTTCCTTGTCTATTGCCTCAGTATTAGTGATTTTCATTTTTTACCGAGGAGAAAAAAAAAAATAACTTCTTCCTAAATTTTCCAACTGAGTAGTATATATATTTCACTAATAAATGTAATAATTTATTTGTTTATACATCTATGATAAATCCTTAAGTATATCTTCTTTGAAAGAGTCACACCTCACCCATAAAATCCAAATTGTTACTATATTGGAAATGCATATGCCCCTACTGCTTTCACAAGAGCATAAAATCAATCCCACCCCTGCTACAGTTGTAGCAACAAAAGGGAACAAAGGTAATGGAAGTTTCAGTACTCAGCCTATGTTTGGCTCTTTGTTCCTTGATATTCCCTGATCTACTTTTGCCCTTTGCCTTCCTTATTTGATTTTAAAGTGATATCTAACTCCAGCAACTCTATTGCTTATTCTCATTCAACATACTATGCAAAACTCATTCTTTTGTTTGCTATTGGTTCAGTAAGAAAAAAAATTATATTTGGGTGATCTTTGGACAGTTACAGTAGAACTGCCAAATAATTTCATTGAATAAAGATACTCCAATCCCTAAAAGTTGTGAAAATTCCATACCCAAAAAATCACATACACCTTCATTCTGCAGAGATCAATGTATAACTAATGTTTGGGTTTTCTTCACTTTTTTTTGCATGACAGAAGGAAGCTGTGAATTGTGATCAAAGTGATCTTTGCCTTGGGCATCTTTCCTGTTACCCCTGCCTCCACATCTTTCTGTTCATTGCATGGCTTGTGTACTCTCAGCTAAAAAGAAACACGGAGTTTCAAAAGATACAGAAACAAACCTGGGACCTGGAGAGTTCATTCCTGCACAATGTATGTAAACCTACAACATTATCCACCATTGCTGCATCTGGAAAAACGAGATTTACTTCAGTAAAATGATTTTTTTTATCCTATCATCGGCAACAATTCCTTCTAATCACAGCAGTCTGTGGATTATTTTCTTTTCGAAGATTTTCATGTAGTTATGTGCTTTTAAGATATTCCACAAAAGTAGATTTGGCAAAGTTCTCACGATTTCTTTCCCTAACCCCAATTTGTTATTGCAAACTTACCCCAGTTTGATTTTCTAGTGTGATTTATTTATTGGTTTTGTGTTCATAGCATCTATAATTTGCAGTCATTCTGCAGGCTGGCAGATCTCATGGCAATATTACATCAAAATCAGTTTGAATTAATTCATTAGTTAAAGAATCTATTGCAATTTGATTTCTTTTCAACAGTTGTCAGTGATAGTGTCTGCTGCCAGCTAATCTTGATTATTTAAAACAACAATAAAAACCAAAAGCTAATAGCTAGTTTAGTAGAATTGTATTGCTTAAGGCTTGCAGCTGATCTTACAGCTAATAATATGAGTGTGTTGCAATTAGTTCTGAAAGATGTTCAGATTGCATTTCTCTGATAAGGGAGGGAAAAAAAACCCAGAAATTTGGCTTTATGGGCTATTACTTATTATTCAGGCAATGACAATGGTTCCTTTAAATTAAGTAGTCAGGTTCTGCATTGGGATTTATATAATATGATCTTTGATTATATATGGACAAATCAAATATGCTGAAACCTCAAGACTGTAGTGTCAGGAACAAATCCCAAGACATCTAGAAAAAGGATGGTTTTTATTTAGCAAAATAAACTATTCAAATCCCAAAGCGATGTCTTTGAATATTTTTGGTGTTTAAGATTCTGACTAGCCTTACATTTTCCTTTGCCAACTATTATTTTTCTTTGTTTCAGAAAAGCCTGTTCTTTTTCTCTTCCCTTTGTGACATTGTTTTCTACAATCAAAGAGTTCAGATGTTTAATTATTCAAGGACATTTTCTCCAGACAGATATGGAATTGCAAGTTTTCTGCACTAATATATATGCAGGGCTGACTTCTGGTCATGATAAATTAGTGTAATTTTAAAATGCCTTAATAAGAATAAATTATATTCAAATAGGAAGCAGTAGAATTTTTAGAACATTACTCCCTTTCCCACTACCTATCAACCCCAAAACAAAGGAAAAAACATTAATAACTTTAGTGGGAAAGATTTTTGTTTATCCAACAACAATTTTCATGTGGCACAAATATTACATTTTAGTTGTTTGTGCAATTACATGGTGTCTGCTAGCATTATGTTGGATGCAGACATCCTTATCCACAGCTTACTTTTTCTAATGAAAAGTCCTGGCAACTGAACTGTCTCATCTGCATTTTCTATGACTAAACAAACTGTCGTAACATAAAATATAACCAAAATAATTCTAGTGAACCAAAAGATTTTATATGAAAAAGTACTGAAGTCTAGCTCTAAGCTGAAGAAAATTAAATTCAAATTTTATCACCATTTATATAACAAATAAATTTTGCTTTTGAGATATTCACGCTGTACCATCTATCTTTTTCTGCATGGTATGCAGATGGCACAGACATTTCAGATATTCAACAGATCAGCTCCTGCACACTCTCTGTTGAGACCTTCCCAAGTTTAATGACTGAGGATCCATTTTGCTGAATCAGACTCTCAAGGTAAATGGTAGGATTTGTTTTCTACTAATCTACATTTATATGCTTTTCTTATCTCTATTTGTCTGTGCTGAATTCAGAAAATATTCTGAAGGTAACTCTAAAATGCACTTCATTTTTGGGGATAGGTTCATAATCATATAGTTTAGCTTGTGTGAAACTTACAAGTTGAATGATGTGTTCTGGCTAATATTTCCAGATTTTGCTTCCTAAGTCATTTCACCTGCATTTAAGGATTCCATGGTTTTTTTCTGTAACACAGAGGGAAGGACCACCTGATTTTACATTTAGGTTCAAACTTTTATCTTGAAATAATAAACTAAGAATAATATAAACAAACAAACAAACAAAAAATGTTCATGTTACTGGCCATAGTGAGCCACCCCCCTTTAACTGAGATGTGGAACATCACTACCAAAGGAAACTCTTATCTTACAATATGTCACATATCTTTCAGGGACAGACATGTTTGAGTAAAGTTTTCTTCATTTAGAGTTGATGTAAATGAGAGTTCATGTAAAATTATAATGTTTTGAAGGTTAATTTATCACTGTATACAGTACCAATCTGCTCATAACAGGATTGAGTACATTTAATTCACCATAATGAGAGAAATTCCTAGGTATGTTATCTTTTCATATTACTGCAAATCTGGATCTTATACAATTTTTTTCCATATTTTCCCTCTAGATTGCCATTTATGTTATAAAACATATATGCATTTCTATATGCATACATGTACATGCCACCCTGTCCTCAAATTACCCATATAAATTTATTTTGATGACAATATTCTCTTTGTATAAAATATCTTCTGGGATGTTGTGAGAATGGAATGGTTTGGATCTGGGAAATATGTCTATTTACCACAAGAAAAACAAACGTGAAACAGTAGTAACAAATCAAAACTTTCCATGCCCAATTTCCAGTAACTGATTATTAAAAAATATTGTTTAACCATGGTGTTTGCTTACAACAGGTGACCAAATTACCTCCAACAGGCTGAGCAGATGCAGGTATGTAATGATAAAAATTCTCCACCTGAACAGACATTCTTTTTCCTTTTGGAATAACATGGCTTGGCTTACAAAACTGACTCAGACAGCAGTAGCTGCAGTAGATCTTCATGTATTAGATACACATTTTGACTCTGTGCTAACTTGGTATTTGAAATTTTGCTATGATATTCAGAAATGTATCATAAAGTAATTGAAGTGTATCATTGGACAGGTCTCTTTTGGCCTCATTTTTCTTCTCGTCATTCAACCTAATTTCATCCTACTTCTTCTCCACCACCATGGTTTTTTTTTTTTTCTCTTTGTACCCCAGGACTGAAAAATCAGATGCCAAACCTGACAGAGGAAAGACACTAATGAAGCATATTATTACACTGTATTTCAAAAAGGAATTAAAAATGTGAAGAATGATTGCATAAAATTTATTTTACTTGCACTAATAATGTCAACTGAGCAGGATAAACACAGCTTCCAAACTTTATTTGAAAGAAGAAAATTAATGATTGTAGTATGACAGGAGAATGCATAATGTTACTGGTCCTTGGTTTTTCCCAATTACAGAATGCTTAGGTTTTGGAAGAATAAAAAATTAAGTCTTGGCACATAGGAAACATAAGGTAAATAATGTGGCAAATCGTAATAGAAAAGATGTCTGCATTTCAGGTCCTTGAAAACTCCTAAGTAACCACTTCTTTTAGTAGTACCAGTTGCTGCCCTTTTCCCAACATGGAAATGAAACTAGATAATTTTAGTAAGGAGGTAATATAAAAAAAGATCTTTAATGAAGGCCTTCAGGGGCAGTTATTGAAAAATGTCCACAAAAGCCCACCCCTGCAGGGATGAGTACACATTTATAAGTTTTAGGGAATTAGCATAATTAATAAAAATTATGCTAATTTGTGCAATTAGGAGCACAAGGGATGAAGCAGGTCAAGCTCCCTCTCTGGAGGCCTCCCTCAGCACTAGCTGTACTTTGTCCATGAAATGTGTCTGTCTCAAAGAGTTGTTCTCGGCCTTGGTTCCCAGGAAGAACCAAGATAGCACTGGGACATTGTATCCCCTGGGTCTTGGAACTCTGGAATTTTTGTCTTTCTGCTTAGGGAAAGGCCATGGAAAATTAGTGGGAAAACTAGGCACTTATACAATAGACTACACAGCTACTAATATATCTATGAAGAATATAGAAAACATATAAAAGGGAAAAAAGGCAAAAACCAAACCAGTATCACAGTCATTGTCTATCTGTAAAAACTGGTAATGCTCCTTAGCTTGGGCTGGTAAAATACTGTTAGTTAGATCCATCTTTATAATTTAATTCTATTTTTTCTGCTAAAATAGCTTTTTCTCTCCCATAACCAATGTGACTGTATATTACCCACTTGCAGCTGTAGCAGTTCTAGTGTGTGATTATGTTCTTCAGAATAATCCTGATAATGTCAATGTTTATCTTTTTAAATTGTTTTTGTTTGTTTCTTTGTTTCCTTTATTGCATGTAATCTAAAAGTGTACCTTGGAGTTCTGTATATGACAGAAAGAAAACTTCTAGTCAGTTTAATATTATCTCTTGCGTGTGATTTCCAATCCTCCATAACTAGTCAATAGTTTTATCACAATACATTTCCTTAAGTCTCTCAAAGATAAGAAAGTAAAGTTTTGGGAAGTTTTGCTTTTCTTATCTGAGAAGAGAAAACCTTGAGTTATTTAAAATACTAAATAAACTGTTACTTCTGTGCAATTTTGGTCCATTATTTCTAAGAACTTTTTTTGGGTAGCACTTTATGTTTTCCTTCATGTGTTAATGGTTCTGTAAAGAAGCTAATTAGTTGAAATGTACATCTAGCTGTAAATCTCTTGCCATGTTCGGGGTGGGGAGAAAAGCCAATGAAAAGCATACTGTCTCAATGGACTGGCAGTTTGACTAATAAATCCATTGACTCACATAATTGTACTGCTATGAAGAGACTCCATTATCTCAAATTTCCATGGAGATATTGACCTGATTGTCATCTTGAACAGCAATTGCAACTCCTACATGAGAGTAACAAAATTTTAGTAGTACGCTGTTTAAATGAGGAAAGGGAAAATAAAGCTTTCATGACAGAGAAGATTAAATTGTCCTACTATGCAGCTAGAATTGTATATGTGCAACCTGATATAAATGCATAATATGGAACAGAAATTAGTACTAGTATAAGTGTTTGAAGTTTTGAGATTTCCTCTGACCTACATGTAGCTCAATCAAGTATTGTGTGTAGAGCAATTATCATGTCAGAGTCATTAAATCTTCAAATTAAGGCTTTTGCTTCTTTGAACAGAAGAATGAAATCTTTCAACTGGTGAATTCATAAAGTGACAGTTACCTCCACACATCTTTCTTTAGAGAGTATCTTTTATTTGAGGAAAGCAAAGCTTATTAATTATATGGATGTCCTGGGGTGACTTTATGATGCTGGTATCCCTCCCAAATCTGTTCCAAATCAGAGCATTGGATTTAAAGGAAGACAAGGCCTTGTGGTGGTCTTACAGTGGTCTTCCAGTACCTGAAGAAAGCCTGCAAGAAAGATGGAGAGAGATTATTTACAAGAACATGTTGTGACAGGACAATGACAAAGGGGAATGGCTTCGCACTGAAAGAGAGCAGGATTATATTAGATATTGGAATACAATTCTTTACTGTGAGTGGTGAGGCACTGGAATAGTTTGCGCAGAGAAGTTGTGGATGCCCTATGCCTGGACCAACCTTGTCTAATGGAAGTTCCCTGCACATGACAGGGAGGTTGGAACTAGATGAACATCAGGGTCTCTTCCAATCCCAGCCATTGTACAATTTTATGATTCTATGAAAAGAAATTTAAACATACCAAAACAACAACTGAATCAGGAAAAAATGTGAGGAACAGTGTAAGATAGGTAGTATTGAACATATAATGCTAAGAAAAGCTGATTAAGGATGTTTTAAATGAATGAAGGGTGAACTGAGGTCCCAGAAGTAGAATATGGACAACATTATGATAAGATTTTTAAAAGAGTGTAGGACAAGATCTTCACACTGATTTAAACAGTGAATTTCCTCTCTACACTTCATCCTCTGAGACTTCATCTCTTGTGGAAGACTAACACCTTCCCACTAGTAATACCAGCTGTTTTCTTACATTCTGCATTTTGATTTTCTGTCACTTTCCCCCACCGCTTTCTTTTTCTTCAAGTTTCATAGCCTTTGGACTGCAAATGTTGCTGAATAAGAGAAAATAATTGCTTTAACATCTGACAGTTTCACTTTAGGCAAATGCAGCAGAATTTGAATAGGAGAAAACCAATGGTGTTATCTATAACAAAAAGCTTTTCTGAAATCTCTAATCCCCTTATGAAAGTTACTATATTCTTGATTCTTCAATTTTGGTACGCTTGTTAAGTCTATGATTATGGGAATATATCCATGAAAAATTCACTTAAGAATTGTCTAGGGATGAAATATATCTACTGCATTAAATAGTCTGCATCATGTTGAAATAATTACAGGACTACCTAATGACCTCATTTTAGCTGAACCTTTTTCCCAATCTGATTATAACTTACACAGAAATTTGACCAGTTTGCAGAGACTATGTATTATACTACATGAAATGAAGTTATGTAATTAATCTTAAATTTTACATAGCTTATCCCTACCATCAGCTTTCCTTGTATTTCTGTTCTTCACAGTGTTCTGATCACTAGTCAGCAGATTTGATCAAGAAGTTTAAATGGAATTCAGAACTGCAATGCTTAAGAAAACCTGAAACAGTATGTCTATCCAGAGGAAAAATCTACTTGTATCATATGTCTATGGAATCCTGTCATTGATTTAGGCATGCAGCTTTCCCCAGAGAAGTTGATTTGTGCACTTGACTACTTTATACCTCAAATACTGCATTTTATAAAGGTTCCCCATAAAACTTTTTATTGATTTTTCAGCTTCCAAAAAGCACTGTTTCCAATATTATTATTATTATTATTATTATTATTGTTATTATTATTGTTATTATTATTATTAGAGTAGCCCAGATTTCATCATTGTCTAGCTCTGCTTCAAAAAAGCAAAACCAACCAAACAAAAATCCCCAAACAAAGAAAAAGAAAACTCAACAAAACCCTCCCACTTTCAAAACCCACACATCTGAACTAGGAAGAAGACCCTGGACACAGTATACAGTGATAATGAAAATGTAAAGATGAGGTGTTGCATCTGAAATGAAAGACTCAGGCTTCACATTTTGTTTTGAAGATAGACTAGTTCAAGGCAGCTCTTTGTGCTGGGTTCTGAATTTTTAGCCTAATTCTCATGAGAACTCTGTTTTCCCCAGATGACAGAAAATGCTTGCCCTTACATTCTGGTTTTCAATGGAGCAAAGAAACTGCAGGAGAGGGAGCAAGGATCTTTCAAACAGTCAAGATTCAAAGTATGTAATGCTTTGAAAATCAATACAGCAGCCTTGAACATGGGATCTTTGTGCAAAGAGCTAGTGCAAACAGTTCAGTAGGGAACAAAAAATGATAGGTAATGATTTCTAAACCAGACATACACTACATTCCTTTATATAACATGATATTTGGATAAGCTGCACAAAAAAATGCTCTCAAACAAATAGATAAAAAGCATGAGAAAAGCGCAGAAACAGGAGAGTTGTCATGAGGAAAAGGAGGAAATTGATCAGGGAACATGATGAAGAGTTGGGATGAGGCTCCTTTACCTACACATGTGTAATACAGCTGCTTGATCAGAGAGCTAAAATAGTAAAAGATAGGATAACCCCACATTTAAAATAGCATATAGAAACTAGAGGAAAACAGCCTTTCCTTCACCTTGTCATTCTTGCTTCCTGTGCAAAAGGAATGCAAACATTTTGATCATTGCTGCACTATGCAATAAGACAGGGAGTTACCATGCAGACCATATATCAATTTAGGGCTCTTTTCCACTGTGTTTTTTGAATTGTTTTATATAGAAATGCGATCATGTACATGAGCAGCTGCTGCATGCTTACATGTGTGATAAAATTCTCAGCCTTGTGCATAGCAAGCAAATACAAAAACTGTACCATTGCATCTGGCACTGTGTTTCAACCCTGCTACCCCAAAATTGAGACAACAAGGAATGTCTGTGTTCCTACTGCCAATTCATACTCCTCCCATTGATCAAATAGGAACAACTCAATAGAACAGTGGGAGGAAGAAGTTTTAATTTCTTCTTTACATTACAGCACTGACTGCTGACCTGTACTCCCATTCTTTTTCTTGAAAGCAGCAATTTTTTACAAAAAAAATTGAAGTTATTTCACATATTATTGTTTTCCTGTGATTGTCAAAAATCAAATGTGTTTATCTCTGAAAGTAGACTCCTATGTACTTTTCTATGTTCCTTTATTATATAGACTTCAACAGAATTTATTAGAGATGAATTTTCATTTTCGTCATTGGTAGTGTATCTATGGCAAACACAATGGAGAAAAATACTATAAAATTAGCCTCTGTATCTGACAGAGAAAAATGGCAATAGAAACCATAAATGTTCTAGTGTTTTCAAAATGGCAGTATTTTACTCATATTATTAATTCTTTATAATCTCTCTTGTAACTCGTTCGAGGACATGAGTTTGGTATTTGATCACAAACTGAACAGAAGGCTGTAATATAGCACATCATGTACATTTTTAAAACTACTCAATGCAGCAGTTGATGAGTTGTACATTAATATTCACAAGGATGTATCTCCTTATGAAAATTAAATTTTCATAGGGAAAAGCTGATGTTTTTAAAATGCTTAATTAATTTAATTTAAATGTGATATTTTTTTTTTTCATAAAATTTTCATTTATTAATATTTACAAGACCAAAATGGTATTTTGATTAAAGTATTTTATGTTAGAAGATTTTGAAGAGGTGTAAATTAATGTTAAAGATGAAAGTTTAAAATTTGAACAAGTTTTTTAAAAGTTTGAAATATTTGTTTTTCCAGCTGAATGCAGAAAGAAAAAGTAAAGTGGTGTCAACATAGTGTAAACACAATTTAGCAACATTATTCTCCTACTAATGTATAACTGATTTTCCAAAACACAACACTGTACCAGCTGCTAGGAAGTAAAATGACTATCCCAGTTGAAATCAGAACAGTATCTGTCCCTTATTCTATACCATTTACATCATGCCCACATCCCATTCCTTCTCTAAATCCCAGTTAATGAACATCACCTTTCCAGTTTTTTCTTGTATACACACAATATAGTTCCCTTAGTCTATGCATAATCCTGCTAAAGTCTGTTGAGTTCATTTAGTCCATGACTTTGGGCTTCATGAGACATAAAATTTCAGGGCAGGAAAGATGGCCTGTGATGTTGGATTGTTGCAAGATATAGTCAGGTCTGATTTCATCACTGTTGCACTTGTCCAGCTCCATCACAATTTGTTTTTCATTAATCTGGTTTATTTTTACTCTTAACATGGCATGCAGTCACTATGGAAGTAATGATATACAATGCTATATAGCAATTAAAAATGCACAGCTTAATTCATTGTCTCTTCTTACCCAGAATCAAATTCCTTAGATGTACACTCCGGACTCCTGAACTATCCACCAAGTGCACCCAGGCCCTTGAGCAAAAGCAGTCTCACAGATGGATTTGCCTTTGTCTTAGGTAGGAATAACCTAGACTGTTTTCCCCAGCCTATATTTTAGTATGTATTAGAGGAACTTTGTCCCTCTCAAATTTAGTTGGACGGGGCCAGTCTAAATGGCAGATTCTCTAGTGCTGACTAACCAAGTGGCCTTTGCTAAATGTGTACCCCAGTGTTTGAAGGTCCTACAACCCATTGTTCACATTAGAGTCTTTAACAGTCCACTTCATTGTTGGATTTGGCCAGAGGATGTGATATATATAGATTATTCTTCCAGCTTCTGTCAAAAGTTATACATTTGAAAGCATTCATCTAGAGAGAATTATGTATCTATATAGTGGCCTGCCTGTCAGACTGAGTAATATGTTTAATGGCTAGGGCTGAAAGATTCCCAATTAATTGCTTTGAAGATAATCAGAACCTGTTACATGTAACACAATGTATGTTTGGGGCCAGACACCATCTCAAAACCAATCTGAATTTGCAACACCTATAAAAATTAGCAAAATTCATCTACACATGAAATTTAAGTTCTGAAATTGTATCTGCCTTGATCAAATATTTTCAGTTGAGGGGAATAAAAACATTTCTGTCAGATAAAAAAAAAAGAAAACAAGGCTATGTTCTTTTCATGTCAGTCATTATCCACATTAGTGTTTCTTCTGACTCGTGCAGCAGAATCACATAATCACAGAATACTCTGAGTTGGATGGGACATATAAGGATCACTGAGTCCAACTCCTGGCCCTGCACATCACCCAAAGTCACGCCATGTGCCTGAGAGCATTGCCCAAACATTTCTTGAGCTCTGCCAGGGTTGGTGCTGTGACCAGCTTCTCTGGGGAGCCTGTTCCGGTGCCCAAACACCCTTGGTGAAGAAACCTCTTTTATCCAGTCTAAATTTCCCCTGACACAACCATTCCCTTGGGTCCTGTCACTGGTCACAAAGTGAAGAGATCAGTGCCTGCCCCTCCTCTTCCCCTCACAAGAAGTTGTAACTGCAATGGGGTCTCCCCTCAGTCTCCTGTTGTCCAGGCTGAACAGACCAAGTGACCTAAGCTTCCTCTCATCAGGCTTCCCCTCTAGGCCCTTCGCCATATTCATTGATATTCATTGCCTTCCTTTGGATGCTCTCTAAGAGCTTCATATCTTACATTGCAACACCCAAATCTCGAGTTGAGATTTGGCACTCGAGGTGAGGCTGCCCCAGCTCAGAGCAGAGGGGCTCAATCTCCTCCCTTGCCCTGCTGGCCATGCTGTGCCTGATGCACCCCAGGACAGGGTTGGCCGTCATGCTCAACTTGCCATCAACCAGGACCCCCAGGTCCCTTTCAGCAGTGCTGCTTTCCAGACTCTCATTCCCCAGCCTCCAGGGTTGCTCCATTCCAGAAGCAGAATCCGGCACTTTCCCTTGTTGAACTTCATACAGTTGGTGGCTGTCCAGCCCTCTGATTTGTCAAGGTCTCTCGGCAGGGAGACTGCTTTCAAGGGAGACAAGGTTTCCTCCCAGTTTTCCATTGTCTGCCAACTTGATCAGTATCCCTTTCAGTCCTGTGTCCAAGATATTTTTGAAGATGTTGAAGGGCACGCGACTGAGGATGGAAGCCTTGTGTCCAACCCATGAGTCAGTTGCTTACCCAACACACAATGTGTTCATCCAGCTGCATGCTGAGCACTGTGCCTGGAAGAATACTGTGAGAAATGGTACTGAAAACTTTACTGAAATCCAAGATTACTTCAGCTAGCTTCCCTTGGTCAGCTAGGTGGGTTACCTTGTCATAAAAAGAATTCAGGATTGATAAGCAGGACTTTCCTCTCATGAAGCTATGCTGGCTGTGACCAATGACTGCATTGTCTTTCATATGTTTTCAATATCTCACAGAAAAATCTCTTTCATAACTTTACCAGGCACTGAAGCGAGATGGACAGGCCTGTAGTTTCCGTGCTCCTCCTTGCCCTTCTTCAAAATAGAAACAATGTTCTATTAGAATCTATTTCCTGCTAGCTGGGACCATTCTGAAGAAGTGTGCAGGTTCAAACTTGCCTCAATTTGCTCAGCCAATTGCTCAGGCCTTTTCTAGCTTGGTTCCAGATATGCCAGAAAAATCTGGGTGGTGCCAGAACATCCCTTCTTGGATGTTCAGGGTTGGTAGGATACACCAACCTTGGTTTTTGTTGACATATAGTCTCTGCAAAAACTTGCATTTATTATCAGGAAGGAGCAAAATATTCATGGAAGACAGACTGCTTTCTTACCTGATCATTTGATTAAATAAAGAAGCAGTGATGCACAATTTTTTTTTTTTTTTTTTTGCTGCTAATAAATCATTTGTGATGTATAATACTGAAAACTTGACACCAAAGCAAGTGCTATCAACATGCAGTTTCAAAACAATGTATTTGGATGAGGTTGTGCTCTTAATTTCAAAATACAGATTTTAATATTTCTCAGATATATTCTGGCAGAAATAGAGCACTCTATTTCTTTGTGTCCATAAGCTAAGTCTGCCATGTAGAAGGCTGTTGTCTCAGGAGTAGAGTGATGCAATTACCAATGTGAGGCAAGCTGACAACAATCAGAAATTTTACACTGGCATGTGATCTTGACTGGCATGTGATCATAGTCTGCATTAAATAATTTTTTTAACATTTTACATGAAAGCCTCTATGGAGAAAAGAGAATTAGATGAAAGTGGGGAGTAGAATGGTTGAGAGGTGTTGAAGACAGTTGCCAGACGACAGGTGGCTGCAAAAAAAAGAAAATAAGTTTGGGGACACCCATCTGATCAGCTGGAGAAGAGGACAATTTGAAAACATGAGTACAGCTGGAAACTCCCTAGAGACAGAGAGATGAAGGACCAGGAACTAGGATCTGTCAGAATGATTCTGCTGAATATGTTCCTTCCTCCTGGAAACTGAGCAATGAAGGATTTTCTTCTGCTATGGGAAGGGGAAAATTCATGTTCATGCTTTATCCAGTACTAGGAATTGCAGATGTTCAGGCAGTATTCCATCATTATGTGATGCAAAGATCTGAGCTCATTGTCTCTCTACTGACAGGATGTTTTGGCTATATGAGACATTTTTTTCTGGCCCCCATGTAAGCAACCATTTAGGAAAACTTTTCTTTTTTAAGTTAACAATAACCACACTAGAGATGTATACCTGAATGCTGACAAAATGTTAGCCTTGCATTATATGGATTAAGTAGGCAAATGCAGATTCTTTACCTTGCAACAAGTATTGCATAACAAGAACAAAGAAAAGCTGAAAAGACAAAATATATTGATCGTGTAATCATTATTGGTCATAGTAAATTTCTTGTGCAAGGCAGTTAGTACATCAAATAATGACATGAGACAATTTTACTAACACTAAGATCTAGAGATATTCTAAGTCCTGGTATTTCTTTTCTGTGAAAAGTAAATGAAGATCATGTACAGAGAAAAACAACAGTGTTTCTACAATGAAGGAAAGGTAATACAGACAGGAAAAATCAAATAGCAAATAGCAGTTAAAAGGTCAGGTTGGAGGCACATAACACAGGGTGACATTGCAAGAAAACATGTGAGAGGACAGAGAGGAGGAAGAGGAAATCAGAAACAAGAGAGTAATAAAGAACAAAAAATTGTTTAATGGAAAACAAAGGGAACATCCAAGGAGATTAGCAGTGTAAAGAATGAAGAATGAAAATGCATTGTTATTGGAAAATTATTGAAGTAATGAAAACAGAAGTAAAATATGTGATAGGCAGTACAGCAGTATTGCTGGGGCTCATAACTGAATGGAATTTAGAACATCTGCTAATTGTTGTTGAATTTGCCTTAACATTTTCTTTCAGGAAAAGTGGAGAAGCTAATTACCCACATGCAGAAGGGATTCATCTGAGCCGTAATTTTAGAATACCGGCCTCATTAATACATGGAAACCCAAGATAAATGGTGCACATTGAATTAAGGATACAGTATTGAGTTAGATCATGAAAGCAAGCAGAATATGCTAGCAGAAGACCAGAGCCAGTGAAGGAAAAGGTGGAATTGATACCTATTGTTGCACCAGCTGTTGAAACCGGGGTCTTTCTACAGACAGTAAGAGTGGAAATAATGAGGTTACAGAGTGCTGTGCTCTCTTCCACAGCCCCTACACCCTCACCCATTTCTGCTGACTGCTCTCTAATATTTAGTTCAAATACCTTAAATTTAGTGTGTTTTGAACCAAAACACACCAAAACTAAAGGTCTCAACTTAGTCTTATTATTTGCAGTTGATATGTATTCTCACAATATTTGGAATCAAAAACTTTGCCTGATATTCAGACTTTGAGTTTTGGTCTACAGCTACATGACAGATATAGTAAATAACATTAATAAATTTTTAAAAAAGGAAAAAAATGGCATGTTATTTAAAAACAGTCTATGTTTTCTGTAAACTATGTATCTGTAAACAAGCCAACACTATCAGTAGAATCCTTATTTCAAATACAACCTTTAATGCAAAGATTTTTTTTTTAAGTATTTTGGAATAAGAGTCTGAAACAAATTAGGCATCTATTTCCAGGTATCTTTAGTTTCCCGAAGTTTTATAGCATAGTATTTTATCTTACAGCTAATTATGAGTAAATGCATTTCAGGTTTAGCAATAAGCAATTTCTTTGAGAGCATTCTGAGCTTAAAAGCATCAAAATCAGAAATATCCTGCTGTTTCTTTATTTTGCAGGGATTTATTTCTGTATCCAGAGGACTTTCATTTCTGATAGCTATTAGAAGGTGATACATATGCCAAACACATTGTATTCATATTCTTGGGAGTTAATGAGGAGCGTTATGTAACAATGTGTCAGACTGCCACAATTTAAATTTTTTGAGTATTTTTTCACTGCATAAACTGCTAATTTCTAGGCAAACAGCTGCATTCTGAATTATTTAGAACACTTGTTCTTTAGCTAATTGACAGTTAATTGATGCTTTGAGAGACCATCAACTAAACAGTATGTAAATGGATTCAGGCCTTGCTTCTCATGGAGACAAGAGACAGCTTATGACCTACTTCCACCAGGGCAGCTACTCTCTTCTCTTGCCAGAAATATGCTGGAGAAGTCACTGCATGTAGAGCTACCTCCATAAAATATTCTCCCTTCTACTAGGAAGTCATAGTTCTTCTTCCAGAGATGGTGACTTTGAAGAAATTACTGAAGTAATCAGAGAGTAGCACATCTATTTAAGAAATGCCTTGCTTTACTTACTATTGTTTTATCTCTCTCATTTAAAATATCATATATATAGAGTTATGTCTTTGAACCAAATGATACAGCACACAAGAACAGAGACTTGCAGATTCTTTATTTTGGATTTGAGAATAATTATACTTCTAATGTATAACATTTTTTTTCTCTGTTTACTTCTGAATATTTTTTTTTAATTGGAAATACCTCACCCAGCTTAAAACACTGCCTTGCCTCTTATAGAGCTACAATTGTTGTTTTTTCTCTATTTCAATCCTGGTTTTCACTATAGTGCCGATTTGAATCCTCTACTTTATTCCCTTGAGTTGTTACACTGCTGATTTCCTTACTCACTCTAAGGTATTGCACAGGACAGTGAGGTTTATTGACCAGAAACAGAAAAAGTAGAATCAGGGACTTGTAACTCAAAGACAAAATACAATGCATTCAACTTCATGGAGGATAAAGAAGCTACAGTAGTTATGCAGAATTTTTGTAGCCTTTAAGATTTGGTCTGAATAGGACAGGAGTGTGAATGTTTTCCTCTAGATGGCAGGTTTTGGCAAGGTTTGTTTTAGACATTTAAGTAAATAGAAGGTCTTTCAGGACAAATTCCATAGTTTAATCTTTATTCTACTAAATTCTTCCACTAACCAAGGTGTGTATGCGTGCATGAATGTGTAGAACTCAATGTCCATGTTTATTCATGAAAATAAAGTAGTAATTAAATATTTTGTAGACAAAGATCTTAAAAGCCTCTGCTAAAACTTTATTCTATGAAACAGATCAGCAACATCTTCCTTTGAAATGTGTATATAAGATAGAGGAAAAGTCTGAGGAAATCCCAGTTTTCTATCACTTTCTGAAACTGTTTAGCTGCCTATTAACTTTTGAAAGCTAGTTAAGCCACATATCACAATCTCCAAATGAATCACTTTTTTGCAATTGCATCCCAGAGAATGACAGAGTGAAAGAGGATGAAGTAACTGCTTTGGAGCCTTCAGTTATTGCTTCTCAATTTGCATATCTTTGACATTAAAAAGTGTCAAATATCTTTTTTTATGTCAAAATATCTTTGACATAAAAATAAGTTTTAGGGGTTTATCTGGTCTAAACATAAATTTTCATATAATGGGGAAAAAGATACTTAATTTCTCAAGCAATGTTAATGTTCTTTTTTAGTAAAATGAACATGCGCTACACATTTACTCCTTCGTTTGCCATTTTTCTTGTGCATAACTATGTTTATCTGAATAAAGGTGTGTGTGTGTGAGGAAAAGACAATAAGTGAGGCAAAGCTTGGGATACAGAACAACTGCTTGTTTGTTTTTTTTTTCTGAAAGGATACTAAAACCTGACATTAAGATTTATGTTTTGTGACACTTCTGTGACATTATGTTCATAGATTATTTGTGAATGTGAAATGACACTGATAATTTAAGCAATATATTGATAGCATTTCAAAATCAGTTTTAGGCAATATTCATTCCACACACAGTAATGAAAATTCAATCATATAGTTTGCAATGCTCTTTGAATTAGACATATTATTCACATCAGCTTTTTAAACAGGGCAGCCAGGGAACATAATTTCTAGAATCTCTTCAGCTACAGAAATGCGTTGTGACAGAAATGCTGGAATGGATATTGATTGCTACACTTGCCACCATTTCAAGCAGTAATATCCCGTGCAAACTCCTTTGTACTTGTGTGTCCAGAGTATAATTTTCCATTCACTGCCAAAAACCAAACCCACAATTCCTTTAAGTGCTAAACTCTGGATCTTTGTGATGGTACAGGAAGCTATTGATGTTGTTCACAGGCTCCCCAAGAATAACTACGAGGAGTCTAAAGAATGTGTTTTGAAATATTGACAGGCTTTTGTGCAAAATTATTGTATTCAAGAAGAATTACAGACCACTTTTTAGAGGGCAGACAAAAAGAAACACCAAAATGTTCAGAGAAAATGCTTAACAATTTTCAGGGAACTAAACATTTACATAATATCTTCACATCATTCAGTGCTCAGTTTTTGTGTTGCCTCCACAGGTGAAGCTGCCTTTTCTCAAAGTTAGTTTTTAGTAAAGTGTTCTCTGTTTTTTCCAGCTTTTTCTCTAAACATGGGTTCCAGAAGTACAATTACCAAAAAGCACATTGTCAAAACTGGTGTGGAAAGAAAAATATCTGTTCCTAACAGTATCTTGTTTGGTCTCTCTAAAATGTTATGAAAGTTAGCAAGCTGTAAAAAGAAAATTAAATGCTCAGGGTTTCTTGTACAGTAAAATTTTCTTCTCAGGTAAGATTTCTATGTGTGATGGTAATACCTGACTGGGGAAAAAGTAACAACTGTAAGTAACATAATATCTGTAATTTTCTCCAGCAAGAGTTCTCTTTAAAGACTGTTTTTATAAGCTGTCCTGCATCAAAAGATACATACCTTGGCTTATACAAACAAGAACTAACCTAAAAAAAAAGAGAAAAGGAGGAGTTATGTCTATTATTTACTGATGTGAAACATGTGCAATCTCCCTGCCACTGCAACCACATCTTTGATCTCTTTTCTGTCAGAATTATTTCCTGACCCTGAGGGTAAATCAAGAGGTTTTTTAGAATACACAGGTGTATGCCAAGAAACACTCAAATGTTTCACAAGATATTCCTGCTACTGTTATAGGGTAAAATGTTCAGCATAGATATCCCTGTGTACTGGGTTTGTGTACACAGTCTATTTTACTTTAAAATACTACAGTATTTTAAAGTAAAATACTTTAATACATGGTCACAAAGACTTCTTTGGGAAATGTTGAAATACTAAACTCTAATTTGAAAGGAGATATATTTGAAAAATTAAAACAAAAATATTTAAACAATTAAATATTCACCATTTTTCTGTACATAGCACAGTACTTCTGAATACTTCAAGGCATAGAGTATTTGCAGGTTTTGACAGCATCCACTTTGTAATTCTTTACTTCTACCCCATCAAGGACCAATACTTTAGCCTGCATTCATGATGACAGTAGTTTAGTGCCTCAAAAAAGGCATTACCTGTCATCTGTCTATCACAAAAATACAAACCCTCATCCAGGAGATCTCTCCTCTTAACAATTTCTTACTTTCACTTGTTTGTCATATGCTATCTGTTGCAGCTTTTCTCTTGATATTTTAGAAATTGTCACTCACTCTGAAGCAGAGTGATTGTTCCTCAGCAACCAGGGTTTTATTCAATTATTTTAAGGCATTATGTCTCAAGGTAACTAGATAAAAAAATTGCATGTGAAAGAACTCATCTATTCTACAGTATATACTGAATCAGTCAGTATATGAAACATTATTTTTATTAAAATCACGGGAGGTTTTTTCCTAAGAAAAGAGATCTAAAATGTTTTTATTGTGCACACATGGGAAAATGAGTCAGTTCCAGAAGACTGCATGAGCAAAAATTGCATTAGCAAGTTCACAGAAGTTGCTGCACTGCATGGAAACGAGTCAGGTGTCTAGGAGTAAGTAAGTCCATATGGAAACCAGCGTTAGCAGCTAATGTGTAATAGTACTGCTTCTTTCAGTTTCTGGCTCAACTTCAGTTCTGTTGCCTGTTTCACAGTGCTTTCAGGGACTTGGCTACTGAACAAGGAGAACAAGGAATCAGGGCACAGGAGGAGGGTGAGGAAAGCACATTCCGGAAGAGAGTGAGCCTGGAATTAAGAAAGGCCTGTTGTCTTGCAGCTCTGAAAGAAATGGCATGTTTGCCCATTATCACACAGATGGGTACTCAAAGTCTTCTAGAAATACCACTGTTGTCATTGCAAAAATACTCCAGTTTCCCAAAGCCTGCACAATTAGAAGATATAAGAATGGGGGATTTTGTCATTGTTTTTGTAGCAATATTAATATGCTGGTGGTTTGAGTGATTACTTTTTGTAGTTTACCTTTAATAGAGCAAAATTATGCTTTTGAGGACAAATACTGGGGACTCTTAAAACCCTTTTGCAACAGAAAAAGCAGTGTGGTTGGTCAGTTCTTGTACAGGTATTTGTAAATAAATTAAAGACAAGATTTATGCAAACACATGAAAATAGTCTGCCATTGTAGTATTTATGGTCAAACTTTTTTTCCCACATTTTAATTCTACATCATTTTTCTCATTATTGGATTACTACAATCTTTGCCAAGCAGTCCAAGTATGCAGTGGTTATCCATCTTTTCTTGTATACATCTAATGGTTGACTAGTTGAAATAGGGAAATAGGTATGAACTCAGAGGCAATGCAGTTATATAGAGGCTTGTCTAAGGAGAAAAAGTGCAGCTTAGAATTAAATTTAATTAATGCATTTCTCAGCAGCAGCCTTATGAAAAGTTCTGTGTGAGGTGCATTTTAGTTGCTGGCATGAGAAGAAATGCAGAGTAGTTCCAAGCAATCCATGAAGGCAACTTTATCTGTTTGCATTTCTACTGAATTTAGACAACTACAATGTAATTAGGGGTATTGGGATTTTTATAACTCTTTCTAACACCTCTGTTTTTTGAGTAGATTTTAAAGGAATCTTTAATGAGCATGAGTGTTTTCAGTCTGAATTTTGGTGTCTCGTCCCAAAGTTAGAACTTGAATATTGTCAGAAAGTATCTGCATAGTATCATCTGCTATCAAAAATACTATTAAGGTACTCTGGGAAGAGCACTGCTGTTAACAGTGCTGAGATATCCTGATGAATGCCTTTAAAGGCTGAAAAAGGGCATAGTCAATGGACTGTAACCTTTTTTCTGGTTTTATAAATCTACACGTTCTCATCATATTTGGCATAATAATCAAACTAATAAAGTTTCTAGCTCTGAAGATGATTCTAGTTCAGTGCACTGAAATGGCTGAATCCATAAGCTACCCACTAAAACAAAATCATTAAGTAGCTACTAAAATGAAATATGTTTGTAAAGCTATTTTCAGGTATTATCTAATAGATGCATATCATTGTACCACATCATCTTATTTTCTCAGCAAATTGTTTTTAGGGGATATGTGCAGAGAGCACTTACAAAATTTAATGCAATTCAATGTAATGAAGAAATTTGCATTTGAAGCACAGTCACTTACAAATGTTATGGGACAAGCAGCATTCTATTAGAAGGCATTTCAAATGTTTCTGAACAGCAGCTGAGGAGGATATTTCCTGATGTGGTTCTATTACTACAGCACATTTTCTCTTCATCTGTAACTACTTTTTAAAAATAGAAAAGGCAAAACGGAAACTTCAGTTACCAGAAAATACAAAGGGCCTCAATTCATCTTTTGAGAGAAGTAATGAGCAGAAGGCTGCAGTTAGTCATCCACTAAAGCTTTACAGTGGAGAGACTCTGATAATTTGATTGCTCATTTTGAAATAGAAGTTCTCCCTGTCCCCAGAAGGTTTTTTCTTTATATTGGCAGCTCTGATAGGTAGTTTGTTTCATGAAAAAGAGGAAATGAATAATGACTCACAAAATTTTCTCAGTTAAACTCTCTTTTCCCATCCTCTTTCTGTTGCTGCTTCCATATTATTTGCTGGAAAAGGACCCAATACTCTTCCTTTGTCATAGCTTAAGGAATCAGGATCTGTGTATGACCAGTTTATATAAATCTGTCATAATTCATTCCAAGGCAATCAGAATACCAGTGGAACTTCCAGGTCGCCATTTAGTTTTAGTCTCCAATAATCTCTAATAATCTCTCTTTATGCCCATGCACATGAGCATCTTTACTTCTGGTTTTATTTTTCTGATCCACCACAAGATGATTTGTGACCCAGAGCCTTCTTCCAGTGGTGTATTGTGGCATTCTGCCACATTGCATCTCTAGAAAACTACTGCCATGCCGCTACTCTGAGAACTACTTCCACTAATGTTTAGAAATACAGTAGAAAAGCATACACTTTCTATAAGTCAGTTAGGCACAAGAGACACCAAACCATCCTGTATAACTCAGAGCAAACATGGGCTTCTTTGACAAGGAGTTGAGCAGAGAGTCAGGCTATGGAATTAGATTAAATGTGCAATGCTGTTTGTGGAAAATTATTATTTCACCTCTCTCATTACAGCCATCTATCATTCAGTTTCAAAACCATCCATCCCTGTTGATGGTTTTGAAACTGAATGTAGAAATTTGTTTGCCTTTTTCACTGTTTGGATGATAAACTGTCCTCTGTTGACTATCAGAAGTGACAGCTAAAATTTTAACTGCATCCCCCTAAAATTTGCAAAGAGAGAATACTTATTCCTTAATTCCTGCTTGATTCCTCTCTATTTCTACAACTTGCTTAATGAATCTTGAAAGGCCAAAGAAGGGAATTACACTTCAGAAACTGAGGTTGTCCAGTATATTAAAGGATCAAGATATCACTCAGGATATAGAATGATCAGTCTAAAATGGTTTGGTGCTTCTGAATTTCATCACCTCCGGAGAATTATAAATCAAAGGTGTGTAGCTATAAATGTGCAGTATGGAATGATATAGATTCCACAACAGTGTGCTTCATCAGCTTATTTGGCACTGTGGCTTAGGTGGAGTGACATTACATAATTTGGGATGACTTTGTTCTGACATTTTCCCATCAAAAAGGATTGAGGGACCAAAGTCACAGAAATGTCATCGGTGATAAATTCAAGCTAGACTTTAATCTTCCTCACTTGAAGTAACATCAAAGAGGAATAACACAGCCTGCAAGATACTTTAGACAACTTATTAAAGAAAAAAAGATCCACAACTGACAGATTGAGTGAAAATTGCATTGATAATTTAAGGTGCATTTTCCTTCTGAGCATGTAAGGGCTTCACATACAAAAGCTCAAGTTAACCAGAATCTCAGAAAACATTCAAACCTCTGTAATTTTGCAGTGACTTTATCTGCTATTTACCTAGCAGACTTAATGTTAAATGTTAAAAGGTCTTTAAAAAAGCAATCTATACAGTACCTAATTTTAATAATAAAAAACATAGTTATTATTGAGAATAATGCTGCTGATTGCACGTACTTGAGATCTAGACTCTAAAATTATACATAAGGCCTATTCACTTTTTTCAGGAAAACTTCTAAGAGCCTAAAGCAAAAGTGATGTCATCTTTGGGTCCTATCATAACCAAAGGATAAATACAAGCAACTCGAAAAAATTAATCACTTCATAGCTCAATACCAGTGAATTTTTAATATGATGTAATACCTGGATTTCACTCTTCCCTTTCTATATTAAAAATCATCTTACTTTTCAAAAATAGGAATTATAATCTGTTATTCATCAAATTCTCTTTTGATCATACTTGGACAAAATTTGGATTTTTTTTTTTTTTAACTCCCTGCAGTCATCTGTCATATTCCTGCCTTGCTTACCTTGTGTCAACAGCTATGATCTTAAATCCAACAGTGCCTAGTGAGTTGAGTTTAACATCAGAGGAATGCTGGTGATCAGTTGGTGAAGAATTGGGACTAAGCATTGATGCAACACTATAAAACAACAACCTCTATAATTTTTTTTTTCAAAAGTTGATCTTTCAAAACAAAATTATAATTACAGTATAGCTAGACCATGGAGTGTTCAAGAAGGCTGCATCTGTTTATATATTGTGTAAGTCTTAGATTGAGACATCTACAGCATATCAGGTTTGGGCTATGTGGTTGGTATGGGGTTAATTTTGGGTGTGTGTGTGTTTTAAATTATAATATCCAGTAGAAAGTGATATGACATTGTTATATCTTTTTGCACACAAGTTATAAAAGGTCTGTACTTGGCCAATTTAAACTGGACTCAATTTGAACTCATGACCTCATAACCCATGCACTCCAAATCCCATTACTAAACTTGCAATCCATCTGCTTTTCTCCAGTATATGGGGTTTTATTCCACTGTACAAGTTCTTTTGCAAAATGACCTATATTTTATTGCAAAGAAATGGTTAGACCCAAGTTTGAATATTAATATTCAATTTTTATTTCACTAGCACAGTTGCAATTATTTCATTTTTCAAAAGTCAGTCTCTGCCAGATTGTTTTTCGTTTTCTTATGCTAGAAATGTCACTTTTTTCAGATTTAGAACTGTTATTTTAGGAGATATCCTGGAAGATTCAGAAAAAACCTTATGGAAACCTTCAACATTTTTGTCTTCAATTTCATAACAAGTTTGACTGAATTAGAATGCATATCCACAACTGCCTCATATTTTCTTGACTTTTTGGCTTTTAATACACAATAACAGAGTATAGTTTGATTGACATACCAAGCAGTGATTCCTTCAAAAACGATGCCATCTCTGTTTCTGTGAAAATAATACAAGTCCTGAAAGGTTATTGACATTTCAGCAAAAGAAATAGATTTTGAGTTGTTTGCTAGCAACATGTCCTTTAGAATTTTTTTTTCTATTTTATCAAAGGCATTGTAATTAACCTTAGACCGATGGGTAAAGCCCATCATCATCAATTGACAGAATAACTTTGTCGTGTAATGGCTGCTGGTCATATAGTACCCTTCCATTAACACTTTCCTTCATTTAAAAGCTGTATCAGAACTCTTGACTACCATCTCAGAAAGAATCTTTCTTCTCTTCTTGTTCCAGAAAAGTGGCAGGTGCATTGAAGTTAAAGTACTAACACGGTAAAAAAGAAGACAACAAAAACAGCTCTATCATGTGGGGAAAACACCATGAGGATCAGATATTTGTGAGGTTTGTGTAGCAAAGGCTTAGTGGCAAGTTTTTATTTTGTTAATCTGCTTAAAATCTTGAGAGAAAAGAGGAAATGAGAAAGTCTTTTCTGGTTTAAATATCCAGTGAGGTAGTGTATAATTCTTATATATTAAAAACTGTTTTCCTGTGCTGCAGGAATTATGTCTGCAAAGATGTATTGGTGTTAAAAGAAAAATATATTTATGCATTTTGATGAGGGAAGGCTAATGAAGGAGTAAACATATTCAAACAGAAATCATACTCTTCACACAGGTTAGTTCTAGAATGCTAAACCTTTATAGAATAATATAGTCACAGATTGATTTGGGCTGAAAGAGATCTTAAAAATTACATAATCCTAGAATGGTTTGGGTTAGTGGGGGTGTTAAAATAATCTAGTCCCATTCTCCCTGCCATAGATAGGGGTAATCTATGGCAGGGAGAATGGGACTAGATTATTTTAACTTTTCACTAATCCAGGTTGCTCAGAGCTACAGACAGCCTGCTCTTGAGCATATTTAGGAATGGGTCGTTCACAGCTTCCCCGGGAAACCAGTTCCAGCTTCTCACCATCTTCATAGTAAATAATTAGATTTAAAAAAAAATAGGTAGTAATATCTAATCTAAACCTGCCCTCTTTCTGTTTCAAACCATTTCCCCCATCCTATGATTACTTGCCCTTACAAAACGTCCCTCTCCATCTTTCTTGTCAGCTCCCTTCAGTTACTGGAAGGCCAAAATTAGGTCACCCTGAAGTCTTCTCTTTTCCAGGCTGGAAAAACCCAATTTTCTTAGCCTTTTCCTCTCCAGGGATATGACGTGACATATTTCTTTCTTTTGAAATCTTGTCGTGACTTTTGTTGATTGCTTCCTTCGCTGTTAACAGTTGTTACTGGTGAAATAAATTCACTTTCTTGTTTTTCTATAAAGCCCAATTTCACTGGGCCAATGCCTTTCATTGTAGAGAATTTGTTCTGTCTGTTAACAAAACCTGAGGCTGAGAATATCAAAATAAATTATTCTAGGAGACAAATTTTCAGCTAGAAAAATGCAAGGTCATATTTGAAAATGCTGATATTTAGCAAGAGATAAGAATTTTTACAGATATATGAAATTTAAAAATAAAGGTTTCATTGATTTTTTTCCATGTTTTGGGGGGGTGGGAATTGTCTCTGAATGCTTTTTCACTCATTTGAAATATTGGTATATAGTTTTTTAGTCCTTAGATATTTTTTCTTCATTGATTCATTCTATGACTGCCAACAAGACAATCTTAAAAAAAAAAAAAAAAATACAATAGCTAATGAAATACTCTCATTCTTCTATGCAATTCATGTCTTTTGAGTAATTAATTCATCATATTGTGCATCTTCCCATTAGTTCACTACACAATCCTTCTGAATTGGTTATATTTACTCTATTTTAATTCTGCTTCCCCTCCTATCCTCACCATTATTCTCTCCCCTAACCTGAATTGTACACAGACTGTGCATCCTAACTTGTAATTAATCTTTCTTTAAGCAAATAGCTTTTCTGTTCAGCCTCTGCTTTCCACAATTTCAGTAATTGCAGTAATTTCTTTTCATGCCCTAGCATATTTTATGACTTCTTGGCAAGGATTATTTGAACATGGATGTCTCCTAAGAATTTCTCCCCTCCCTGATCCTTCTTGGACTCTCTGTCCCTGGGCTAAATCTCTACATGGTCACAGCAGTTGCCTCATTAACTCATCTCACTCTGACAGATGCTGTTTTCTTTGTTTTTTGTCTACCGTGGTTCTTCAGTTCCCATAGAAACCTGCTCAGATGCACAGTCAATTCAGCCTGATATTTCAGCTTTCTGTTCTGTGGGGACAGAAGTGGTACCCCCAGGTGGGAAGACTTCCTCTGCCTGGCTCCCTCAGCCTTATCATGAGGAAGAAGTATGCCTCCCCATGAAATCAGAGAGGGGTTGAGTCCAGAGTAACCAACAAGTCCTGATGTTCTGTGAAGTTCATTGCATATTTTCATTTCTTAGATGAAAGCCAAATCACAATTCCTATAAACAGTAAAATTATGTAGTGATTCCAGAGCTTTCAAGTTTTGACAGCAGCTGCAGCAATAACAGCTCATTTCATGCCTTTTACAGGGATTCTTTACAACCACTATGAATAGAAACTCTGCTTTCTCTAAAAAAAAAAAAAAAGGTAAAAAAGGAGAAAACTTTCTCAGAAATCAATGGTTTTAGGTCTTCCTTGCTTGTGAGAATTTCCTATTTGTCTCAGATGAGAAAGAGAGTGCAGATGTTTTTGATAGTGCCAAGTAGAGAGCAAGAAATGCAGTGCAACATCATATATTTTTGCTAGGCAAAGATTCATAAGGTGACATCTGTGTCTTTGCCAAATTTAGGGTGTTTCAGAATCACAGCCAATTTCATGAAATTAAAATAAAACGTTTATGAACCTGGAAGTGTAAATTAAAGCATGTAAGATTTAGTAGTTTCTCAACCTCAGCTGATGTCCTCACACATTGAACTTCAGCAATTCTGTGTCTTAATGTGGCACCAAATTCCACATATCTTTTTTCCCATGCCTACCCTGCTGAATGTCAGCAGACCTGTACCTATGAATGACATCATAACACTTGATTAGCTGGTTTTGAGTTTCTCAACATTTTAATGCTGTGTAAGTACCATGCATATGGCATGGTGCTATACAGTAGTAATAATTTTTGTTCTTCAGGAATTTATTTTCAGCTGTTAAAATGTTATTGAAATATGATAATTATGAAGGGGAGGAGGAAAAGAGTTGTATCTAGAATAGACTGAAAAGCATTTTTCACCTGCTTACTGTTCCATCTCTGGTTAGATTTTTCTATTCAACACACTGTGAAAAGCAGTCCTGAATACAGATAAGCAGTAATGCATTGGCAGTGAATATAAGATGAAATTAAATAGATTTTCAATGAGTGATGCTTTATAAGGCAGCATTCTTCTTCCTATTCAGGTGCCTGTTCTTTTTTTTTTTTTGGTTGAGGTGTTTCAAAGGAATTTTTGGATGTAGAATACGCAACGTGGGCATACACACAGAAGTCTCAATGAGTATAATCATCCTGTAGGTTTTTTTTGTTGCTCATCCTTTCAAAGGCTTGCATATGCAAAATAAATACATTGTATTAATATCTTGTTTCATTTGGCCTCACTGTGGCTATCAGGTGAACTGTTGTCTCACCTGTGATCCAGGCTCGCAATTAAAGTTAGTTGTTTTCACAAATCTATTGATCTCCTGAAAAGAGAGAGATGATGCAAGTTCAATGATGGAAAACAGAAAATAGTAGATGCCTATGGTGGTTTAAAACCTGTCTGGAAAATTAAGCCCACTCAAGATGCTCCCTTTCCTTGACCTCTTCCAGTAATCGAGGAGCACTAGGAGAGATTATAAATTGGAGTAACAGTTTATCGTACAGAAGAGAGAAAAGATGTTCTACCCACAAAAGGGTATTCACCACTGGATGTTCCCCCAGGCAGCACTCAGCATGGTTTCCAACAAAGGCAATATGGCAAAAGAGAAGCTTCAGCAACTTAAGTTCCCCCTCTGCCTGCCCAAATACAACAGGAAGCAGGAACAACCCAAAACCTGGAAACCAGTTTCTCTGAATAATGAGCCACTCTGGTGAAGTGCTGTCCTGCAGGGCTCAGGCCCACTGCTGCTCTCTGGTGTGGCAACAGAGGCAAGGTCCCAGATACTGTCCCCCGAGCCAGGCAGAAACTCTGTGCATCCTCTTTTCAACTCTGGCATCTCCCTTTTCCCAGCACCAGCAACTTCCTGCCAGAACCGCACCCCCAGCAATGACATGGATGGCATGGAATTAAACAGAGACAGAAACTTTTCACTTTGCCCAGGACAGTGCCTAAATAACATCTGCACAGCCTGAAAAACTTGCTTATAAAAGCTGACTCATTTTCAGGACATCTATGGGATAAAATTATAATTTCTTGGTTTTGTGTCCTTTACAGCATGACACAAAGCACTTCTGGGGCTTTAATTGTCTGTTGGATTCTTAGTGGCGAAATTATTGAAAAAATATTTTCTACTTAGAATTTTCGGTACGTATTTTTTAGTGTAATTTTAAATATTTCTTCTTCTTGTAAAAAAATAAATAAGGGAAACTATTAAATTGGTGACAATTATCCTACATTAGACTATGGATCCAATTGCAGGGAAAAAAGTTGGATATTTTTCATCTTCTAAGTTGGTAAATGTTCATGACCATGAAAAGAACTGGATCAAGGAACAGAAATATTCTTGTGCTGGCTTTGGCTGGGATAGATCCATAATATAGCATGGAAGCATATATACATTATATAAATATATATATATATATGTGTGTGTATGTATGTATATACACGCACATATATATATGTGTGTATTTATATAAAAATATGTATCTACATATTTATATATATTTAATATATAAATATATATACATATATAATACATATGTTTATATTATATGCATATATATATATATATATATATATAGCATGTGTTTGTAACACACGGAAACTTTGTATATGAGTTAAGGCCTTTCACTGAGCAGGCTGTGAGTAGACAGGACTTTGGGAGGGGGTCACAAACTGGGACAGCTGACCCCAACTTACTCAGAGGATACTCCAGACTGCATGACATCAATTTCAGCCCATACAGCTGGAGGAATAAAAAGGAAAGGGGTGATATTCCAAGTAATAATCTTTGTTTTTCCAAATAACTGTTATGCGTGGTGGAGCCCTGTTTTCCTGGGGATTGCTGAACACCTGCCTGCCTGTGGGGGATATGGAATTAATTCCTTGTTTCGCTTTGCTTGTATGCACAACTTTTGCTTTCCCTATTAAACTGTCTTTATCTCAACCCATAGGTTTTCTCACATTTTTCCTTCCAATTCTCTTCCTCCAGATGGGGTCTGAGTGGCTGTGTGGTGCTTAACTATGCTAAACTATGACAAATCTTCAGTGCTTCAGTACCTTAAATGTTTGGGGATTTTCATTTGCGTGTTTTTTTGGTTTATTTTTGACACTCTTTTGTAAAGAGTTCCATTTTCTTCTCTCTTTTGACAGGACCAACCAGTTCACTGCCTTTCTAGCTTAGGTCTTTCCTCAAAATTATTAAAAATCTGTGGAGTCAAAGGAAAAAAATGCTTTTATTCTTTAATTACAAAAAAAAAGAAAAAAGAAGAAGAAGAAGTCATGAGAAGTGCGTGTGGAAAGAAGCAGAGGTCTGAATCTTTTAAATGGAAAGAGGAAAAAACAGTCTAAGTTTTAGGAAGGGGAATAAAAAAAGGTAAAAATAATTTGGCTATCGGAAGCCAAAATTTAATACAAGTGGATGATCAGAAGTTTGTTAGAGCAGAAAGAAGCAAGGGAAACATATGCATGGATGTGAAGTAGCCTAGGAGAAATGTCTAGAGGGAAGAAGTTATTAGTGATGTTGGGTCACAGCATGAGTCTGTCAGATGTCACAGTAGGAGAGAAATGAAGGAAAGTGTATTTGTACTTGAGGAGCTGGAAAATGAAATATGTGAGCTTCTAGAGTTATAAAGAAATCTCATATACAATGTAATAAGCAAAATTGTTCTATCCTGCTGTATTTTATTGCAAAATTGTTCAATCCTGCTGTATTTTATTAAGGATCATCTATATGCTTTAGTGAGCACTTTCATCAGTATTGTGATCCTCCCAGACTTGCTAACAAAGCAAAGGGATATCACCCTTCATTGAACAAAAAACATGCTATAGGATTGTAAACAAAAAGAAAAACCCCAACATTTTTCTTCTGTGATTGTTAAAATAATTCTGAAATATAGTCTAGCCTGTTACAATCCATTGAATCACCTGCCCATCACCTGTCCAGCAGTTAAAAATTAAAAGTTAAGGAGTTAAGGTAGGATTTATTTTGCTGTTCAATGTCAATGATGTCAGAATGCAACTGGAAAAAGAACTTTTTCAATGTTTAAATATGCAAAGAGGTTATACAGACACAAAAACCACCTATTTGAATCCAGTAATCCAGTCCTGTCATACCTTTCATGACAGATATTACAGGTAGTAGTTTAACTGCAGTAGTTTAGGCTGCATTTGTTAAAATTTAGATCAATGCTTTAGATTCTTTGCTGGTAATTTTTTGTTGCTATTCTATTTGATTGCTTTACTTAAAATTCAAAAATATTGTCACACAGTGATGAAATGCCTGAGAATTGTCAGTGGTATGTTCTTTTTTCATCTTCTTACTAGTATTAATCATAATAGAATAGACTTTTCAGCTCTTGGATAATAAAATGTCAGTTACATTGGAATTGCTCTTGAATTATTAAATTAAAATAAAATTTTATTCTAATGGACTAAGGTATTCAAATATATTTTGATGATTGAGGAGTATACTCATGGACATGACACAATCTAACAGGTTCATGGAGATGCTGCATCCAGACTGCATGGCATGTACTGGTAAGTGACTATTACATCTAATTTTTAACTCTTCTGGACCAAGTAAAAATAAAAGCTTTATATGAATATTAAATAAACTAATTTTGATTGAAAAAAGTGTTTGAATCTAAATCTTAAAAAACTACTTCAGTATTACTGAAATGAAGGTAGAACTTAAGTTCTGATTTAGAATATGGCACAGCTTTCAATGAATAAAAAGCTTTAAACTGTAGGTTTTTCTATGTCAGATGGCAAAGGTGTTTTCTTAGTAGTAATAATATGCATCCAATCCCCCACCATTCAGTCTAATTTCCAAATCCTAGGGTTGCTGGTTTCTTGTGGTGTTTATTTCTCCTTGAAATTTGGAGATGTTAAAAAACATGTAAATTTACTATAAAGATTTTGAGCAATTTGGGCCATGACAAAGCTCAAAGCTTATACATCCCACAATTACTCTTGAAAGTGGTCTTCTAAAATGTCACTTCTGGTGTAGTTTAAGAAAGGCCTCAGAGCTTCAATGTTCCTTATCCAGCTATGACTTGAACATAGACAATTTTTCTTTCATATTTTATTAGTTGCATTATCAACTTGAGAAAAAAAATCAGCAGGTAACTACATTATATCCTACTGTCCTATAAGATGTAAATAACCAAGCCCAAGATAGCAATGAAGAATTTGCAAATATCTTTGCAGTTGGAAATTTGAAGCAAGAATAAATGTTTCCTTGATACAAGGTTTAGGCTCGTGGTTATGTCCCCTTGCTGCCAGAAGGAGGAAAGGAATAAGTAAAGATTCTTTCCTCATCTTCCAATTACATGATAAAAGTACCTAAGACAGCCCTTTGAAGGTTGTTGAATTGCTACTTAGCCAAAGGACTAAACTATCACTAAGATTTTTACTTGAAGATTTTTAATTTGATTTAATGACTCTTGATACTCAAAAGCTTTACCTCTGGCATATTTAAGAGAAAATCATGCCTTCAGTATCCATTATTAGAGTTAATCCATTTATTTGAACTGTGATGACTCATTTTTCTCTGAATCTTCTCAGCAAGAATGTGGTCATTACAATGTTTACTGCACACTGATAATATCGCAGACTATTTCTACCCCTTCAGTTGAGATGTGAGCAAAATGCATCACTCACACACCGGTGTTCCTTCTTAGCTGGTAGGTTTTTAGCTCTCAGCAGAATTTAATGATACCTGCTTCAGTCTCATGATTGCTAATGAAATGGCATGAATTCTGCATGTCTTATGTCAAGCCAACTTGATGCCATACTGATATCCTTCATTTGCAGTAACTTTCGTATGAAATGTATTTTTTACAAAACAAATATATCACAGAAGGCAGCCAGATTAGCTGAAGAAGAAAAAAATTTTCAAGGAGCACAAATATATACCTTCATATTAACTCTTGTTTCGGCAAAGCCAAGTGCTTTTGAGTGAGAAAGAGAGAAATAAAATTACTTATCACAAAAAGTTTTCTTTTCTTCTAATAGTGTTGGCACTTGAAAAGTAAAACCTCTGTTCTGTGTCGGTTCAAAGCTTTTGTTTTCATGTACTCCTTGTTGACAAACCTTTTACCTTTTTTTCTTTTGATCCTGTTCTATGATCCTTCATAAGGTTGCTAAACAAAGCATGTTATGCTAGTAAGGTCACATTGAAAAATTAGTTTTACAGACAGTAGCTAAAGGCTTGTTGACCTTGCACAAAAGAAAGCAGGAAAAACTTTTTCATTACATGAAAAAATGCATAGTGCTCTGGAGGACTACCTGCAAACATATTCTTACCATTTCTCCACTGAGATTTTCAGTAAAATGAAAACTTAGAAAAGATGGGAAAGTGGTTTAAAGCAAAATTGAAATTACTATAGTACTTCTATTAATATTTACCTTCCTACATGGTTTGGTAAAAACTCAGATGTGATGTGTGAGAGAGAAGCTTTATTTGTAGATTAAAAAATAACCCACAAATTCTAAGTTTTAAACAAGACAAAACTTCTAATAAAAAAATTACATGCCCTGAAAGTATGAGAAACATTGATTAAAAACCATCATCATATTTTTAATAGAAAGGGTGTGAGTACCACAAAATCCCTTTGATATTCATACTTCTAGAAGTATATATGTAGAACATGCTTCATAACAAATATCTGAAAATATCTCTAAATATCTGCAACTTTTTACTCAGGAGTGCCATGACTTATTTTTGCATAAAAAACTGAAACATGAATAACTTTAAGTCTTTCGGACACAATTAGATTCTTAATAAGGGTTAGAGCAGTACAAAAGGTAACATTTAAATTGTATGTTCTAAATAAATACTATCCTGATCATTTACTCATGAGTATCCTGGTCCAGTAAACAATTAATTTTTAATATGGTGGTTATAAGCATTCTCCACCATGTAACATACAACACTTTTGTCTTGACATCTATAATCAGAGATAATTTCTTGTAATTAAACTAATATACCTACATGATAAAAACACATTCATTAAGTATACCAAGACTAGAATGTTGATGGAAAAATATTATATAATTCTATCAGACAAATTTTACAACAAAAAATAAGGTGGTGGTTCTTTTTAGTGAATCAGAATTAGATAAATCCTTAAGTAATTAATTATTAAATTATTAATGAAGTTACCTCTTTCTGGAAGAAAAGGATGCCAACCCACGCGGCAATTTTATTAAACAGAGATTACTTTAGTATATCTTGTTAGAATTCAATTTCAAATCTTATTCAGGAGTCAATAACTTCAGGTTGCTATGGCAGAATTTGATATACATTTATAACCTCTCAGTTTCGACAAAGGATACAGATCCATTGGGAAATATGGAAAAAAGGAGGAAGTTAGAAACTCTGAAAACTGATGTAGGCATGCACTAATTTAAATTCTTTAGTCTAATGAGGAGAAGTCTTGATCAGGAAGAGAATAGCAAGACTTTAAATGTATGAAGTTGTATGGTGGAACAGTTGGCTTTTTCAGTTTCTGCTCACATATCAAGTAGTATGCTGAAAAAAATAGTTTGAAAGATAGATGAAAAAAAGACCACTGTTGACTGTATTTTGCATTTAAGATTTTCATTTGGGACCTAGGAAAATTCCAACATTTACTACTGGGCACACCTCCTTTAACACCTTGTAAAAACTACTTAAAGACCACATTAAAGAATAAAAAAAATAAACATGATCTGTATATCATTAATCTTTGAAACTCATTTCTTCAGGAGACTATTTCACATAAACAGAAATTTTTAAAAATAAATGTATATTTAACGGAATGCAGTAGTTTCACAGAAAATTGTTTAAAATGGGTATTTCTGCCAGGATATAGGTGATGACTCTTATTGCCTGTTGTCTTTGCCATTTCCGAGAGATCAACTACCAAACACACGAATTTCTTTTCTTAAACCCTGTATGCAGTACAAGAAAAGGGTCTTCTGAGTAGCACTAAAGGATAAAGGGTTAAAGTGTTCTTTCTTTCTTTAAAGGTGTTAAAATACCATAGAACATAAAGAAAGCATGTAATCAACAATGTTTTTTCACACAATAAATCACAGAAGGGCATTTCTGACTAAAGCCTGAATGATTCTGCTCTTTTAACTGAACTTGCATGTGACAAAATGCTGTACATTAGCTGATGGGACTACACCAGCTAAATTTTACACAAGCTAAATATTTTGCTTAACAAATGTTGTTGAAATGAGATTAATTGACTGAAATGAGACCAACATGTTGAGATCTTTCAGGGAATCTAGTTTTTAACTTCACAGTGGAACAATAGGAAAAAGAGTTCCTAAGCGCACTAATATTTAGTCAGAGCTATTTTATTTCAGTTGTACATTATAGAAAGCAAACCCCAAGCCAGCCTGGGCAACGATATGGAAATCTAAGGAAGTAAATAAGAAAAAGTTAAAATACTGTTTGGTACAACTGTAAATGAATAATTGGTGCCTAACTGTATTCTAGTGTTGGGGTGCTCTTTTCTGCTCCTCTAATAGAAATAACCAGCAGAATTAAAAGGAAGTTTTAAGAACAGATGTGCAGAGGAAGAATTGTTTGTTTTTGTCATGAAACTTTGGAGCATATATTTTATAATCTATGAAGAAAAAAAACTAACAAGAATACAAGAGGGATTTTTATAATGGTATCCCCGAGAAAAATAATGAAAATAATTGTTGAAATCCAGTATGGAAGCCTCAACTCTCTGACATCTGAAAAAAAAATTAAAAATGGAGCTCCAGTTGAAGAACTCTGCAACAGGAATATGAATAATTTACAATATTTTTCAAGAATAAAAGGAGTTATTGGAGAATATAATAGAATGGCAAAACCCTAAAAGCTGAAATTCAGCTGACACTGAAATTCACACAGCAGGATTGCATCCTCTTCATATCAGTTCAAAATAGCATTAGGGCTAAAAAGAAAGGAGAATACTTCAGTGTTTGAATTTGAAATATGACAAGCACTCTAGGAATAAGAACTGTCAAGACATGGACTTAAGGCAGAAGCTTTTTCATAGGGGCAGTGTACATAAAGATTTTAGAGAATGGTTTTATAATGATCTGATAAAAGTGAAAGTTTCTAGTGTTGAAGAACATTACTATTTGTTGCTCTTATTTAATAGTAAGTTTAAGTACATTTCAGCAGGTAGTCTGAATACTAACATCGTCTATCTCAATCTTGAGTGCTTAATGCAAACTTATTTAAAAAGTCAAGACTTGTTGAAAAAATAAAAAAAAAAAAACAAACAGAGAAGTCCTAAAATACTTTGAGGTGGGATATAGCTGGAGTTTGCAGAAAAATATTTAAAATTATAAATTTGTTATTTACTTTAAGATAGTGATACATAAACATAAATTTATAGTTGTGCTGAAAGAATGACATTTGACAGTTGGATTCAGTAAAAGGATCAAACTTTTTCCAGAATTTAGCCATAGTATGTACTTTTTTTCCTAGTCTCTGCCTTATTTATCTAATTTCTGAGCACTGTCACTCAGTGTTATCTTTCCTTAAAGATTATTTACTCCTGCCATCCTACCCCTGCTTTGGATTGAAATGTAAATGAACCATGTATTTCATTTTAGTTTCAAGTTCACCAGGCAAAATTGAGATAAACTGATTGTAAATAAAAATAAATAAAAGTAAAAAAAAATTATTGCACTGTTCAGTGTAGTGATCAAAAGACATAATGATCTACAAATGCAGATGTGCAGCTTTCCATGCCCATCTCAGTCTTGTAAGTTTTCAGTCTATTGGATAGGTCACTGATAATTAAGGCATGACAGATGTTAAAACTGCATGTAAAATGCAACCTAGAACATTATCTTTTTGACCTAATAATTTTATGTGCTGCTTTATAATTTTAAATGTTTTTATTGTTTAGCAAATGGACATAAATGAGCAATTTAACAATACATTGAAATATTTTGTGCATGATGGTTTACTTCATCTGTGAATTGAAATGTCAGAAATGTTTCTACTCCACATTTTCAAAAGTCACAAGTGATTTATTTTAGCTCTTATTTAAAAAGCTTAAAATCAACAATATTTTTGAGAGATATGAGGATGCAGCAAAGTGCCTGTTTAAGCTATATCAGCAGTTTCATGGATTTGGCAGATTTTGGAGTCTTCTGTATCTTTCTGCTTTATTTTATATCTTTATTGATGTCAGTGGTATATATTGTGATAAACTGCAGAATTCTGTTTATGAACTCTGATTATTAATCATAGAACGGGTTGAGTTTGAAGAAACCTTCAAGATCATCTAATTTCAATTCCCCTGCTGTGGGCAGGGACCCAGATTGCTGTAAACCCCATCAAACCTGGCCTTGAACACTTCCAGGAATGAGACACTGGCAACTTATCTTGGCAACCTGTGCCAGTGTCTCACCACCCTTACCTTTGAAAGAAATGTAGGGTTTCTTCCAAATATCTAAACTTAAGCCACTGTTCCTTCTTTTATCACAACATGTGCTTATAAAGAGCTCCTCTTCAGATTTCTTTAGGCCCTTGCTGGGGCCCCCAGACTGGACACAGCACTCCAGGTGGACTCTTTCCAGAGCAGAGTGGAGGGGCAGAATCTCCTCCCTCGCCCTGCTGGCCATATTGCTTCTGATGCAGCCCGGGATACAGTTTGCTCTCTGGGCCGGCAGTGCCAGTTCCTGTCTCACCCACCAGCATCACCACGTCCTCGCAGAGCTGCTCTGGATTTGCTCATCCCCCAGCCTGTGCTGACACTGCAGCTTGCCCTGACCCAGGTACAGCACGGTACACTTGGCCATGTTGAATCTCATGAGATTCCCATGGGCACCATTCTCAAGATTGGCCAGATCCCTCTGGATGGTGTCTCATGCCTGAGGTGTGTCAACTGTACCCCTCAACTTGGGGTCACCTGCAAATTTACTGAGGTTGGACTTTGTCCCTTTGTCTATGTCATTGATGGGGACATTAAATAACATTGGTCCCAACACACATTCCTGAGAGACACACCTGTCATCACTGATGTCCATCTGGACTGAGCCATTGTCATCAATGTTTTGTATGGATGTGCATCAAGTTAGTATTTGCAGTTGATACATGGAGCCTTTTGCTTCTTTGTCTTTTTTGTTGTTTTTTTTTCAGCCTAGTCTTTAGAAGCAGGTCAGCTCAGAGAGAGGATAGCTCAGAGCTAGCAGAAGAAAGCTATTGCTGTAAAGACTCCATTGCTGACCTCCATTCTAACCAACAAGCTGTCTTCATTTAAGCGAAAATTGTTTTGTCAAGGGGAGACTGTCAACAAATTGATTAAATCTAGTAATGATTCACATCAGGTTGCCAATCAAGCAGAGGAAGAGGAACGGCAAAAAGGACTGGAAATGGACTTGTTTTGTTGTCAGTCATGTTCAGGAGTTAAGGCTGAGGAACACCATCTGCATCCAGAAGAGAGCTGGGGAAGGATCCCTAGAGCAGTCACAACACCAGTGTGCACACAGTTGAGCATGAAGGCCTTTGTCCTTGAAGGCTTTTTGCATTTTTGCCACCAGGTGAAATAGAATAAACATGTTTCTCACCAGTAACCCTTCAAATGGCTATTGCAAGATACTCCACCATATTTACCCTCTCTTTATTCATGAGGTTCCTACGTATTACTAGGTAGTTGTTTGGTTTGGATCAGAGATAGTGATGCTAGGTGCTGTTGGAAATATTTTATAATAATGTCCATTTCTGTCTGTCTTAGGCTGCTGCCTTCCTTGCTCTAATTCTTACACATAATTTATGCTTTCCCACACACATTTCCTATCCCATCCTGCAGCTCCTTTTGTTTTCAGTTTTCCCTCTCTATTTCCTTGATAGACTTCCTGTAAGTGTAGGATCTGTAGACCAGTGTGCACCAAACTCATGTTTGGTTCATCAACTGAATGAGTGCAAGTCATGTCCATCCTGGAATAATATTCTCATGGTTCATAAATAGTGGTATTGCCAGAAAAAGTGCAATTTGCATTGATTTGTCATCTAGTGAGTGGTTAAATTGAGTGTATAATAAGTGAGCAAGAGATGTTTTCTCAGGAAATGCAGCTGACAGGAGGAGGTGAAATAATCTTCGGAAGGAAGTGCTAATTTTTTACACACTTATCTCCATTTTTCCATCATCTGCAACTCTAGGATTGAATTTATAGCTGACATTACTGTTTGCCATCCAAGTTTTACTATAAAAATAAGCAATTTCCATTTTTTTTTTCTTAGCTGCTATATTAGATCAACATTAAATTCAAATGTTTTGTGGACCCCTGGAAATATGAAACAGCCACAACTTTTTCTGCACTGATCCCCAAGCCTTTTTCTTTCCTTTAATGCACAGATGTAGCATATTGCTTTTATGTACATGAGTTGTTTAATTTATTTTAATCCCTGTGAGAAATTTTTAGATATAATAAAGAGAGACACTTGCCATTGATGATTGTAGGTTTAAATCCTACAAAATTTTCACTTAAGTTAAAGATACAGTAAATAGATATAAAAAAATGGCATGATAAAACTATAAGTTCAATTTTTCCTGATTCTTATCTCAGTAGTGAGTTGAACCTGGCTGGTGGCCAAACACCCTTGCCACCTCCTGATCATTCTCCTCTCCATTGGGCTGGGATGAAAATCAAAGGAAAGTGTTAGGTCATGGATTGAGAAAATGACAGCTTCATAAAGAATGAAAAATATGTGTTTGCAAGCAAAACAAAATAAGGACTTGATTCACTATTTCCCATCAGCAGTCAGACGTCCAGCCACTTCTAGAAAGCAGGGATTCTGCACCTGTTAATATTGGAAAAGAGCAGGGCTTTGAAAGTCCTGCCTTCCTCCCCCTTTCCCTGAGCTTTTGCTGCTGAGCACAACATTTTAGAGTTTGAAATATCCCTTTAGACAATTTGGATCAGTTCTCCTGTCTGTGTCCCTTCCTGACCTCTTGTGCCTGAGTCTGTTTGCTTTTGGTCAAAAGTGGGAAGGCAGAAAGCCTTGATTCTGTGTACAGACCATTGACCCAAAATACTGGTGTGTTATCAACAGTTTTAGCCACAAAGCACAGCACCACATTGGCTGCTATGAGGAAACTTAACTCCATCACAGCCAGACCCAGTACAGAGCATATTTTTCTGCTGAAATTCTGTAGCCATATACTTACTCTGTATTCTGTGTCCATGATGACAAAAACAAGAGGATGGTGTTTGAAGGGAGTAGGGACAAGTGCAAATTATTTACTCCTTCAGAGTAAAGTATTCAGTAATTTTATGTAAATTTGTTTCGAATGTATTAATCATACTCTTGCTATGTGTTTTGCAATGCAGGATTAGATTTTGTAAATAACAGTGTCATTTACTACATGGCTTTATAATGCATTCCCCAATGCATGTTATGTTAATTTGACCTTGCAAGGTATGCTATTATTTGCCTACCAGTTAACATACAAATTGCTCAGGAATTTATTTCTATTTTGAGATTAAAGCATTTGTCTTAAGTTCTTGATTTCCAATGATTATTTTTTATCACTTTTTATTTATTTCAAATATCTGAGAAGCAACATTTTGACTTCTTTTCTTAAAGACCATAACTATTTAGCTAATACTGTTTGAGAGTAGTCTCCTTATTAAATTGACAGTTTCATTCTATATTAACATTCTCTCATTTGAAACTGCACCTATTTTACAACCATCTTCTTAAAGCAGTCTAGAAAACAGTATTATTTCACAGAAATGTTTCCTTTACTTCTCTGTTATTTTTGTAAACTTGTGAGTGCAAATTTGTTTTTCTGAGAAAAATAATGTACTGAATATTATTATCATGTTCTATAGAAGGAGGGGGGTTTCTTAAATTTGTATTTCCACTACAAGTAAAAATAGTCATATTAAGACAAAAATCTCCTTAAGTGGAGCAGGAAGGTCTAATTTTAATGTGTTCCATGGAATATTGGAATCATTTTACCTAATATTCTCTTTTTTTTTAAGTCAGTGATAATTGTCTATAACTAACTTTTGTGATGCTTATTTAGTTTTTTCAACTTTTACTGCCATTAAAGATACTCCTACTGAAAATATTCAGCTTTTACACAAAATAGCTTTCAATAACATACCATTCTCCCTCCTTCACCTTCATGTTTAAGTCACCAGCACTTTATGGACTGGCTCTCATAAACTGAGTTTTACTGGAGCTGATTGAACAGGAACAGATAGCGGGTGAAGGGAATTTTCAATATCACCTCTGTTTCCAAAGAAAACATGTCATTTAACTAGCTCTGTAAAATTATTATGTCCAGATAATATTTTCAAAATGCTTAATTTCAGTTCTTTCTTTCTTGAATACTTAGTACTTTTATTACATGACATTCTTATTTCCTACATATGTGAAATATATATCAGAGTGCTATATATCTGTTACATGCCAGAAGACAATATAAATCAGCTTAGAGAAACTTTAGGCAATTATGAGGACTGTGATAGGGCCATAATAGGCAGTATTCAAAAAGATGTTGATGTCTGTTTCTTTTTTCACTATTACGTCTTTTTCACCAGTCTCTCTATGACTCAGAGTACAAGCTATGATAACAATATGGGTTTTTTTAGCTGGATTATTTTTCTTTTTATTTATAGGTTCATACATATACATATCTATGCATATGTTTTATAGATATATATGTATACATATGTGCATAAATATATAAAAATCGATGTTTAAGTAAATATATATGTATAGATCTATACATATGTATCTCTCTGTGTGTATATATATATATATAAAGGAGAGTTAGAATTTTTTTTGCTAATAATTATATATGCATATGATAAAGACCAATTTTGAGAAAAGCATAAAATTGTTTTTCGAAAGAGAGCAAAATGAAAATTATTTTTTATTTAAATTTTTAAAATTAAAATTAGAGAATTGTTAGGGACACTATCTATTTGCTATGTATTTATTAGTTTAGTCAAGATTTGTTTAAAAGTTGAAAATCACAGTTTTCCTTGAAATATGGTTTAGGTGCCTGAAAATACCATAATCACTACACGCCATTCAACAGTCTCTGGATATTCATGTCAGTTTTCTGTAGTAGCAATAGTAGTAAGACTGAACATTACTCAGTAATATTTTAGTAAGTAGTTATATGTTGGATAAGCTATATTTTAGGAGAGATTTTATTTCATAGGAAGAAGGATCAAGGGTCAAAATTCAAAGCAGGGTGAGCTCTTGTAAGCCATTGTAACCCACTGTTCCACAGGGGATGTACACTCAGATGGGGCAGATGGGAACACTCCTAGGAACATCTGTTGTCCATCATTCTTCTGCTCAGCCACCCAGATGCTGTTGGCAAGTTGTATGTAAATTGTGCTGCCAATTTTTCAGCGTCTTTCCTGCTGTGACTGAGGTTGTTCTGCTGATACCATCTATCAGATGTACAGGACATCGTGGTCCTGCGAGAATGGCTCCAGCTGTTTTGTTGGTCAATGAGCAATGGCAGTCATTAAACCAGTGAAAAAGTTTCCCTGCCTAGAATATGTCTCTATCTTTCAGAAGGAATTGTTACCTCTTTCTCCCATTCCATGTGAAATTGAATATTAGTTACTGAATATTATGCACACTAGAAAATTCTAAATTGCTTTCTATGCCTTTTTCCTCTACTTTTTTAGTGCCATTGGCAGATATTTCTCTACTCTTGTGTTTTAAAATTACTTACATCTCAAGCATGAGACATACAAGTGGGAAATTATACATACATTATTGTATAAATGTCAGGCTTTTTAGTCTGGAAATGCTGTTATAAAATCTTCACATTGATAGAAAGGGGATTTATACTCCTTATCAGGCTTAAATTTACATCTTCCTAATTTTTTACCCTGAATGAATCAAAAAGATTTTGATATGTGTTAGGGGCAGGGGAGGAAAGAATGTTGTTTAGTTGGTTTTTTAATTGTAGGTTCCCAAAATAATGACCTAAACCACTGGATTTTAAGAGGTCATATAGAACTGCTATAGATTGTTTAAAATCCCCTCTATTGTGAGTAAAACAAAAAAAGTGTAGAATGTTGTCCTTCTTAAAGGCACAGGAATATATTTATGGACTTTTTTTGAGATGGGTAATGCATAATTCTTGTGTGACAAATAAAGCCTTGCAGATTAGTTATGATTGGGTTTAGTATGCTGGCATTAATGGATTGGTGGTGGGACTCCCATGGTCAAATAGGAATGAATACCAGTTTCAAAGGATGGCCAGAACAATCACAGAAAAAAGGTATAATGATCTCTGAGTGCTCCCTGAAAAGTACTGAATATAGCGCTAGAATTATGTAAACTTTTAATGCATAAATATTCCAATAAACTTGCAGGAACATATAGAATGAGAAAAACAGAAAACATTGCATAACTGCATGACGAAGTGAAGGGAGACGACCATCTGATGAGCATCGAACTCCGATTTATTGATTCATTGTGCACATTTTTATAACCGTGTTAATTAAGTTCATGCATATTACAAAACCTGAGCTCATCATTGGGTACAGATTACATACAAATCCCTCCTTGTTTTCTTTAATTAAAACTTATTTTTCTCATTCTGTTTTTGACTTGTTATCCACTGTTCTCAAGGCCTTCATGTTTTTCATCTTTCTTTCCCATACCTATTCAAGGATGTGGTGTTTATTGTTGTTAAAAGTTGAGCTGGGAACGATTGCAGTTTCTCAGGCTCAAACCTGAGAAATTTTACTGTTTGTAAGAGCAGGCCTGAGAAACTACTGATTACAGCTGCCTTTTACTTTTGAACCAGCTGTACAACTTCATGGTCTCTCTCCATAAGCCAGGTCTGAACAAAATTCTCCAACAACTGCAGACAGTGTGTCTATATTGAATGAAATCTATTCTCTTAGATCTATATCTTTAAATAGATTCTTTAGATTGTCTATAATTAAGCCAAAATTATGTCAATTGGACTATACTTAGATTAATGAAAATTTGTAATTCTTCCCATTTATTGATATTAAAAAAAAATTCTCTATTCAAAAGATATTCAGAAAGATGTTCAGAAAGCCAGAAAAAATAATCACAATGTAACATCGTCCCTAAAACTTCACAGCAACATCTTTAAAGAATGCACATATATGGGACTGACATATTTTTTTAAATGCCCTGTATTTATTTACAAACTTTATTTCAGTTTGTTAAAATTATTTAAAAAGTTAAAAATTGGCTGGGTTTAGTCCAAATTTCTCTAGTTCTATTTCTCCTTATGGACTTTTCTTACTAAAAATCTTTTTATCACTAATAGCAGAGGTACTATTTCTAAATAAATATTAATCCATTCTAAAATAATTCTGATTAGAAAGGTAGAAAATAATGGTACTTATTCTGAAGTGTCACTATTTATTGGTTTTCACCATGATTCTAATAGATTTAAAATGTCACTAAAATTATTTATTTTGCAAATGGAAAATCAATAATGATTTGGAGTCCAGCTTGCAAGAAAATTAGACGTAAAAAATCAGGCACTTTATACTTTGTGACAGATATTTTTCATAAATTTATCCTTTTAATAGAGTATTTCATCACACTGAATAATAATATGTATTTGTAACAAGATACACAACAGAAATAGCTCTTGAAGTGGAAGATTAATGAAGCATTATGGTTCTACATCTTGGTTCTAAGTCTGAATGGCATGCATTATCAGGAAACAAGTAAGAGGTCTGCATTCTGCAAACTTTTCTGAAATTAGGAAGCCATGACTTCCTATGTTTCCAGCTCCAATCAGAAATAATATTTAAATTTCAGTAATACAATAACAATAATTACAATAATAATATTAAAATTGCAAAGGAGATTGAAAATAAACTGCATGGAGCAGTGAAGCCCTGTTTTATTAGATTCATCAATATCATATTGTGTACTTAATTTCTGTTAAATGGTGCAGAATACCATGCAATAAAAACATTCATTCATTGAAGAAAGTAGGAAGTGCAGTAGGCAGACAACAAATTATAAACTTTTGTCCAGTAATATACCTAAAAATAATATGCTAGTTATGTCTGGGAAGATAAAAACCCAAACCGCAAAAGCCTAACCAACAAAAAAAAAATCAAAACAACAATAATAAAACCACAAACAAACAAAAACAAGCCAGAAAAACACCCCAAAATTAGAGTTTATTTGTGTGTGTTTCTAATTAATGAAAAATTACTCTGAAAGATTTCACAGTTTATGACTTTCATTTTTTTTTCTGTTCCAAAAACAGTAGTTGGCACATTTCATTTCTCTACTGCCACTCATCTGACCTTTTCAAATAACAAATGGCTAAGGTATTTTTACAGTCATTTTAAGAAACCAGCAAGTACCTTATGTGTGTATATCGGGTTTATGTGGCTGGATTTTGGTAGGGGAGGGATGACAGGAGTGGCTTCTCTGAGAAGCTGCCAGATGCTTCCTCAGGGTACTGCAGAGATAAAGCCAGAGGGCTCCCAGTCAGACCTGCCTCTGTGATAACACCTTTAAGAAGGGAAAAAAGTTACTGCATCAGAACAGCTGGAGCCAGAGAGGAGGGGAACGAGAATATGTGAGAGAAACAACTGCAGACAGCAATATGTTAAAAGAGTAAAGCATAAAACAGAGAGCTCTTTCAAAGGTGCTTCTGTCACTCCTGTATTCTGGTGATAGGGTGCTCAACCACTGTTATCAACTGCATACACAGCAGCTATAGACTCTTGTAAATGTGGATTAAGTAAAACATTGTGATTTTATTTACCTTCAAGCTTCTGCTAACATTTAAACATGGCCATGAACTGTTACTTGCTGAGCCGAACGGCTCCAGTGCAGGCACATCCTGCAGCTGAGCAGAGATGAACTTCACAGCAAGCACAGTAACCTTCTGGAGGCGGGGAATCTGCAGGAGAGCACTGAGACCCCCATGGAGACAGCAGCTTGCCCTGGGGTGGTGTCAGTGTGAGCAGAGCCAGCACTGACAGCGGCTGCTCCCATGTGGTGGTGTTCACAGGAGTCCCAGGACGAGGGAAGAGACAAGAATCTTGACTCCATGTTTTAGAAGGTTGATTTATTATTTTATGATATATATGATAGTAAAACTATACTAAGAGAATAGAAGAAAGGATTTCATCAGAAGGCTAGCAAGCAATAGAAAAGAATTATAACAAAATCTCTCAGAGAGTCCAAGCCAGCTGAGTGTGATTGGCCATTAATTAGAAATGACTAACATGGACCAATCAAAGATGCTGCATTCCACAGCAGCAGATAACCATTGTTTACATTTTGTTTCTGAGGCCTCTCAGCTTCTCAGGAGAAAAAATCCTAACAAAAGGATTTTTCATACAATGTGTCTGTGACACTCCCACTCTGCCATATGGGGCCCACAGGGAGTGCAAGTGACCAGGAATGTGGTGAACGGAGCAGGCAAACAGGGCATGGCCCATCAGCTTGCAACAGGGAGGGCTTGTCTCTCACCATTCTGGGAGCACCTAACAGAGGCAGCGACCAGCCCCAGAATTTTGTGACAAAGGACACAGAGAGATCTTTTCATCACCAGTCTCATGCCTGTATACTTTCCCAGCTCTGGTTTCGGCAGGCTGAAGAGTTCATTCTCCTGTCCACTGTTGTGCCGTGTCAGAGGCCTCCAGCCAGATCTTCTGATGGCAGATGTGGCTCTCTGGATCTCAGGCTGCCCAGCATGCCTGATGTCTCTCTGGGCTGACAATCATTCCTTTTTGCAGAAGGTGTGCTGCTGTTGCTGAGCTGTGTTGTCAGGTGAAGGAGCTACAGAAGGAGGTGAGTAGGCTGTTAAGCATTCCTGAGAATGAGTGAGAGACAGGTAGGCTATCCAGGGAAATACTGTTTTTTAAACTTATATTTCACAGCCGATATACACCAAAGCTTTATATTCCAGACTTGACTTTTGGTATTCATTTTGCTTACTTTTTTCCTTCATAGTACTTTACCTTTTAAAATATTCTTACTATAATACCATTTAGTATTTAGGGAATTGGTCTTACGGCTAAATTTGAACCCAGAGTGCTTCTTACTCCACAAAGCATTTATGCCTGGATTTGAATATGATAGGTTTGAATTTGTTTTCTAGTTTAGACCAGGTCCATTACATTCAGATTACTTCATATTTCTGCTGTGACATTAAATTCTTTGCTGTAATGGTGCTCATTACTTGAAACAATTTATATAAGTATCCTTTCAGCAACACTGTTTTTAATTTCAGTAATGTATTTTTTTCCTAGAGATGAATGCCAAAGTCGTTATTTCAGTTTGTTTTATTGTGCCGTGAAGGAAATGAAAGCATTTGGGAAATCATTACAAGTAGCCAGATATTTGTCGTAACAGTGTGAACAGCAAGGTCGCCATCACTTGTTCTCTTTCTAAAATATTTAGAAGAGTTTTGGGGGGACAGTAATATTTTTAGCCCAATATAGGACATAAATGATATAGGGCCAGTTAGGAAACACAAAATTGAAGTTATAGATCAGTACTGATGACAGTAATAGCATGCACAAAAGTGAATTTTCCAGCTTTGGATATATAAATGGGGAAAAAAAAGGGGTATTTTTAGAGGCATAAGTCTATTTCCACATCTAGTCGGTACTGGAACATGAATGCTTCCTATTTCAATTTGGTATGGGGTTTTTATAAGTTTTCCTCTGAAAAGTTTGATAAAAAGTATGCTCCAAATGAGTTCCAGTCAGATCGTCACAACTGTTCCTATCAGGAAATGTACAGTGGAAACAATTTCATTCAGATCTTCTTTCTATTAAACTTAATTTTATTCAGGAATTACTCTGAAGGTGAGAAACAGATGGAAATGTCGAAATGGATGTAAGTCCATGAACAGATTTAGTTCTGCAAGTGTTAATGCTTGATATACTGAAGTATGAATAACAATACCAAAGTTCTCTAGAAAATTGTGACATTTCTTGTTGCCCTCTTGATGGGGAAGGGAATCCCTGTAGTCACGTGTAGTTCAAATTGAGTGAACCTCCCACCAAACAAGCCACAAGGCCAACAGCTCTCTTAATAAAGATTACTTTTTTTGGTTTTTTGTTGTTGTTTTTTTTTATATATATATTTTACTTAGGAAAGCACAATTATTATTTTATAATGTAATAAGGTAGAAGCATGTTCTTTGTGAAATATTCTCTGAAAGATAATTAGTACAACTTGAATCCAGAAAATGGATATTTAAAACTTTGAGATAATTAAACTTATAGTATTTGTTCTAAGTTCCGTTTAGAATGGTTTCAAATTAACTTTTGGTAGGAGGCTGTAATTATCAGAAATTTTTTATGATTTTCTAAAGCAACAAGAATTGAGAGATCAGTTTCAGCCTTCTATCTTTCAGATCTTGTTATAGCTTTTTAACCCATGAACACTTAGAACCAAATGTCTCAAAGATGCAGAAGTCATAGAATTAACTTCATGTAAGTTAGACGAGTAAACTTCATGTAAGGAAGACAAGTAAAAAAGGAGAAAGCTTCTGTGACCTCCAGAACAATGCCTGGCCTGTTACTTGATGTCTGTTGATCAGGAATGAAAATGTGGATACTTTGATAGAAATGAATGGAAGAGGTATTGGAAGAAATACAGGTAATATAAGTACGAGAGACAAGGTGCCTGCAAAAATGAAGAAGAGAAATATGAGTCATTTTTTCATCTCTAGGGAATTAGGTTTAATTATTATTAGGTTTAATTATTTCATATGCCCTTGCAACAGTTTCTTTATTGTTAGGAAAAAAAGTAATGGAGCTGCTCTGAAGAATTAAGTCAGTTACAAGAAAGATTAAATAAGACAGGTACCTTCCATTTAATGAGAATCATTTTATGACCCTGGGCACCCAACTATGATTTTCAGCAGTGATTATTCGTGTTATGATCTTTATTCTTCTAATAGCCAATATGAGATGCAAAGGACCTAATGGTCAGCAATTACTAAACACAGCCTTTGAAATGTAGAATCTCTTTTTTTTAAAAAACACTGAGAGATCATAGGTAGAATGCTTCTTCCTTTCAGTCATTGTAATGAGAAAATTAAAAAGGCTGGTTACTGTCAGATGAACCATGTTGTGCTTTTATGTTCATTCTATAACTGTCTTGTTTAGTAATTAGGATTCTTTAATTGGTGAAATATTCCCTGGAGACATGGTTGTATGTTATACTACCTACAGCTACACTTAACAGTTATCTTCCCTGTGTTTTTTTCCTGATTATTCAATTTCTATAATAAATAATTAAGTAGTGCTCAGATTGCCAGCATAAGGACTTAATGGTGTAAGCTAGAAGATATAAACTTGAAATGCTGTTTGTAATATAAATGGGAAGAGAAAATAAATTACCTGGGATTTCAATATGCAAAAAAATTAACAAAGACTGAAAATATTACTGGGGTCATCATAATGAGTCACTTAATTATCAATCAGTCTATAAAGATGTATCGTAATTTTCAAAAATGTCATTAGTAAAAAAATGCAAAGCCATATCAAAAGTAAAACACTATTAAATGGAGTGCAGTACTGTCCTAGTTTCAGCCAGAACACAGTCCATTTTTTCAGTAGCCAGTAAGGATGCATGGTCAGATCCAAGAATTATTCAGTGCCATATCATGGGATGAGATGCAAGGGGCAGGAGTAAGGGACTTACTCCAGGTGGGAGAAAGCAGGATGTGGCAGGGAAGAGCCAGTCAGTATTTTGTCATGGTTTTCTGTGTAAATAGTGTCTTACTCTTATACATTTTTAATACTGTTGCTGTTACTGTTTTTTATCTTATTGCTGTTTCCAATAAACTGTTTCTTATCTCAAACCCTAATTTTCACATTTTAGAGACTCCAGTTTTCAACTCCATTACTGGAGTGGGAATGTGAGGGAGAATGGATGGGGAGCGTGCAAGCAGCATCTGTTTTGGGAGAGCCTTGATGCAGGGGGCACTAACATGAAAAGTGCCTTTCCTGAACCATCACAAGTACAAACACTGGAAGTGTCGTCTTACAAGTACTGGAAGTCTAAAGTTCACGTCTACCAGTGCCATGCTTTTGTGTCTGTAGCAATAAATAATAAGGCAGGTTGCTAAAATATGCTACTGCCGTCTAGTCTCACCCACTTGTCTTCTTGGAGTGTCAGAAAAAGTTCTCATGGAACTTCAATATTTCTATAGTCTGAGTTTTGTGTATTATTTTGTATAATATTTCATATGTTATATATGTATATTTTATTCCTGCATACTTACAGGTTAATACACAGACAAGCAAAATACTGTATAAATATATATACCGTATATATAAATATAGATACAGTTTATACAGGTATAAAAGGAAATTAAAAAAATTAAAATTAAGATGCTTAGACTGATTGTGCTTTTATTAGTTATATAGACTTTGATCATAATTATGATGAAGCCAAACTGTTCCATGTATGTTGTTGAAGAAGGTATTCCCATAAGATACTTCAGGATGTTCTGAATATCTTTATTTTACTCTTAGTCTGGTGACTGTGCTTTAATTTTCATGTAATTTCATTTCAGTGTGTCACTGTTGTATATTTGTTAAATGCGTGTTTAGTAAAGAAATGTATGTCCATCAAAAATCTGGTTTTGGAAACAATTACTGGAGAAAACTATTTTTTTGGAGGATAGGTTTTAATGGAACTTTATGCCCTGAATACAGATCAAGTAAGTGTTTTGGCCAAACTAAGTGAAGGATATGTGCTATTCTTAGGAGAATCCCTCTGTTCCCCCCATTATAAAAGGAACCTTAGAAAGAAACACACCTAGAATGTGTGATGTGGAAATCTGTTTAACTACGGGCCTTGTAATTGTGTAGCCATTATTCAATCACCCACTTTGCCTCTAGAGGCTCAGGAAATGGGTTCCTACATATCCATTCAGGTAGGATAAGGCTGCCAGGAAGACTTGTACTGTATGACACTATATTGTCATTTTTTACAAAGAAATATTGCAAAAGATAGGCTTAATTCTTAGAAAATTTTAATCTAAAAACTTCTAATCTGTAATAAACTAGTTGGTTTTATATAACTGTGAAATGGTTCTCAACCTTTTATTTTTGGATTGCTCACATTTAATACAAGATTTTATGCAATTGCAATTTTTGTTGCTCTTATTTTCTTCTCATTCATTGCTCTCCATGAGTCTTGTTTCTGAAAGCCTGTTAGGGCATTAGTTATTGACATTTGGTTTATGTTGGGCCCTTCTGGGGGCTCCCTGGATGGGGGAAACCCTCTTGTAGCAGTTCTATGCTAGGAAAAAGGAAATGCACGGGACTTTTACAGTCTTCAGCTTCTTGTTTATTGTTATCTTATCTAAAGTTTTGCACGCTGTCCACACTAGGCTCAGCACTCTGGAAAAGCTCTGCAAAATGGCCCCAAAATGTACAGTTTCAAGGTCTTTTAAAGTTTTCTCATCCAATTAACCCTTAAAACATACATTATTTCTACTTATCTACCAATAACTCATCTCTTGACTGTCCATGTAACCTCTGCTCTGTGCTTCCCTTGACCAATCACCCTGTTCCACCAACACTGCAGAAAATGGAGCAGATGAAGAAGAAGAAGAAGACAGGGACTACACCCAAATTCCTCCATCTTGCTTCTTATCTACACCATACTAAAAATCCTAAAACCTGAATTTCTCACCCAAGTGATATACTATACTACTCTCTATTATTTATTTCACACTTTGCTAGACTCTAGTCTATCTCAAAGCCTTAGAAGCCCTCTCCATGGGTGAAGGTTAAATGCAGTATTTCTCTGGGGGTCAGAACACCCCAGAGCAGACAGAAAAATATTTCCTGGGCCCCAGATTCCCACAGAAGCCTGCTTTTTTTCTTGCTGGTTTTTTATTATTATTTAAAGCCTGATTTTTTTTTCTTTGCTTTTTTTTTAATTTTTTTTTTATTAAAGGCATATTCTATCATATTACTTTTTTATAGAAAAGAAGTTAGAACTGTATTTGAGACTGGAGAAAATGTTAAACTATTTTCTTGTTATTATGAATAAAACATGCATGAAGAAAATTATTTAAAAATTAATAACCTAAGCTATCTTGTAGTACAAATATTCAACAACTATAAGAATGCTGTATGGCTCTCATTTATTATACATAATCACTAACATCTCTATGTTGTGCTATACAGTGTTCATTGTAACAGCCTATTATGTAGTCAGAAAAGTTCCTACAAACTTTCCATAATTTAAACATTTTCTATATTGTCTTGGTCACCGTAGGATACCTTATTTAAATGCAGTAACCATTACAGAAATGTTTTACATATGTTATTATTATTGTGACAATAATTTGAAAGATTATTTTCATTATAGATATATAATTAATATGTCTATAATAATTAAAATTTTTTAATATTAAGAAAAGTGTACAAAGATACCATTGTAATATATAGTCCGAGCATCTAGTCAGTATATACATATATGTATATATATATTATATACATATAGTATAATTACTACAATGTACAAATAAATTTTTAAAAATTTTTTTCCATAAATATAGTGGACAGGACACATTTTTATGTCAAGTGAAGAACAGTTTGAAAGAATTTCTACTATCCAACAAAATTTAAAAGCTCCGTGTATAAAGATCCATGCTATATTTAGGTACATATTCTTCACATCTAGATTTCTTAATCAGTGAGAAAATTTCCTAATTAATGGATTCATTTAGGTTGGAAAATACCTTTAAGGTTATCATAATAAACAGTTAGGCCAGCCCTGTCCACCACTAAACCATGTCCCTAGGTGTCACATCTGTAAGTCTTTTAAATGCCTTAGTTTGTCCAGTCCCTGCCTTGAGGTACAGAGGTCCATCTGCTCATAAGATGAGGGAAGAGAGGTTGCCAATGAAGACTGAGGCAAAAATGTTGTTAAGTACCTCATCCTTCTCCTTGTCAACTGTCTTTGACCTTAATTTTCTGGCTGACATACCTGTAGAATCCTTTGTTTCACTACTACTACTACTACTACTACTACTACTACTACTACTACTACTACTATTATTATTATTATTATTATTATTATTATTATTATTATTATTGTTATTATTATTAGTGTGAGCTCTAGCTGTGCCTCAGACTTCCTGGCTTTACTGAGCCATGCCAGTGTCTTAGCTTCCTTTTTTGATTTCCTGCACTGGGGGATCAAGAGCTCTTGCACACTATGGAAAGGATCCTTAAATATCTGCCTTCTCCTGCTCTTCTCCCTAGTCTCTCAGGGCAGTTTCCCTGGGAGTCCTATTGACTAACTCTATGAACTCTTTGAACAGCTGGAAGTTTTCTTTCCTAAAATTCAGGGTCCTGAGTTTACCCTTTGCCCACCCTATAACCCACAGATCTGTGAACATCACCAGTGCATGATCACTGCAGCTCAAGTTCCCTCAAGTCTTGATGTCATTGATCAACTCACTTTCATTGGTGCCATCAGGTCAAGTACTGCGTTCACTCTTGTGGGGTTGTCTGCTACCCGGCATAAGAAGTTATCTGCAATTCACTTCAGGAATGTCTTGGATTGCCTACAGTTTATTGTGCTATTTTCCCAGCAGATGTCAGAATGGTTGAAGTTCCTCACCAGGACAAGAGGCTGTGAATGTGATGCCTCCCACAGCTGGAGCAAGAATTCCTTGTTAATAGGCTTTTCATGACCAGACAGACTTTAGTAGACACAAACAACAATCCTCCCTTTCTTGCCTCAGTCTCTAGTTATTCCTCATAAGCTTTCAACCTGCTCATGGCTGTTCTTCAGAGACAGTTTTTGTATTTCTGTTCATTTCTTGATATAGAGGACAGCCCCTCCACCTTCCCTTCCTTTCCTGTCCCTTCTAAACAGCCTGCAGCCACTGATAGGCAGACTCTCTGTTTTGTATTCATATTATCAAGTTTCCATTATGGTAACTAGGTTGCAGCTTTCCAGCAGCACAGTGGCTTCCAGCTCCTGTTTGCTGACAATGCTCCGTGCATAACTCTGGAAGCACTTCAGCTGTCACCTTCTTAGAGGAATGCACCTTAATTCCTTTGAGGTTTTTCAGCAGTATTTCCCTGTTGGTTCCTATTATTCCATGAGCCCCTCGCCCCATCTGTATAAGATGCCAAATGTGCTCCAGCATGACTCAGAGCAAACTAGGAGACCTCACAAGCAGCATGTCCCTCTACTCTTTGAGGAAAGTGATTCTCAAAACTGGACATCCAGTACCCAAAAATATTTCACAGACATGAAGGAACTTGTAATATCTAGATTTTGTATAGTGTAACTACCTGTTTTTAGAATCTTTCTAGATTTTAACAATAAAAGAAAACATGAAAGGAAATATGGAATGCGAAAACCAGAATACTGGAATAGAATGGATTATCCCAATGGGAAGGAACCTACAATGATCATCTAGTCAAAGTGCCTGACTACTTCAGGACTGCCCATAAGCTGAAGCATGGTATTGACAACAGTGTCCACATGCCTCTTAAACATTGACAGGCTTGGTGCCTCAACCACATCTCTAGAAAGTATTTAAGTGTTTGACCACCTTCACGGTAAAAAAATGCTTTATAATATCCAGTCTAAATATCCCCTAGTGCATCTTTTTTTTTCCTGCACACTCTATCACTGGATCAGGGAGAAGAAATCAGTTCCTTCCTTCCTATCCACTTCCCTTCCTCAGGAAAATGTACAGCATTGAGGTCAGCCATCAGCCTCCTTTTCTCCAAGCTAGGCAAGCGCAAAATATCCAGCAGAAAGAAGCACTCAAAGTAGCCAAATTTTGTTGATTGGTGGCGATTTTAATGGATAACGTGCCCTATTTTACCAGTTTGGGTAGCCCTCCAGTGATCCTTATCCAGAAGCCAAGATAACAGGTGACCTTCCTGAAGCAGTAGGAAGGTTTGGCCATGGACATTCTTTCCCCTAAAAGATGGCTGCTAAGAAGACTTTGGCACCTTTCCAGGTGTCATGAAATTAGCATAATTTTAGTAGCTGTTACACTTCCTTGATGTAAAGTTTTTGACGGCGCACTGAAGAGGTGATAAGTGGAAACATATATCCCACACAGTGGAAGAATAAGTAATATTTTGTCCTGACTTCACATTTCATACTTCTACAGGTTGACAGAATATAAAGATGTATTGAAAAGTGCTTGCAGGTAATTGAGAACTACCTGACAGTTCTGAGGAGATTAGGTCAGTGAATATTTGATTTTTAATCTAAAATATGAATTTTTGTAATAATACTAAGGAAACTGTAATCTTCCCACTCATATATACTAATATTCTGGCACTGGCAAACTGTGAAATATATTTTTGTCAGACAAGGGATAGTGGAGATCCTATGAATGGATAGTTGCAGAAACTTCCTTAGAAGATAATAAATGAATCTAATTTTGAAGAGATGCTGTGATGATCCTAAGTAAGGTACAAGCTTAGCCTACTTTTTCTCTCACATTTTACTTAGAATGCTTTGTGCTAGCTAATCAACTGATATTAATCATTCAGGTACCATGCAATACGTACAAGCCCTAGGGGCAGCACTGTTACATTTATCTTATTGTGACAGAACTGGTGCAGAACTGCCTTAAGATATCTGTATTCCTACAGTGTGTTGTAATGTCACCTGGAGCTACCCCATGAACATGTGGCAGACTAATCAATTCTGTGAGCTTGCTCCTTCTCTCCTCACTGGTGCAGGGAGTGTAGAATGGAGGCAGAAAGAGAGGAAAAATTATGACTTTAAAGTAAATGTCTCTGGAAGGGTGGAAAAACATGGAGAACTCTCATTTGTGCAGGAACTGTCATATTTCTACCCTATGTCATAAATGAAAAAGCTAGAGGCCTTTCTTTCTTTCTTTCTTTCTTTCTTTCTTTCTTTCTTTCTTTCTTTCTTTCTTTCTTTCTTTCTCTTTCTTTCTTTCTTTCTTTCTTTCTTTCTTTCTTTCTTTCTTTCTTTCTTTCTTTCTTTCTTCCTTCCTTCCTTCCTTCCTTCCTTCCTTCCTTCCTTCCTTCCTTCCTTCCTTCTTTCTTCTATTGATCAACAAGCATTCCTAAAATAATTGTTCTTTTTCATTTTCCACCTGATGTTTTTTTGTGAAGAATAGGCACATGAGAGCGGTTATATTTACTGAGTAAGGTTGACAACAAAAGGTTTTCCCTACCTGGATAACCCATTTAGTATTTTAATGCATTTTTTACAATCTCTTCCTCCACATATATTGAACAGGCCAAAGTACATGGAAATCATTCCTTAACTGCAGTGTGTCCAAATGAAAAATGCAGCTTGAAATAAGGCACATGAAAACTCAAATGTTAGTGGTGTTTTGATATTTGGCTTGTTGACTGTTTGCTCCATTTAATTATTATTCACGATAAAAAATGTATGTATGTGGTATTTCCCAGGCTTTTGCCAGATGAAAAGCTGTGGACTTGTTCACATCAATTCTAGGTCAATATTATTCTGCTTAGAGCCTGGCAAAATATTATTTGATGTGATTTGATCCTTATGGGTTAGAACAGTGTCCTGACCCCTTGCAAAGATGGAATAATTGTTTTGTTCTTCTAGTACAATTTCTTGTTTCTAAATGTGTTTGTTCACTTAATAATTTTGCCAACTTTTTAAATTCTCAATAACATTGGAAAACTGATGATGGATTAGTCTAGGGTCTGATTTTAACATTCTTTTTGCCTATAAATGGGACTTGAAAATAAAATGACAAGTTCTGCAACCTTCTTCTCTTATTTATTTGTTGGTTGGCCATAATAATATGCACTTAGTGCAGAAAATTATAAGTCAAGTGAAATCTTCAGATTGGTAGCTCTAGAAATTGCTTTGTACAATGATAGAAAAATCTTGGTGAAAAAAATTTCAGGACTTAGTTCACAAGAATGAAACACAGAAAAAACTAAAAAAATCAAGAAACTGATTTCCCTTGCAACAGGTTTATACTACTGTTTTGATCCTTTCTTTTTAAGCTTTAGCAGAATTAATCCTGATATGTAGTAATTTAAGGGTAATCAAAAATCACATCCTAAGATATCATTTCAAAGAATAGCCTGATATAGGTATACTCTGGCACTCTTAGCTTCAAGCAAGTAAAGATTGGAAACAAAAGTATAAAATTCCTTTAAAAAATACATTGATTTAATAGGGAAACTAGAATTCCTTCTTTTTTCAAATAATGTGTATCAATCACATGAAAATTCAAATTCTTTTGACCATTCTAATTACATATACCACTCCTATTCAGATAATACTTCAAGGAAATATTTAGATGCTTCTAATTTTAAACTACTGGATTTAAGTGAAAAATTGAAGGTTCTTTGCCATATAACAATCTCATTGCTATTCTTGGATCTATACTGCATAGGAAGGAGTTGTATGGTTTTGTAAAGACCTGCAGTCAGTGGAGTGGAAAAGAAAGTGCATTAGACCAGAAATAGTAGCCTCTAAAAGAATCGTGCCATCAACACAAAAAGTATAAATGTTATATACAGCAGAGTATTTGAATTTCTCTTGTACATTTTGTCTATACAAACGTACAAAACCCAAAATACCGTGAATGCAGGCATATAAAAACAGAGTTTAAAATAGAATATAGCTGTTCATTAAGAGATGTTTAAAATAAATTACATCCAAATAGCCAATACATGCTACTTTTCCACATAGCAAAGGGAAAGTTTTCCCTGCCAGACTTAAAATGGGCAATGACTTGTTTTCTAAAGATTGATGCAGATATATTAACCATCCAAAAATTTCTCTTAATTCTTGTGATGGACCTTAGTCTAAGTCAGAGCATCCTAATCCTGTTTGTCACCTTTCTGTTGTAATTTCAATTCACCTAGTTTCTTCATGCTTAAATATTTCTGCAAAGATTTGCTTTATCAACACTTGGGGAGAAAAATTAAATACTCAAAAACATACAACAAGCTCAAGACTCATTTTGACATTCTTCTTTAAAAGTCAGCTTCTCCTCCAAGTAAGTCTCTTTCTATTACACATATTTCAAACACGAAGTAGGTATTTTTGCATTGCATTACATCTTATGGGAGCTACCAGATCAGGTCCTGAGTTCATCTTAATCTTCATATAACTGTTCTCAGATACAAGTTGCAGCCATTAAAGTTCCTTCTTCCAACAAAAGCAAAGCATAGTTGCTTCTGCTTGCTACCTTTCCAATTATTCTATTGATCCTATTATTTTTTTCTGACCCAAATAGGAAAAAAAAAAAAAGGTTCTGCAGGACTGTGGTGATTAATTTACTCTCTGTTTGTTCCATTCCTCAACAGTCAGGTTTAATTGTCAGAGCTAGCATGTAGATGTCAGAACGTTGCAGAATTTCAGGAAATTCTCAAGAGAACCTTGTGAAGAATAAAACTTCTGTTTATGATGTCAGGAACCTACTAAATGGACCTGTATTTTTTAGCCATGATCCATTTCCCTGTTTGCTAGGCAATGATTTCAGTAGTCTTACATAAATAAACATTTGTGGTGTGGTTCAGACTTCTTGTTTGTTCTACGTGTGAGTTTAAAAGGCTCTCATAAATACATCTGTGATTTCATCTGAGATAAGAAAACCACACACCAAACAATTCAGCACCTTGCCTGTTTTGATGACACAAAGAAAATATTTATATTTATATATTTCCTATGTTCATTATCACTGTCTTTCTCCTGAAAGGTAAATGTCTTCACAAACTCATTTGGACTCATTTAACATACACAAAAAAGTATTTTTTAGTTCCATCTGTGCAATGAAATTAAATCATACTCAAATTATGAGGTATGTCTTAAAAAACAAACAAACAAACAAACAAACAAACAAAAAGCCCAACAAACCAAAACTCAAAAAAAACCCAACCAAAACCCCAAAATTAATTTCCGTTGTTTTTCAGAGTTCTGATTTCCATTTGAGTCAGGTCATCTTCTCAAGAGTAAGACTAAAATCAAACATGCTAAGGGCAAAAAAGGAGTAGAAGTTATTCCTGTCCAAAAGACAAACAAGAATATGCTCACAGGGTTCCAGATCATGAGTAAAAGCATTGTTTAAATAAAAGCTGTGGCAAAGTATTTAAGAGAATACTCTTATTTTGGTAGCTGGAGCTGTGTGCTTTAATTCACCACCTTAAGGACTATTCTGGTCCAGTTATTAATTTGTCAAAGAGATACAACAAAGAATGTACAAAAAAATGTGTTCATCACCCATCATGTAAAGCGGCCTGATGTAGTTTTTGTCTAGTGAAAAAAATTACATATACATATACATATACATATACATATACATATACATATACATACATATATTTTTTTGCACAGGTGCCTGTATATAGGGAGAAAGTGGAAAAGCAGTCAATCAAATTTTAGACAGTCCCAGTAGTCAAGGTAATAATGCCTATCATCTATCCACAAGGCTTTAGATTGACAAATTATTTCCAAGTTTAAGACATCTAATAATGGTTTATTTCACATTTTTAAGGATGTAAAGTTGGCATTTGGGCAATTTTGAGGATACTACTTGTATGTCTCTCATTAGGAGGGTAGGGGCTTTCCAAGGGTAAACACGAAAGCTGATGAAATTGACAACAGAAGCAATGTATAATGAGCTAAGAAAATTCATAGGGAATGTCGGGATTGTCTCTAGGATCCTTGAGTAAGATGTTGTCAGCTGAAAATGAGCTAAGACAATTCTTCTAAATGCTGAAGAGATACTTAGGGGATTTGCAAGTTATCACCACAATTTGTTTTCAATCTATGCAAAATGCATGTGTGAAGCAGCACATGCACATTAACTTGCTCTATCTAATGGGAATACCATCACCGTATGGCACTTTTCCATTACTTCTAGCCTTAAATAGGTAAGTACAATTCTATCCCTCCCTGCTGAAAGACTGCTCACAGTTGGAAAAGCAGAATGATGTGAAAAGAATGGCTGGAGAGACGGGACTTACAGCTGAAACCTGAAGATTTGAGGAAAACCAGGTTGGATCCAGCCAGTTTAATTACTGAGTTACCTAAGTTTCATACTTATAGAAGGTATCTTTGTATCCAGAGTGATCAATGACTTTTTATTCAGTAATAGAACCCAGAAGAAATCAAGAAAAATGGAGCATTTTTCTTATGAATAAAACCAAATCATAGATTCATAAAACCCTTAGGTTTAAAAGAGACCTCCATGATCACTGAGTTTGGCCTGTGACTGAACACAATAATGTCAACTGAACCACCGGGAATGTCTTGAACACCTCCAGTGGTGGTGGCTCTACCACTTCCCTGGGAAGCCTGTTCCGGTGCTTAACCACCCTTTCAGTGAAGAAATTCTTCCTGATGTCCAATCTGAACCTCCCCCTGGCATATCCTGGGACCAGTTACTCTTGTCCTATTGCTAGCTGCAACTGAAAGATGGCAACTCCCACCTGGCTACAGCCTCCTTTCAGGTAGTTGTAGAGAGTGTCAGGGTCTTTCCTGAGCCTCTCTTACTCCAAGCTGAACAATCTCAGCTCCCTCAGCTGCTCCTCACAAGACGTCCTCTCCAGACCCTTCATCACCTCTGTTGCCCTTCTCTGGACATGCTCCAGCACCTCAAAGTCTTTCTTTTGATGAGGGACCCAGAATTGGATGTAGGACTTGAAGTGCAGCTTCAGCAGCACTGAGTACATGGGGACAGTCACTGTCCTGGTGCTGCTGGCCACACTGCTGCTGACACAGGCCAGCGTGCTATTGCCCTTCTGGCCACCTGGGAACTTGCTGGATCATGTTCAGCCAGCTGTTGATCAGCACCACCAGATTCTCTTCTGCTGGGCCACTTTCCAGACACTCTGCTCCCATCCTGTAGTGTTGCATGGGGTCATTGTGAATCAAGTGTTGGACCTGACACTTTACTTATTGAGCTACATACAATTGGCCTTGGCCCATGAATCCAGCATGTCCATATCCCTCTGCAGAGCCCTCCTACCTTACAGCAGATTAACACTCCCACCAATTTAGCGCCATCCCGCATGGATGTGCTCAGTCCATCAGACAGATCATTGATTGGCCCTAATCCTGAGCCCTGGGGAATGCCACTTTTGACTGGTAGTCAGCTGCATGTAACTCCATTCACCAGGTAGACTAAACCCACAACTTTTCCTTTATCTACTAGGCAGGTCATGAAGTTTTATTTACTTAAAATTTTCCAAATATCTATTCCTAACTTTTTCAGTTGCAAACCATATGTTGCAACATATACTTGTTTTGTTACTTTGGTTTGCATAAAAAAACC